>VWYI01013882.1:0-90905 GCA_013399455.1 Anthoscopus minutus | reverse complement strand
TGAATTGGAACTTAATTTGTTTTGTAGGAAATTGAAAATTATTTGACATCTTCCTTTTTGGATTAGATCAATTGTTTTGTTTCAGTTGCATTTTAATTGACTCTTTTAAATTGTAAAAAACTGGAAAAATTTTAAAATTAGACATTAGTGTTGAACTAGAATAAAATATATTTTTATTCATGTTTTAATATGAAAACTTGATAACTACTTTTACAATAGACACTAGTTAGCAGGCATAATATTAAATAGTACACTATTTTCAAAACAAAAAATTCTACCTAATGCAAACTTGAAACTCAAATGATTAACCTCTCCAGACAGAATTATATTTCTGTCTGTTCTACATGCTTGCCTTCTGAGGTTCATTTCTTAGGGAGTGTTTACATAGTGCAGTGGAGAGCTCCTGAGCCTGCTCTGAATTATCTTTTCAGTGTGCTGGAAGCAGTACTGGTGCCTTGCCACTCTGTTCTGCTCAGGTTAATTGGAAGCAGAATGGTTTAGGCCCGGCAGAATATTGAAACTGATGTGTTCTCCTGCAGAGCTTATGAGTTACTTCAGTCACTTTTTTGAGATAACAAAATGTATTTATTTGGACTTTGGATTATATTCTGCAGACTTTGGGGTCCTTTCTTATCCTGGAAGTGTTTGGCAACTTAAAAGCCCTTCTCTCAACTCTATAGATAGGTGTCTACACTAAAAACACACAGTGTGAGGCCCTTTGGATGAGTAGGTAATGCCTACATTTTTCTCTGCCTCAGTGAGCTCTTACTCCCTGTTGAGCTAATTCACCTACAGGCTGTGGGAGCCCATCACAGGTTTACTTTCTTTTACAGTGCCCAGCTACTCTCAGAGTAACCCACTGAAATGATGGATGATTCACTATCAAAACATTTCCTTTCAGATCATTGATTTTATCAGACTATATTCCTTTAATAGAGGTAATTTTTACTTCTTAGTTTATTATTTGGTTTTGTGTTAGGAGGTGCAAAGGATAGCATTTTGGTTTGTGCATATGTTTGCTATTTGTGCATATGTTTGATATTTGCTATACCTTTGACAGCAATTTGGACGTGATTTGCGGAGGTATGCTGCACATGAAAGGAAGATGATATTGGATAACCATGCATTATATGACAGGAGAAAGGTACTGCTTATTCTCAGAAATAAAGCTAATGTGCTTTTACTTCTGAATATACTTTTTATATTCAAGTATTTAGAATATTTCAGCTTGATCATCCATTTGGTGGTAAAACAGTTCTACCTTCACATGCTCTTTCACTGGAACAGTCTGATTAAATCTGGACAAATCTGGAAATCCTATTTTTTTTCCCCAATTGTGAGGTAATTCCTGAAATGTAACAAGAAACATAAATTAGACATTTGTGTTTGATAGGAACTGTGCAGCCTTCACAAAACTGAGAACAACCCATCTGTGAGTATTTGAAAAAGGTATTTCACTGTTCCATTTCAGAAGGAGAGATCATTTGGATGTGCCAGAGTGTCCCTGGCACACTTTCAACTCGTATTGGTCTGACATTGCAAAGAGGGAATATTGAGTGGTACAGGCTCAGTTAGAAGGCTTGAGGAAGTTTTTGCAGGGTATGACACTAAGTAGGGATTAGGGATCATCCTGCTTTTAAAAGCCTGCATTCAGAGGTCGGTGTGGAATTCAGTTTAGTCAGGCTTGGCAGTCTGGGGAATAATTGGTATAATTTCTTGTAGAAAGGCTCTTGGCTGCACTCATACTGATCTCTGCATTTATCTGGCTTAATGTCTGTATTTCTATTAGGCCATTTAAATAATAAGCAAAAATCAATACTGAAGATGTTTATTGATGTCATTACAGAGAAAGGCAAAAGAACCATGTCAAGATTTTGCATTAATCTATCCTATATATTCCTTATGGAATGGAGACTGCTTTTAGCACCCCTACTTCCATGCTGTATTGTCTCATTGTTCTTTCTAAGATGCAGGAAGGATCTAAGCCATCACTCCCTTTCAGCTGTCTTTATATGTGTTTGTCAGGTCCAGATGCTGCCATAGCATCCTCAGTTCACATGGAAACCTGGGGAAATTATCAGGCTAATTATCCATTTAGTCTGATACCTTGTCACCAGCAACTGGCAATACTAGATGCTGCAGAAGAAAACATAGAATCAATACTAGATAAATATGCTATCATGTGTCTAAAGAGGATGTTGCTTCACAAACTCAGGGATAAAGTCAGTGTATTTCTGCCTGTCTTTTATATTTTGAAAGAATTAAAAATCCTCAACATAATATGGTTGGTGTTATCATCTCTTTTTGGGTGTACTCTGCTTTTTGGGTGTAACAGAAAATGGCACTAGGGAAAATCAAAGAATTTGAGGAATGCTAGTGTTATTTTTTGCATGCAGCAAAATTTGCCTGCTTGGTGTATGAGTATATAGCATTATATCTGCTGCTTTACTCAGAGCCCTGAGGCTTTCAGGGATGCAACATGGACACTCTTCTTTCATGAGCAACATGAATCAGTATTTTTTTTTTTTATTATGTTTAGGCTTTATAACCAACATACCATTAAAATCTTTCTGGGAAAAAAGATGTGCTTCCATGTGTTTTTAACTGGATTAGCCAGGAAGATTCACAAATAAATTATGAGTTTATCTTCACAGTATCCTCTGGGAAGAAAGATGTCCTTGTCAACCCAAATTTTCAAGTACAGAGCTGAGGCAAAGAAAGATTTAAGGTCTTAAACATCTGTTGATTTCAAGGGTCCTGCATTTGTGGTGTCCAGCCTTAAGTTTCTTCTGTTGAGTATCTCCCTTGGAAATTTGACAAATACAAAGAAATGAGTATACCCATGTTGTGGTTCCCCAAACCATCAGCTGTAACTCTAACTTAATTTCCAGACCTTCTACATATCTCAACTTACATTTCCTCAGTTCCTCAGGTGTACTGCCCAAAACTCAAGAAATGAACTTAGAGAGCTGAGAAACAAAACTCAGAAAATTTTCCTTATTCCTTATCATAAGGCAGGAATTCTTTAAAAAGGCAAAGAAATAAAACTAGCAAACAAAAAACCAAACTGAATGAAACCAAAAACACCCAGACCAAATCTTCAGGGAAAATTTTAACTGTCTTGATCACAAAGTCCATAATCTATGATTTTCACCTATCAAATGAGGCACATGATCAGCTCAGCTGTCCCTGTCAGGGAGGGACTTTGCATTCAAGTATCTATCTGCCATCACCCCTTTCCCCCCAGTATCTAGGTCTGCCATTTCTCATTTAATCCCAAACACAGCTAGTTTGCTTCCAAATCTTGCTTTTTCACTGTAAACCACAGATGCACTGGAGATTTCAAACACAAAAAGTTGTGTTAATATGTTGACACAGCAGAATACTGTTCTTGTTTCTGCTGCAGACTCAGAAATAGCTAAATTACATTAGCTGACTTTTTCCCCAAAGAAAGAAACTTCTAAGGCAGATATGCAATATTAAATATTTCAGACCAGCCAGCACTGAATTTATAATCTGCTTAACATGGTCTTTTTACAAGTAGTGTACTTCTAACGAGAAGCAGGGAGATGACTCTCTGTCTGGCAAATATATTAATTTATAATCTAATGTGTTAAATTCAAATATATTTTAAAATTATTTTTAACTTTACAATTTTGTATTAAGTTATTCCCACAAACGACAGTTTGAACAAAAACTTTCCATACTGCCATCCAGTGTGTAATAAGATCAGAAATGTGCAGAATACAGCAATGGTATCTGCCTGTGAAATCTGATGGCCCATAGTGGTAGAGGAGAAGTTTGCAGTAAATTGTGTGGCTGCCAAGGTTGATTGATTTTCAGGGTCATCCGAGTTGTAAGCTTAAAATAAGTGGTAAAAATAATTTTTCATTTTATACAAGGGAACATATGCCCAAATTGTAAAATGTTTAAATTGCTTTGTTGGTTATTTTTTACATTAAATTGTGAAGAGCAGAGAGTCCATTTTATTGCAATCCTAGTGCTTTTCTTTTAAACTTATTCAATTCATAGGGAACAATAAAAACACGGATATTTTATCTGTACTGTCTCATAAAATTGAATTGGAACATGAACATTTTTATTTCATAAGTATATTTCTCTTTGTGAGAGGAAGTTTTCCTTAAAGCTAAAAAGAATCAGGAAGCAGGTATCCCCTGTGCAAACTGCTCAAGATCCCTCAACACAACCTTAATTAAGTTAATTAGGCACCGTATGTGAAAACAGAAACATATTTTCCGTAATTCTCTCCTTGTCTGCTGAAGAGAGGTTATCTTACACCAGTGGCTTTGTCCAGGCAGGCAAACCTTCACACCCAACAGTCACTGGGGTAGTATTTGGGAGCTGGAACAAATCCTTTTTGATTCATTCATTTTCTTTTATTAGTCTGTGTACAGTAAAAGGGATAGGAAGTTCAGGAAGAGTCAGACTGTTTCTTATCCGGCAGAAGACCAAGTCCATTCCTTAAAAAACACTTTCTTGTTGTCATTTAAAATTTTTCATGTAATTTAAAGAAGTTAATAAACCACGCTGTAGCAAAAATTATTTGCTCTTATTTAATTTCTATTCAGTGGAATGTAACTGTACTTGTAAGAGAATGTCATTCATTATAAAAGAAAACAATTTCATGATTTGCTCTACATTAATTCAGTATACTTTATTCTTCTATATTAATATTTATCAGCCCTTTGGCACAGATGCTTGCACTGTGGCCCACTGCTTGAAACATGATGCATGTCACAGAATCCCAGATTCCAGCTCAAAGGGCTGCAGCAGGAGAGAGTCCTGCTTACTTTAATGTATTTCCAAAGGGATTCTGCCAGGAGTCGGGAGCATTAACGCAGCAGTTAGGAATCAATTACACAGCTTTGCAGATGGGAACAAAAGGAAGAGAAATTTTCTCCAGGGACTCATTACAAAGTTACACTGTGAAATTATTCCTCAGTCTTGATTTTTTTTTTGTTCTTTCTAGTGTGAATCTTTTTCATGTTTGTTGGTTTTGGAAGACAGTGTGCAATTATCAAGCTAATGATTTTTTTCACTTCTGTAATAAGCAGGGTATTTTGTAGATCTTCCTTTCAGAGGAAAATCATGATTAAAAAAAATTTGAAAATTTACTACCAATTGTGTGTCAGCCTCTTTTACATAAAAAGATGAGTGTATGTCCAAATCTGTGTGACTGTAGAACTGTGTACTAAAGGTATGGAAATGAACACTTGTATATACTAGCCTCTGAGGTATGTAGTTCCTGTGATGTACATCAGCGAGAGGTCAAACCTTACTATGATCTTCCAGATCTTCACTCTTACAGAGCAGAGTCCATTGATCAGTCACAAAGAGAAGTTGTACATTCCCCAAGCCTTATGGTATTATTGCTCTACAAATGGCATGAAATTTTTATGAAAGGGTGAATAAAATTCTCATTGTAAAACTTTCCATATTCATGAATGAGCAACATGCACGCTAAGAAAAATAGTAATGTTTTTGCAAAACAAAAACATTCATTTTTCTGTTTGAAACATAAGTCAGGTCAGCTGAACAGTGGGCTCTTCCATAGAAAAATTAAGGTTCTTAATCTGTAAACCAGGATGTTGTTACATTCCTCTGTGTTGTATTAGGGGGCAGTTATCCCTTAGCCCACAATAAAAATTTTTTGAGTACAATGTGCATTGCCCCTGGACTACTGGTGTGCATACTACAGCATTGTTGAAAAGTTTTGTCTTTTTTTTCTTTTTTTTTTCTTTTTGTTTTTTCACTAAAATCCTGATAGCTTTTTACCTGGGTGAAATAGAGACAGATCTAGTGGATCTAACTAAAGAAGAGATAGCTCCAAAGCCTGTTTTATTTTTAAATATCTTTTAGATTAGTAATTATCATATGTTCATAGGAAAATGCAAGAAATGCTTTATATACTTTCTCTTAACGTTTTATTATTTTGAAAGTGATTTTTAAAGTGGCTGGCAAACCTCAGGATTTCTATTCTTAAAGGAGCTGTCCCTGTGGTATGAATGCCCTTTTTCCATATCAGCAACCTGAATAAGATTCAGGAACTATAGAGGTTGTTGGTGGCTTTAGCAACTCTGGTGCTGTTAGCTGGAGTAGAATATCTTTCCACACAGAATGGCCCTGTGGACAGGATCTGAAGCTGGACTCTGTTCCTGGATTTTTGCACTGGCAGGTGGAATGACGAGGTTGCAGGCAGCCAAAGGTCACGTAGCAGGTCAGACATGTGACAGCAGAGAGCACAAACAACATTCAGGCTGTCATGGTCTCTGTTCTCTGAATGTTTTCTGATGCCTCTTGTAATCCTAATTTGGCTTGTGAAAAGGCAGCACGAGAATGAATTGTGACATTTAGCATGAAGGGATGATTGTGGGAGCTTAAGTGTCTACATGCTGTTGTAACACAGGCTAAGGAAGGAGGATGGGGATGGTCCAGAGGTTTGACTTTCAGCTTCCAACTTGTGTCACTCGGTAGCTAAATTTTCTCTATAGTTTTAAGCAGGTCATTTAGCTTTCCTTGGTCTCACTTCCCAACAGTAAAACCTAGTTCCCATGATGGAAACCTGCAGTAATGGTAAGTAGTTAACCACTGAAGAAAAAGCTATTTCTGTTTAATGAAGAATTTTGATCACCCAGTCTTTTGTCTTTCTGTATAACTAGAAGTGAGAACAAAAGTTTAATGGAGAATTTTGATTATTCAAAATTTGCTTGGTCTCTTAGTCAGAGGGAAAGCCAAAATGTTGGCACTTTCTGCTAAAGGAGTTTCTTTCTGAATCTCAGCTTTGGAAGCAATCCATGGATCAGGCTGTTCCAAACCTCTGAAGCTCACACAGCTCTTGGGGCTGCAAGCTCTGAGGCATTTGCTTGGCTGGCTGCTCCAGGCCCAAAGAGACAATGAGCTCTGGGGATCCTGGCTCTGAAGTACTTAAAATCACTTATGTGAACTCAGGGTCCCAGTAGCCTGTCAGGCAGGTTGTTGAGAAGATATGCAAGTTGGCAGGAGCTCAAATAGGCTTAGATTTTTATTGAAGTGAGACTAGATTCTGTTGGATTGTGACATTTTTTCAGGGCAATGTTTTGATAATTACATCATTTTTATGGAACACTCAGGATAAGTGAGTAGGAAAATTCCAATTAAGTAAAATTTATTAGTGTTTTGCTGATTAGATCTGTTCAAAAGGCAGTGTGATATTTTTGTGTGACTATACATGTGTTAGTTAGAAATAGTGTTCCCTAGAACTCTCTCTTCTCTGGGAATCCTGGGAAGATGCATTCTAGTGATTCTCAGCCAGCCAAATCCATATATCATTTTTCTCAGTACAGCTTGCTGTGAGGATATCCCAAACTTAATTACAGAAGATACTTCTGAAAGATCTACTGTTCTGTACAAAACCCAGCCCTACCATGTATATTGTGGATGATTATGTCTTTTCAAAATGCAGGATTTATCAACCCTTTTCACTATTGCTTCCTAACTAAACTTCTTATCTGAATCAGTTAAAAATTAGCACCATTTCCAAATACTTCAGAATCCATAGGAAAATAAACATATTTTTGCTAGTTTTTATGTTTTGGTGACAATTTGGAAACTATGCCTTGGAGTTACAATAAAGAAGAAGTTGTAAAACTTCCTCACTGTATGTCACACAGTTTCAGCTGCAGTGGGGCTTCCTATTGCTCTTTCATTCAGAGTATATTTATTTTTCCTGATGCTGCTTGCAGTTCAGCAGCTACTCAGAACCAGCTCTGCATAAAACAGGAACTAACTTCAACTGTTCCATGCTAGAAATTCTGATTGATATATTTCCTCAGATTGCTCTCTTTTGGGCATGGAAGGGAGCGTGGGAGAGTTGAGCTGAATGAGCAGTGGGATGGGATGCTGCTGCAGGTACTTTTCTCTATTCCTGTTTCGTGTCAGGGGATTTCTAAGGATGGCATGTGGAACAGTTTCCTGGCTGGATGGTGGCCATGCAGAAGTGTTTCTCTCCTGTGCATTATACACCACTCACCAATGGAAATTCTCAAACCAAGCGTGAGATCAGAGGATTGGATTTGTCTGGTGAATTCTGATTTATAACTCGTATAAACCCATATATTTTCACAATATTCCAGAAAATCCCTTTCAAGTCCAATTATTACTTTATGCAGCTCATGACAGCAAAATGAAGTCATGTAAATAATTAGCATTGCTGTTTTTTTGGTGAAAGAATAGATGGAGTTCTTAAGGTATAATAGATTAATTGAATTATTAGCATATGAATGTTTTTGCACTGACATTGTAGGTTGATTTTTTTTTGTAAGAGAAGGATCATGAGCTCAGTGTTATTTTGAAGAATCATTGAGGCAAAAAGCAGTTATTAATTTTATGTCCTATGTAAATTTAAGATGGGAAATAGGTCCCTTAATGTTTTCTATTAGAGAAATATTGGAAAAAAGATGACACTATACAGATGACTGATTGATGATTGATGATAATTTTGCATTTAAAAAACCTTCTATGAATTTGAATGGCATGAAATGTTATTTAGTTGTTGAATAACAAGAGAGGTGGTTTATATAACTGTTCTGAATAACAAACTCACAAGATGCTCTGAAAACTTCATAAGGAGACCCAGCTTTGCAGGCCATTAAGTGCTGTGCAGTTACACTGAATATAGTAAGATTCTGTGATCCCAGTTTTTTAAAGATAGATTTACTTTTTCTTGGGAAACCATAATAAGCATGAAAGGGGAAATTTATGCTGGGATTTCTTTCACACTGTGAAGCTCACATGCACTCAGTTGTCACGGTCAGTATTGCAGTTTTGCCATTTGCCTGCAGAGTGAATTCCTCTCTACAAAAAATCTGACTGACTGTTCAGGCAGGGCTTGTCCTGCCTGCCTTAGCATTTATCAGTAAAGCCAAATGAAGGTGTGATTACAGCCCCAGTAAATGACTATTTTAGGACAGTAATGCTCTGCTGAGCTGGCTTCAGTGTCTGAGTTCTGCTACTGCTCATCTTTTGCCCAAGTGGCTGCTTCACAGACCTCCGTGTTTGCAGCAGGCAGCCCATCCAGCCATGCCTGGCAACATCTTTGAGCTTCCCTCTCATAATATTCAAATTTTTCTGTGGCTGAGACTACATCTGTGTTGTTACTTTTATTTTGAAGCATGGCTTAGCTGACAGTGGCCGTGCTGGTGCAAGAAGTCATGCTCCTGTGTTCCTGTGGTGGCTTGGCTCAGAGGACAGAAGCTGCTCCAGGGAAGCCAGACTGCTTGCAGGGGGCTGGGCAGGCACTGGCACTGCCAGAACTTTGTAAAAACGTCTCCTAATAAAAAGACAGCTTTGTTTTTCAAGCAGGTATTCTTTCCTTTCATTACCCAACACATCACTTCTCAAAAACCTGTACCACCAGGAAGAACTGTCTATGTTTTTATAACCTCATTTATTACATAAAGTTATGTCAAATTCACAGTGTTTAACTGCGTGCTCAATAGTTACAGTCTCTTAAGTCAGTTTTTTGGTATCATCTGAGAAAATGTACTCAACACTATCTTTCATTGAAAAATATGCTTGCAGAAGTTTTCTTGCACAGTTAAAGAGACATTTTTTATGGTTTGCAAAAACTGGAAGTTATAGTCTTATTTTGGCAGATGCTGCTCTAAAATTATAAAGTTATAATGGTGATATAATCAGTCTTGAGAACATCTTGATGAATTAAACATGCTGCAGCTGCAGAGTTTGCTGTAGACATCTGCAACAATGACTGCATTAAAGCTACAGTAAACATTAAGGTCCAAAATTTATAATGATTTCCACTGTGCTCTCTACAACTACCTGAAAGGAAGATGTAGCCCTGTGGGGCTCAGCCTCTTCTCCCAGGAAACAGTGACAAGACAAGAGGATGCAGTCCCAAGCTACATCAGAGGAGGTTTAGATTAAAGAAACTCAGGAAGAGTTTCTTCACAGAAAGGGTGAGGGGGCATTGGAATGAACTGCACAGGGATGTGATGGAGTCACCATCCCTGGAGGTGTTTTAAGGAAAGACTAGATGTGGCACTCAGTGCCATGGTCTGGTTGACAAGGTGATGTTGGGTCATAGATTGGATTTGATGATCTCAGAGGTCTTTTCCAACATAATCAATTCTGTGATTCTAAGATTACTACAATTAAACACTGAGTCATGGCTAACAGATGAACATACTTTCATTTAGGTTTCAATTCTTACTCTCGCTCAGGAAAGCAGAAATTACATGTGTAATTTGGGCGATTTTTTCTTTTTGCAACAGGTCTGTTTTCAAAAAATAAGAATTAAAATAATCTACTTTTCTTACCTCTTGTTAAGTTAAAAATGATTATGCATTTTCTTACAAAGTGTTCTTTCTCAGTGTTTCTTTTATTTTAAATGTTTCTCATACAGCATATGATTGGGCATTTTTTAAAAGTTTGCATGTAATTCATATATATATTTAGCTAAACCCAATCTCTTTGCTATATATATTTAGCTAAACCAAGCTGTACATCTAACACTAAGTAAAAGCACCTAATTGTCATTTCATATGCTCAGTATGCTTTTGGAGCAGTTCAGTGAAACCTGTATTGCTAATGAAAAATATCTCTCAAAATTCATAAGTAGGTACAGATCCTAAATATTTTGACTATACCTTTTTACTCATTTTAATTTCTAGGGCAGTACAGAACCAATAATTTTCAATTGTTTTAATTCAATTGTTTAATCAGTATGCTTGGGTAAGTTATTGAATGTGGGGTAGGTTACAGAGTCTCATATTTTCTGTCAAAAGAAAAAAGTAATTAATTTGAGAAAAAGCCAGGTAGAGAGGAAGCTGGAAAAGGAAGCAGCTGAGGACCAGAGAGGAAAATGGCCTAGGAAGTGGGAGTCAGAAGAGGATGATGGATGTACAAATTTGATAAGTGCAGAGTGGCTGGAAAAAGCAGTGGGGAATGGAAAGGGTAGATTTAATTAGCAGCTCCATTGTGGAAAGGAATATAAGTTGGCTGAAGAGACAACCAAAAAGGGGCACAAAAATAGAATGACAGGGAAGAGATATAAGTGGGAGTTTGATGGACTGATAAAGAAATTAAATTCATCAGGGTAATGCTCTAAGCTGACAAGAGGAAGGTAAAGGTTCCATTGCCCCAAATAGCAGCACACCACGCGTTTCTCACGTAATGCTGGATATGGTGTGAGAGCAGCCTGGAGTCACATCAGAAATCTGAGAGCAGACATCAACAACTTAGCATAAGGGAGTAGCAAAGACAGGGAGCTAGAACAGATACAGATTATAAAAGCTCAATTTCCTAAGACTGATTGATCCCACATTGGTCTGCAACTCAAGATTGTGTCAGTGCTGCCAGCAAATATTTGTTAGCCCCATAGCACAGAGCATTTCCTGCCTAAGCCAAAGCTTAAGTATCTTGCAGGATTTGAAGCAAGCAGCATTTCTTTGAAGAAATGTAGTCTCTATGCATAAACATAGGAAAATTGAATTAAGGTAAAAAATTCAATCCACCACATTCTGGGATTTCTTAAATTGCAGGTATTTGATTTTGCAATCCCAATAAAGTTCTTCTGAAGTGGTTTGTTTATAGTAATCCCCTATGAATTACTCACAACTGAGTTTCATAAAATCCAGGATTCTGCATTTTCTCATTCACTTTTACAAAGCTTTATAAGGTAAACTACAAGGAACCCAATGGTATTTGACAAAGCTGCTGTAAATAACAGAGACTTAAAGTGAAACGTGAGTATAGCTAAAGTGAAAAATGAAATAATCACAGAGAATATTTTTAAGGACTTTGTGGTTGTAGAGAGATTGTCAGAGAACTGCAGGGACAATAAATTTTTGATCTGTTTTTGTTTACAACAGTGTGCTACTTAACATGTTAAAATCTTTGCCTGTGTTGTCAGATAGGAAGTTCCAAGTTTCCTTTTACATTGTGTGTCCCAAACTGAAAACATTATAGTCTGGATGGCAATGTATTGTGGAATGTTTTTAATTTTTAAAATTGTAATGGGAGATTGGATGCATAACAATGTAGTGTTTTGCAACAAATTAACCACAGATCTGTTATCTTAAACAGACAATAATTCCATTTTATGTACAACATGGTTTTGTTTACAAACTAAATTTTAGCAAGTTCTGTTAAGTCAACGGGTAATGTTTTAAAATAGAATGATTAAATATTTTATATTATATACTTCAGCACTTCACCATCAAAACTACTTGGAGTAAGTAGATTGCATGTAGAAAACATGAAGATATTTTATTAGACTATGTTATGATATAGTTGGGTAAGTGCATAGAATATTCTAATATTAGCCTAATTATTCTATTTTACTTAATTAATTTACTTGTTACTGTTCAGAATTTAATATCAATAAACCTGTATTAAGAGCTAGAGATGAGTTTAAGAGAAACATTCCAGTTTGGTGTTTCTGATTAAAAGCACAAGACATGTCCAGTGGCAAAATGAAATGAGAATTTATGATTATGGCTTCTATTACATTCAAAAATTATACATGCCCAGAATTATTGGAATAAATTCCACTGCATTATTTTGCATCATTACACATGATTTTGCCTGAGGGTATCAAGTCAATGGGCAATGCTTGTAATACTGCTTTTTCAATCATGGTTTGTTATACTGTCATTTCAAAAAGTATTTTTTTTTCCTCTGATTTATTTATCATCTTGTTTGTAGCTGGCTTAGGAACAGATTAGTTTTTATTTTAAGGCAGGCATGCTGATGTGAATATTACTGCAGAAAATACAAGTTAAACATTAAAACAGCATATGGAAATAATATATTGTCAGAGAAACTTCAGGTTATTCCTACTGCAAACTTATGATACTGTCAAATGAAAAATGCACAGTGTCAGCAAATGTTGTGGGATAATATTACTGAGTTTGTTGACATACTTCACATTTCTAGCACAATTAGTATTTCAGCATTTATGTTCTATAATTATAAATTTGTGCTGTTGATAGTCTCATTCATAAACAAAGCTTAAATATTTAGTAAAATGTCTAATTACAAGCAAAAGAATCAACAATAGCCAGTCTTAAAAACAAAACTCTTCAAAAAAAAACCAAACAAAAAACAAATTGAAAAGATTGGTAAAAACACAGAAGGGAAAACACCTGAAAGTTCCTGGTCATGTTTAGGAAAGTACTAGAAGACAGATTGTCAGATGTTATAACTATCCACAAAGTATAAACAATGCGTGCTGATCATAATGAAGCTAAATTCTGGTGGGTAATTTCTGCACAGTTCCTTGGGTGTTGATTCTGTGATCTTTTTTTCATCAAGCAATGTTTCATGTTGAGGATGTTGTCTGACAGTGCTGGTGGAATGAGCTGATGTCCCTCTCAGGCTGGAGAGCAGTATGAATATCAGGACCATGAAGAAGTTTCATTTTTTCATGGTACTTTCTGGCAGTGTTCATACTATACAAGGCAATTACTGAGCACAATTATTTGGAAGCTCTTATATAATGACAGGATTGTATGCATTTTTATATGGAAATTGCTTTACTTAGCCTTTTTTTCTTCCTCTGTTTCCTCCCCACCCTCTCCATGAAATCATTTTGCTTGCTGTGAAGGTTACTGAATACAGTGACTCTTGTTAGCATTTTGTCTACCTGATGATGAGACAAGTAGCCACTATTTTACAGATCAGTGCTATGTTGTATTCCCACACTCTCATTGTTGATTGAGGCCACTCAACCTCCTATCAGTCAGTGCACTGCAGGAATTTATGGATCTTCCATAAAGCTTTCTCTACAGTTTCTTTACAAAATTCTGGGTCTGTAAGTATTGTAAAATTGCAAAGTTATTTGTTATACTGAAGCTCAGAGCAGATTTATGTTTTCACCAAAGATGTACATTCAATCTTGTAAATTTAACAGTGGCACAGAGAAGGAAGAGAAAATTGCTGGCTTCCTGCTCCGTGCTTGCAGAGCCTGCTTTCACCTTGGTCATGGCAGGTTAGCAGAGAGGGAATGCAGCTGACTGTGATGCTGAAGGCAGAGCTGCCTGGCACAACATGACAGGCTTGAATGACAGATGGAAATCCTGGTGCAGGGGCTGCACCTGCTTATGGATAGATCAAGGAGATGCACCTTCATCTGTTAAAAATAAATGGAGTCATAGTCCCCGTGGCTTAAAATTGATATCACAGAATTCTGATACTGATGTCAATAATTTTTAAGTGTTGATGGTGACTCTGGGCTCCTCTTAGTAATTTTCGTAAATTTAGTAAAAATCTCTATTACTGTATTACTTTTTGACATATAGCATATAAAACACAGCCCACTCTTCTGCTTAAGGTGATGCTCAGTGACTCAGCTTCCACATGGTAAGGGTAGAAAATAGCATGGAGCCAGGTATTTAGGGAAGATTTTAAAGAAATATGCTTGGGAGAGGCTAGCTTTCATTCACATTACTTGTATTATTATAAGTCATATAATAATCAATTAAATCAATATAAACAAAGTGATTAAGTTTGTCCTTAGGTTAGTAAACTCAAATATAGACAAAAGGACATGATAATTATGTCAACAAAATGCTTATTTTCCTTGAAATCAGTTCCTAGCTATTGTTATGAAGAGTTGTTATGCTTTTTTCTGGTAGGTTTCCTCAGATTTTGTGGCTTGTACCTTTACTAATCAACAAATCCGGTCTTCAAAAGATCACTCCAGAAAGTGATTGCTTTTTGATAATGAGGAAGGTGGGAATATTTTTTTGCAAGTAAACAACTTTTGAGCAGGGAATAATTGAAACACTTGAAGTTTGCAACACCCTTTTTCTCCCTTCCTTGCAGCTGCTCCTTTTGCTGAGTCACTTTCCAGGCACTGCCTGCACCTTCCTCTCAAAAACCCACTAACCCACTTATCCATTCAGATGAAATAAAAACAGATTAAGCTTTTTATTCAACCTGCTGCAAGTCTTAACTAAGACCCTAATAAATTTATCTAGACTATTCCTCTATTCTAGGGGTCCTTTTTTGCTTTCCCACTGGCTGGTGGTTGGAGTAAATTTGTGTGGTTCTGTAAATTTTGGGTTGAGTAAAATGTTCTGAGTCATTATATTAGATATTTTAGTCTAAGTTTGCATCTACCTGAAAAAAAATCAATTCAGAAATGTCTAAACTCAAATTCCACTGAAATTTTTCTCTTCACTATTTTCTTCAGTTTTACCTCCCTGTCTTGTTACATGTGTTAAACTCATTTTCCATATGGAAGTTCTGAACATCAGAAGCTCCTCAGTATATTCAGTTTGGTAAGAGCTGTTAGCATAGGAGGCCCATGAGGAGGTCATATCAAGTCAATCATTCAATAGCTCATCCTTTGGTTAAAGACAAAGGTTTGGCTTTAACCTTTTTCTATCCTGTTACTGACATCCTCCATTCTGCCTTTTTGTCCTGCCTTTTTTTTTGGTTTTTTACTTATTTTTAGAAAATGTTAGTAGCATCTATGATTTTATGACTCCAAGATAAACCTAATTGAATTTGATGGGGATCAAGGATATATACAATTCAAAGTGTTTATTCTGGGACTCGCAATAACGTAATTGTCAATAAACAGAATGTTCAATTAGTTGTACCATGGAGTGAATTTGGATAATTTTTCATCAATCAGTCTGTATAATCTGATTACCTCTCTTCTGATTGACCTTTCTTGGAGAAGATGTAAGTGTGACACTAAACCAAGCATATGCTCTGCCTGTCTGTCTTGTCTTCTCTTGGGCTTTCCTGACTCAGTTGCTTTGACAGTGGTCCTTGTACTTGTCACATCCAAGGATTCTCAGACACCTGCGTTCAACACATTCAATGGTTGGCTTTGTAGCTCAGGTTTTTGTTTGAAAACTACGCTTCCCTTACTAGGGGATGAGTTTTTTATGACCTCTGTGTTTTTAAGTTTATTTTTATTGTGAGCTAATGGAGGTATTCAAGCTCATGAGGCAGCTCAGGCTCCCCAGTGGAGAACAGCATTGAAATTGTATGAGTTCATAAGGCTTGTTTGCTAAGGTTTACCAAAAATCCGTGCAGCTCACTGTAGTCAAATGGAAAAACCTTTGAGATGTCTTTAATTTTGCACTGAAACCTTCGTTTTCTTCTCACTGGATTTGTTTACTGTCAGTCACAGGTACCTTTAACTCTCAAAAATAGCAAGCAAATGCAATTATATAGGTATAAAGCACTAGGTGAGTGTCTAGACATTTTTAGCTCTGCAAAATTTGAACAGTTGATGGAAGAACATATTTTTTGCTTTCTGGTCTCTTTGTTCTTTCTTTCTTTCTTACGTTTCAGGCAGGCCTAATTTCTATTTTTAAAGAATAATGTAGAGCAAGCCCCAACACTTTCTTGCAATTCTGTTCATACAATAAATGAAAATGTAACTGCTTCAGGCTTCCAAATGTCTTTTTATTTCTTTTCTTCTCAGTATTTTGTGGATTAGAAAAAGTTGCTTGGGGCTATTGTCACATATTACATTTAACATTCATATATAAAATAAAAATTGTATGTACTACAGCTACTTGTTTAAAAACAATGATTGCTATAGCAGTCTCAGAAATCCTCCTATAAAAGTGTTGGTTGTTTGCACCTATTCAGACTTGTTGATTTTATTTCAGTATATGGTTATTTCAACATTTTCACAGATAAGAATTAATTTAATGCTGTACCCATTTATTGTCATAACCTTGAACTGAACTCGATAAAATGGGACCACTGAGTACAGAAGATAGCTGCAGTCAATCTAAGAATTGCAGGAAATGTTGAAAGAAAAATACTTCTCGTGCATTGTTTTGTGGCTATGTGATTGTACAGACTTCCTTGATGTGGTGCTCAGACTATCTCACAAGCTGAGTATTTTCGCTTTGGTATGCAGGAGTTTAGGTCAAAATAATCCAGAAGTCACAAAATAATGAAATGTGTACCCGTACTGTCAGGTACACATTATAAAAGGCTGATTTAGTAAACACAGCTGCTTCCTGAAGTTGCTGCAGTGCTGGTGTGAGCCGTGTGCCCTGGTGGTGCATCAACACCTGAACTGGAGAACTGGCCCAGGGGCAGGGGACAGGTGGGGTAACACTCGGGTCAGGTAAACACACAGAGCATTCCCACTGGCAGTCATGTGGAAGATATGATGGATTACATCTGTTTCTGCCTTCACAATTCTTTCTGTAAGCCCCTTTTGTTAATAATTTTTTCAAGGATACAAATGCTGTTTGAGCAAATGGGATCAGAAGAAAAGGGAGTGTGACCAGTTTAACAGCTTTGTACATTTAGTGTGATAAGTTATATCTATCAATTTTGGTATATCTCTGTCAATTGTATTTTCTATCAGTTGTGGGTCTGACATTATGGTGCACTGCTTCACTGAGTGCCATGGCCGTTCATAGCTAAAGAAGGTGTTGCAAGGAATGTAAGCAGCATCATCTTTTCATTTGTCCCAATTAATTTTTTAATTAAAACTTCAACAGACCTGACATAAGGGATGACTAGTGAAGATGTCACTAAAGTGACAAATACATGTGTAAGAAATTTAAGGTGCATTGTGGTGTGTCTGACCATGGCTGATTAAGCAAGTCCTGTTGCTATCATCATTCATCTAAAACTGACTTTACCCATAAATCTTATTTTTAGAATGAACTCTGTCCAAGCACAATGAACAATTAAGTTCCAAGTTTTCAAATGACAGTCTGTCCTCTTCTTTTCTGTTGTTCATTTATCACTGTCTTGCTTACAGCCACTGTGATAATTTGAGACATAAAGTGATGGGGCTTTGGACTGCTTGATATTTATCATCCAGTGTTCTGGTACTAACTACAAAGTTAGATATGATCATATGTCATTATATCTCCACTTTAATAAATTTAAAAATAAAATATTAAGGTAATTAAACCTTGATGTGAATATGTGCACATGCTAAACAATATGAAAATCAGTGATAGAAGACAAAAATTAAATAAAAAATCCCTAAATATCCTGTGTAAGATTTTGCCATTTTACAGCATGCAACATAATCCTGGACACAAAGAAAAGGTTAGAATAAATGTGTATGTTAATGACATTCCAGGTGCTTGTCTAGAAGCCAAGTTGTATCAATGAGTATTTTGGAAATTGTTAACAAGATTGTGTTGGCAATAATCTCCATGCCCTTCCTCATCTCCCCAGTTTATTTCCTGTATGTCAGAAGGAGTCCAAACAGACCTTAGTGTTTATGGTCCTTTAGTGTCTTTTGCAAATGGAAGGGATGTGCCTCGTACTCAGTGTTACAGTTTTCAAAAGGGTAATGAAATCTGCTAGAGTATGACTGCATTCTTTCTGAATGACAGCTGTAAAGCATATAAAAGGGCTCTGAAAAGAGTAGGAAAAATGGGATATTGAAGGAAATTATTTGATCTTTAAGGGCACAATTTGGCTGTGACTTATTCAAGAACAAATGTTCAAATAGTTTACAAAGCAGAGTTACGCCAGTAATCAATTAGGAAACTTCATACTTAATCTTGTTCTTCAGCTAATACCAAGGATTATAAAATTTTAAAGAAAGAAATTAATCAAATTTCCACCAGGTGTCTCATCTTCAGAACAGTGGATTTCACATGTACAAACATATTTGGAGTACTTCACTCTGCAGCAGATTCTGCTGGTTTAGAACCATCAAATCCCATTTCATCAATGATAATATGTGGTATTGACTTCTGTTTTTGGGTTTTCTAAGCTCATCTTGAGATGGGCTAAATAGTAATGAAATGCTATAGTGACAGGCTAAGACTTATTCATGGTATTACTAAAGTGTAATAGATTATTTGGTATTGGGCAACACTGTTATTGCCAAACAATTTCGTAATAAACAGTAGGATATCAGTCTTCTTGGAGTACAATTAAATGTGTTGCTTTCAAGAAGGCTGGGCTGTTGGCCAATGCTGATTTAGATAACTAAATCTAGAATTCTGCTTTATTAAGTAATGGTTTTGTTTTGCTGGATTCATCACATTAAAATGTGATATGAAACCAAGTGACAGTAGAAGTAAAATATTCCTGAACTTTGGTCATGATTGTTAGGATGTCATAGAGCTGTGCTAGCTCTGTGCCTTCAATCTCTGCTTCCCTTTCATCAAAAGTATTATTGATCATTAATGCCAAAATGAAAAATAAAATGTAGCAGTTCATATAAGAAAACATTTGGATGGCAATTGTTCTACATTAGGTGTAGTTAATGGTCATGTTTACAACCACAAATGTAATTCTTACATCCATTGAAATGACAGAATTGATTAAATGGGATAAGAGTGTACCAGAAGCTCCAGAGCACTGGCTTTTTTTTTTAAAATTTGATTGATGTTGATGGGGAATGTTTTGGATCTGCAGAATATTAGTAAGAAGATGAAATAAAATCACAACTAAGCAAGCAATTCATTACTTCTCTTGAGAAAAAAGAAAAAAGCAAGAAAGAATGGTAGTGAATGCAATAATCAAATTTGCACCACTGTATAAACTCTGCATAGATTGACATAGAAGGAAAATCAGAGGTTATGATTAACATTAATAACACTTACATTGCTAATGTAGTTGGCAGATATCAGCCAGAGATTCATTTAGAAACATTGCTTGTAGCTACTGAGAATGGTATCCGGCATCAAATACTTTGCATTAGAAATTTTCCCTGTCAAGCAAATGAAATGAGTTTAGCTTGCAGGAAAACATAAAGTGACAGAACAAAAGAAATGGAATGCCATTTGGGGTCCCAGAAATATGAAGTGCTTCTATTAAAGAGTGTCTGTTACATCTGTCTGCAAGTGTAAGATTTTGGCGTAAGATTTTGTTTTTCTTGTTTTACTTTTATTTTTTTGTTTGTTTGGTTGGTTGTGTTTTTTGGTTTTTTTTCAGTAGTGTAGGTGTATGGATTACCCTCTTTTTCTTAGTAATACTAAAGAAAAGAAAAAAAGAAATAACAAAAACATCCCTAAAATCCTGTCATCCCAGGAGACACCTCAAGAACAAAATATCCCCAGTATTGTTATTCAATGGGCAGTTGTCGATGTCTTTTTATCTTTTATTCTGTTCCATTTATATTTTATACAATTTTTTCCTTCTCCTGCCTATGTATGAAAGTTCAGTATTTCTGCTGTTCAGTGTTATTTGTAGGTTCTTTTTATTCCAGAACCTGAAATTTGAATTTCCTAGGAAGAAAAAGGATATTATTTTTCTATGCTTTATAAGCAATCTTTGCTATTGTAGCGACAACTTGCATCACTCAGCTCTCGGCTGTGAATCTCTGATGCCAGAAGTTGTTCCACCATACCATAGCTCTACTCTGATCTAATTATGGACTCCTCTTCCTGACCCATTCCCATGGGCGTGCTGGACAGCACAGCCCTCCTGGAGGCACTGCTTGGCAGCTGACAGAGCAGAGGTGCTGCCACACATGTTCCTAAACGTTGTGGTAGTCACGGATTCTCCTTACTCAAAGGAATTTATCAGTGGGTTCTCTAGACAGCATCCCCTCTTTCACAATAGGGAATAAATCTAGAAACTCAACCCTGAAGTTTTCACAACACTTGAGTTTGATTTTTTAGAGTTGAACACTGATTTAGACTTCAAATGATTCAGGAATTGCTGAAATATTAACTATTATTTCTTGCTTCTAAACTCTAAATGATGAGGTTTTCACTGTTTTAGTATTCACCTACCTTAGCAGCTTTTAAAATTATTATTGTGCTTTAATGATGAAAGGAATGCATAAGACTATGTACTTTATCAGCCATCATATGGGAGGTAGGCTTGTGAGTATTCCTGTGTAAAAATAATCTTCTGTATTATCAGGAGTGTAAGTATGAAAAAAACCCCTGCATTTTGCTGTAAAACACTCAGGAGTGTGTGTAAAGAAAAAAAATCTTGGGTTTCAATTGATGATTTGAATGCTTGGCTATGCACAATTAGTTTCACCACCAAATCAGTTTGAATGAACTTATAGAGAACATTACAATATTAATTTAAAAACATTTATAATTTTATGAAGAAAGTGCTATTGACCCTTATGGAGGGAAATGTAAGTTAGATTTGAGAGGCTTGAAAAAGTAAATCAAACAAAGCTGTAAGCTAGTCATTAAAAGTGAAAACATCAAGCAGTATTAAAATTCTTTTTTAACTTGCTTTTGCATTTCAGAGTAGGCACACTGATGAAGACAGTGTATTCTATAGAGGATACAATGGGTAGAACTGTCAGAAATTAACTCCTTTTCAACAGCAAAAAACATCAATTGAAATTTCTTTCTAACACCCTTATTGACTTTCTTTTAATTTTTTTTTCACAGAGGATCTTTCTCAAAGCTGCAAGCGAGGAAGAAATCTTTGCACATCTTGGCTTGGATTATGTCGAACCATGGGAAAGAAATGCTTAAAATTATTTGCCAGTGTACTGGCAATGTTGACTGCAATAGTCTTTCTGCCTACCTTGCAGTCTGGTTTAGTTATATATACATATATTATAAGTGTTTCTATGACAACAAAAACAATTTAAATAAGTATTAGAAGCCATTTGCACATGCTTATATTTCCAGAAGATAAGAGTTGAAGTTTTTAAAAATCTTTTCCAGTCTTTGCTGGTTTTGAAGTTTCTACATGGGAGTGATAAGACAGACGTTGTTTTGGGGGGAACACTTGGAACTGGTGAGATTTTTGCTTATGATAGAAGTTTAACATTAGTATGACCAATACTCATTTTTAAAATAGTCAGCTACAACAATACGTAAATAATTCAAAACATTTGAGCTGAGTCAAAACCTTACTGAAATGTATGCTGGTCTTTAACTGAATTTCTTTTGTATTTTGCTGAATCTGTGTATAAAATTGCTCTGTATATAAGGCTTAATGGAACAGGCAGTAACTACTTTGCAATCTCAGCAACTTGAGGCTTCAGTTTTCCTGCAATGTTTTCCTAGGTAGGGCACCATTCTACAAAAACCATAAACAAGTTGATAATTCAGTGAGAGTTAAAAAATATTTCACAGGAAGAGATTTTGAAAGGGGAAGTGTAATAACTGAGTAACAATCTTCTGTTGAGTAGAAAAATACTATAAATTTAGAGTACTGATTTGGACTAAAGAGGATCCAGGTTATGTGGAGTAATGGTCTTCAATCAGGAATTTGAATTATAACCTGCATGAAAACAATAGTTTTCACTGTCAGGCTAGTGACTGCTCCAAGAAAAAAGATTTTAATTATCTGTGCTGAATTTAGGTAGATGGAAATTTATTAGTAAATGTGAATGCATTGGAATTGGATTTTACTTGAGCTGTTGGGTTATTGGCTGCTCTAGGGTGGTATTCCCTCTCTTTAGTCAGGAATTTGTCTAGGATGTGAGAGGCTCTTTAATAAACGCCCTACGAGATATTTTGGTTTCAGAAAATGTCCAGGTAGCTCTTGTGACCGTAATGACAATGAAGGATTTGTAATACATTTATCCTTTAATAAACAGGAGCATTCAGTACTTTAGGAAATGAAGCTATTTACTGAAGCTGTTTCATTCATCATTTGAGAATAAAAGCGATTAATAACACCAGGATTGGTCAAATAATTTTTTTCCTTAAAAATCTGGATTTTTTTCCTCTGTTTAGTGCTGACTACACTTCTTGACATGATGAGGAAAGGATGGCAATGACAGGGCTGTGCACAACAGTTATTACTGACAGTAAAGGCTTCCCATATTCAGACAGTATTCATTACTAAAGAAAAGTATTCTTAATTTGTTACTCATTGCTTTCAACTGTGGAGTAGACTTTTAGAGGACTGCATTGTAAACTATTCCAAAACCTAAGTCAGGGTGGTAGAAAAATGTGTTAATGGCAGGAACTTGCTTCTTGCCTGTGTCAATAAAACCACCCTATTTAAGTGCAGTTGTGCTAACTGAGCTGAAAATATAATGCTGCTTCCTAAACTGCTGTAACTATAAAGCACTGGCATTGCTTTCTGCTTTATTGTGCTGATGTATGAAGTATCTTCTCTGTGTTTTGCATCAGGATGCTGACACTTAAGTAGCAGTGACATTTTTCAGTCCTAATGGAAGAAAACAAAAGCTATGGCACCCTGACTGAATAATCTTTCTACTTGGCCAACATTTACCAGAAATTATACATTCCAGTTGTGCTGTTTCTGCAAACTTCCAAGACACATGCAAAATATCAAACATTCTGAATTCCACATAGATAAATAACTTACATCTTGGGTGTCTATGCATCACTTATCATTAGACCACCTCTGAGGGAAAAGATACCCACACAAGTTTTGTCAGCTCCTCCAAGACTAGAAGAAATCAACATATCACTTTATTCTTTTATTTCCCTCAAATTTCTGAACTTTATTTAGAATACATCTTACAGATTGCTCACTTGATCAACTATTATAAAAATACATGGACCTGATAAATGAGGAGTTGTGTTAAAGATGGTTTGACCATGAAGGAGATGGCTTCTCTCGTGCACAGCCTCGCTGGAGCAGCTGCTGCCCCAGCCACTGTCGCAGGCACCGTGTGCAGGGTTGTCCCTGGCAGCACCAGCCAAACCAGTCAGCTGAGCTATAATTAGAAAACATAAAAGTCATATAGGAGAGCTGGGATGGAACAGGTAAAAGGAAGTAAAGCCTTTGTCAGCTGAGCATAGCTGGATCCATGTGTTAGTGAGAAGTGCCTCCAGTATGATGGAACTGTTGGAGTCAATGGTAGCAAAGCTTCTGAACTCAGGGAGGACAGGAGGGGCCTCAGGGCCTGGAAAGGGCAAACACTTGTAACAAGAACAGACCAACATGTGTAATAGGAGGAAGGGAAGAGAGAATTTCAGATCAATGCACTTAGTATCTCCTAAATTGCTAGAATGACTAATAGACTGTGTTTTTAATACACCTAGAGGAAAATAAAGCAGTTAGTTATTGGTAACTTGTTCATCAAAACAAATCATGTCAAACGAATTCAGTTGTAAAGTCCCTGGAGGCTGTTTTTTTCAAAATGTCTGTCCCTCCTCCCTTGCTTCTACACCAAGGCAATTTGGCAAGTAGTGAGTGGAGAAGGATCACTGGTTTAATAAACATCTACATACTCTCTTAGAATTAATAAGTAATTCTGTCTCAGGGGAATAAAGGGAAAAGTAAAAGTAAAAGGAAAGCCACTTATAGTTTGGTTTTTTTTCATGGTTTGAAGTAACATATGATTTGTCAAAATGATCTGTCAAACAATCTCTTAAGGAAAAGACAATTTTTAGTTTGGTGGGTAATATTGGTGGGTAATAAGGCAGTTAAAGTCTAAAGAACTCATTTACTGAAGGAAATTATCTCTATGCACCTCTACAAAATTGCAAATTTGGGCACCTCAGTACTCATACAACTGAAGCCACATGGACTTTCTGCAAATAACTGGAAGCCTGAGAACTGCTGCTACTTTGCATAAATAACTCCAGAATGTTTAAAAAAACCCAAACCAAATAATTGCAAATGTTATAATCCCCAAATGAAATGCCTTTTCTACAGTTTATGGCCAGAATTTTTTGGCTTTCTTAAGTGAGACCATCGTATTCCTGAGTATGAAATATATTTCACCTTTTGAACTGTTGAGCTGTTACTTTCTATTATACAGTGTTCTTTGGCAACTGCAATTAAAACGACCAGGTCCTGGGTCTAACAGGTTAACTAAAGTCTTATAAACAAATGAAGACAAAGAGCTCTGATAACCTTCCTTAAGAGGAAGACCAAGCAGTCTTTTAGCCCTGTTGCGCAGATGCACAAGGTGTCTTTAATAAGGATGCATCCAATGTAATTTGTTTTAGCTGAAGAGGCTCCTTAGGTGTACTATAGGACATCCTTGATGGCCCATAAGCTATTATGTGGAATACTGTGAAAATACTGTGTCACCCTGCACTAAAGCTCTCTGCTAAAGCCAACCAGAAATATCACCTTGCACAGTGTCAAACAATAACTGGAAAAGGCTTTCCCCCAGGAATGCTGTTCAAACTGCTCCAGAATACCTAACTTAGAAAGCTGTTTAATGCCTCCTTCAATAAATGTGTGTTATAGGCAACCCATAAAATCAAACACTATTTTTCAGAGGGTGCATCCAAACAAACACTATTCTCAAATATTGCTGGTGATACAGAAACTCCACATATTGAGGTGTGATGCTGGACTATACATCCCAGAAGCCCAGGTGACTGAGGGAAACCACTTGGCTGATGAGAATCAATCCCATCTGCATGTGGGATAGGAGAGAGACATGTGTTGGGTAGGTACAGAGTCTCCTAGTTTTCTGTGTTTTAGTACCTAAACACACATTAAAAACCAAGATACTTTTTTTTAATGGTTGCAGACATTTGATTTCAGTTCCTTTGTGACTGTGCAGCAAAAAATAATACTAAAAGGTATATTTTCTTCTATGTTTCATTCTTACCAATACCAATGTACTCATTCAAAAGGAATTTTGGAAATGGCAAAGCTCCTCAGACCCTTTCCCACCATTATGAGGTTTTAAGGGAACAATATTTATATGAAACTGATTCATATGCATTTTTATTAAATAAATAAAACCTTTCTGGCAAGAGTAGCATAATTTAAGGTTTGTTGCTATATATACATGTACTATGTCCAAATTATTCTAAGTCTTCTGTCAGCTTCAGTGTCTTTTAAGGAAGCTATGCATTAAGATATAACAGAAAATAGTAAAAAAGATCTCAATTTTTAAAAACTTCAAGATTTCTCTGCTAGGGATGTGCAGATTATATTGCAGAAACTTGTGGCTGCAACACTTAGGGGAAAAAAACCCAAATAACGAAAAATCATATCCCAGCAATTTGAAAATAAAATAATCATCTTTGTATTTTTCTAAACACTGAAAGAGAGATGATTTGGAATTTCCTTCACAGCTGGGTAGGTCTAACTTAAAAAATGGAGCTTGAGGAGGTTGTGTAATTATGTAGGTAGGAGTGTTTCTGCAGTTGGAAACTTGCTGATGATGCAAGTCTGAAAGTGTTCCATTTTTAGTAGCCTAAGGATGGCTTGAAAGACCACTTGGGCCTGTGGTTTCCATAAGTGTACTCTACAAATCCTGCATTTCAGCATGTAATGGTGGGGAAATTTTGCATTGGCACTTCTCTGATGTGCAAAAGATCAAAATATGTTGAGAGGATAGCTGGAATCTGCTGCTTCTGGTGATCCTGAAACCCTTTGGTTCTGCTTTAAACTATACTATGATATATGAATTGCGTTTCTGAGTTTTAAACTAAACTAAGGTATTGAAGACATAATTCCCTGCCTTTTGTCCTTTTACAGTATGCTTTTAAATGTGTTAAAGACTGATAGAAAGTGTATTCTGTGGTGGTGTTATATGAGTAGGAGGTGGTTGTTTTGGAAACCCTGACAGACTGGTTGCCGGGCTGGAGCTGTTGCAGGGCTCTTGACAAATGATTGATGATTTAATTTGATCCTTCACAATACCAACACTAAAAAAGAAGCCAAATACTATAAATATCAGTGTCCTTTCAGACACGATATCGCAATCACAGAAGGAATATGGGTGGTTTTCTCCCATTAATCTCACCCCTTACTCCCATTTGATTTGATTTCATGAGTGCACAAGGACATATATCCGAAGGACCCACAGTCAACCACAGAAGTGCTCTCCTCCTCCCTGCTGAGGAGGCTCACAGCCTCTTTCTTTTACTCACCTGAAGGACCCAGAGGTTCCTTTGACCACATATGACCAGGAAATTGGACACTGAACAGCTTTAAGCAAATTTCAATCAGATGCAAATAAAGGGGCCTAATGAACTACGTGTTTTTAAAATATGCTGCATACGTGTGTATACAGGGGAAGATTTTCAAAAACACCCAAGTGAGAAAGAAAGTGTTGATGGGTGGGCCACTTCACTTTGAAATTTAGTGACAGATGGTTGCTAAGACAATCTACACTAGATGGCAAATGACTATACGTTAAAGCTTTCAAAAGACAAAAAAAAAAAACCCTCCAAGAAACATTTGAACTGAAGTTTAGCGGTCATACAAAATTAGCAGCAAATCAGAAATTTCAAAAGAAGGGTTGAGAAGAGAATAAACATTCTTCTAGTGTAAGAGAGGGATGAACAGATATGAAAATTATCAGAGCTGTCAGTGATGAACTTCATATTATAATTATTCCAATCCCCAAGAAGCCAAAAGAAGAACCTCAGTGAGTCCTATTAAATCCCCCTAGAAGCAAATACTTCTCATGCCAAATAAGGTGGGTACTTAAAAATCCCTTAAAAGAAAACTTTTATGCACAAGGTAGAACAAATTAACCACAGACAAATGGGAAAGAATAACAAAAATGAATAATGATGAACTCTTATGAGTTACAAGTTTAAGATAAGGTCATAATATTTGTAAAACAATAATGGAAGCTTGCCTGAGAGCTGAAGTATATTACATTAAATGAGTAGAGTTCAGGAAAAACAAATGACTTGTAGTATGAGAAACATCTATCTCAGTGGTCTGGTTGTGAAAAACCATTATTACGTGTAATGATTTTTGCTGTTGGGAAAGGGGAATAGTATCTTCAAAAGTATCCAGCTTGCAGAATCTGTAATCTCAGCAATTCTTTTTAAAAGAAGCAAAGAGGATTGACAGTTACTCTTATTGCAACAGGACAACTGTTCATTTTCCCTTTTTAGCTCTTCAAAAAGATCACAGAAACAGCGATATGATGTTGAGTGCTAGTTGAATTTTTCTGCAAATAATTCATCTAAAAGCAAAGACAACAATCTCAAATTATGCTGATATATCAATCATAGTATGCCACAGGGGTCTCCAAGGGAACAGAATTTAAAGTCTAAAATGCTTAGCTTTTTTCTATGTGTGATTAATTTTCTTGCTGTTGTATGGATTTCTGGTTGTAAAACAGATAGGTCACATTTTAGCTTTTGATTTTCATACAAAGCTAATTATTCATTACTATGAATTGCAGTGTCTCATCCAACCAGAGGTCTTCTCACTGCTATGTCCTTTCTTTCATCTGGGTCTTTTTCATAATTTGGATACCACTTTCTTAGCCCCTAAGTGTTATATTAGCTATTTTAGGCATTTCTGTGCAAAACCAACAAACTATGTAAGAAGAAATATTGAGACACTCAACAGTAGCACAGTATTCAGCAATGCTGGATTTACATTTACGAGGAGGTGTTTGCTCTCACCCAGCACAAACCAGACTTTGAGCTTCTGAATCAGGAGAACCATTTCACGTTGGGCTGATTTTAAACTGATGAGAACTCTTGCCCTTAAAGAAGGCTGGACTTGTTTGTGCCACAGAAGGAACTGCTTTGTGCCTGCAGTGTCTGGGAGGGATGAAGCTCATAGAAGAAAAAAGTAATCTAACAATAGGATGCTTATTTGAATCAAGATAAACCTGTAAACATAGAAAGTAAACAAACAGAGAACTGATTTATGTGAGAATATACCTTGGATATTGTAAAAAGAGAATACTGTTGGGACCTGCACATATTATCTGTTATATTCCTTTTAGGGAGTTACTTAGCAGGGCATTCCAGATACTTGTTAGTGACATTCAAGAAAATGATGGGAAAATAATGTAAGCTGAGAATAAAATACATGATAATTTTATTATTTTTTTTTAATTTAGCAGGACCATCATCATGCCCAAGTATAGTGAAGTTAACATTATCTTGCAACATGTTGTTCAACTTACAGTTGTTTCACTTTATTAATGCCTATAAGGACTTTATAAAGTTTATCTAGTTTTGTTGATAAGAATGTGTTACTCAATATTAGCGCATAGTTTAGAAAATCTGGAATTCTTGCAAAATAAAAATTATTGAACTTTGTAGTTTAATATTTAACAACCAAAACCAGAATAAGGGTGCACATGTCAGACAAAGGTAAAAAACTGTTACCTTTCTGGCCCCTTTCTTTCTATTCATGGGGCTTTTTTCTAAGTCTTACCTTTAAGTAAGAAAAATCTTATCTTTTTGTGCAATTGAGAAATTTGTTTTTTTAAAATTGTATTATCAAGCAAATTGATTTATACAGAGATGTTATGGTTATTAAAAATATCTTATCATAACACAAAACCCAGTATATGGAATGCATTAGCATTCACCACTGATAATGCAAATGTGAATTATATCACAGTACACTCAATATACCATCTGCTCCAGAAAGAAAAACATCTGTTGGTAAATGTAAACTGTGGAGCTTATGTGGTATATGCAATATGTTCAGATACTGTATGGAATAAATAAATTGGACTTTGACAATCTATTATGTTAGAAGCATCCAACTACTTTTTATCTTGAAAAGAGGGAAAAGCTCAGCTGCAAGAATGTTTTGAGATGGTGGAGGAAATTATTGTGCCATGTCCCATCCAGATGGCTTTTGCTGAAGCCAGTCACTGACAGGCTGCTGCAATCATCATCAACTGTTATGAGATGCTTTAAACCAGCATGAGCATAGATGAATAAACTTCTCTACAGGAGAGGTTTCTGTGCTTGAATTTTCATGATGGTGATGACACTGCAATTTGTGACATTGTTGGAATTGGCTGTATTTTCTGGCTTGTAGGATGAAAATCATGCACATGAAAAATGTATATTCACATGTATGAATAATAAAGCAGACTTTTGCATCTTTAAAAATATAGTTATAACCTTGTGTTGATTCTATTTTTAATTCTTAATGTGCTGCACTGATATAAAAATGGAAAATAGGCACTAGTTTTTGAGTTCTGAGGGCCATGATAGCCCTTATAAGACCTAATCTAAACTTATAAAATCAAGCCCTCATAAAATTGAATGGGTTTTTTTTTCCTGATTTAGAGTTTACTGTTTTAACCTTCATCTGTTCAATACGTTTTAAGCAATTAGACAAAGCAATTTTTTTTTAACCACAACTGAATGTGACAGCTCGAGGCAGAGGTAAAAGTCTGGGAATGGCACTGGGAAATGCATCCATATGTAATGTACTGTACTGCAGAAATTTCCTTGATGACTCTCCTTTCATTCCTTGTCAGATCATAGAAAACTCAAAGAGGTTTTCACACATTTAACAAAGTGTTATGTATGCAGAAATGCATGTTTGGCCATATACCTAAAAAGTCAGAAAACTTGTTCAAAATATCAGGATTCTACTTCAGTTTAAACTTTTTCTTTTCCTCCACATTGTGAGAAGGAAATGATCATAATCTGTTGTTAAACAAGTCAAAATAACATTTGTGCTAGTGATAGCTTGTAGGTTCCGTTTGTTTAAGCATCTTAAAATGCAGTGTTTATTTGCAAGGAAATATAAGCCCTCCTGTGGTTACCACAGCACTGATGTTCCTCCACTGGGGAGTAATCCAGAGCAGAGAACCCTTGCTCAAGAAGATTTGGGCTTCTGTAATTCTTCTCTGCAAGAACATTAATTGTTGGTCTCTGCATTGCTTTAGAACAGCTTTTTACCCTGTGCTATCCTTGCATGCCATTTCTTCAGTTTTCCAGCATGTTCTCATCCATTTTCAGGCTACAGACAGCAATGGAAAAATGCTGCAGGCAAAACACTTTTTAAGTCTTTGGATCAAACTCATCAGCCCACTGTTCTTTGTGGTACTGCTCACACCTGTGGTACCCTTCACTCCATGTATCCATTATCAGAGAGCTTTTTATCCTTAGGAATGGCAACTGACACAAGCCTCACAAATCTTTTTATTCATGTTAACATGTTTAGTCACCTGCAACAGAACTGAATGATCCAACTCACAGTGAAAAATCTTCACAAAAGTAAGCACTAAAAAGGGTAGATGTAGCAGCTCTTGGCGCAATATTGCAAGAAAAATATCTGATCTATCAATATTCAAAGCACTCAAAGGGATCAATACTGGGACTAAACAGCTGCATATGGTTTCTCCAGCTGTACTACCTATGCAAGAGTATCTTATTTTAACCCATTATGTGCGACATAAGTGAGCCATATATTTTGTCTTAGTAGACCTAGCTTTATGTTTTGCTCCTGTCAATCTCTCTCAGGACTTGTGGTCTATTTTGTACCCCATTTTTCAAAAATTCGGGTGCAGGAATTTTTTCAGGTCTCCTCTGTACAAGCAGAGATGAACTCGGCTGTTGAATATGAATAGTTGAAAATGTTCCAGGGAAGTCACAGGCAACAATGTTTTTTTATGAGCTCCAATTTGTCAAAAAAAGTCGATTTCAAAATATGGACAGGTTCACAGCTATCTTGTTGCAAGAAATAAGAGCACAGCCCAAGATATCAATATCAAGATAATAAAAGAGCAGTCTGTCTTAGCAGAAATTAAGATCAGTTAACCAAATGGACCTAAGCTTTAAATATTAATAACCAGCCTGCCAGATCTCTTCTCCTTTTCATATTTGGAATGAATGTTAGATACAGGATTGCTTGTGTACTAAAGAGAAAAATAACAACTTAACGACCTTTGCCAGTAAAAATAACCTGCTTTTATTTTTTTGGTTGAATTTAGATGGAAAATATTACAGCATGTCTGGTAGTGGAGATCGGGCAAATGATCTAAGAACAATGAAAGTGCCTGAGGGATAGAAGGTATTAAAGAAAGATAAGTGGAGTATCAGCATACATGCAGGGACATGCAAATACTGCCAAAGACTTTGTCCTTTAGGTGCCAGCATAAAGATTAGAAGCAGTACTGGGCCAAGAATGGGATGCTCTTAAGAGACAACAGAGCTAAGATTTATGCTTTGTAAGAAATTTAAAACCCAGAATAGCCTAAGATCAGAAACTGACCACTGGTCTCCAAATTACAGCCAGATGAGACTCCTATAGGCAGTGTAGGAAAAAAACAGTCCTTTAAACCTCCTCATTAGAGTCCCATGACGGAGTGACAACTGAAAGAACACAAAGAAATGCGTAAAGAATTTGAAATATTTTGAAATGTTTATGTTTGTTCAGTCACATAATTCTGAAATAACTCTGGGTATATATAAAGGAAATACAGCCTTTGGATGCAAAAGCTTATTGAAAACTTATAAAATTTAGGAGACTTGTTATTGAATGATTGTTCTAACAGCAAATAAAAACAAAATGGCACTCAGAACAAAATTTAAAAAGTATAAAAATGTTATCAGCAATAAAGTTTATAAATTATTAGGGCAACACTGCATTCTGAGGAAACAAAAATAAAAGTGTAGCTATGTGACTAGGGATATTTTTAATACTACTTAATGTAAGTTGCACTCTCTAAAACTTCTTAGACAGGCTTTTACACTTGGCAGGAAACACAGAAGTGTGTGTTGAATCGTGGGTGCTGGTGATGTTGTGGAGGTGCCAAATACAACTCAATCACTGAGAATCTGTAGAATATGTCAGAAATTTTGTATGACACTCTTTAAAATGAAGTAGGAAAGTATGAGAAAACAGACAAAGGAGTCAAATTCAAGGAGCAATGGGGATGTAAGTAGTGAGGCAATAATAGAATTCATAAAAAGCTGCTCCTTCTGGCGAGAGAGTGAAGGTGCTGGCAGTTGACAGGCCAAGATGAAGGGCTGTCTTTATATGTTTGACAACAATGGGAAATGGACATAGAAGACCTGGAGAAAGAAAAGTTTTTAAAATAATGCTTTAATAAATAAGGCCTGAAGAGGGCAAGTTGCTATAAAGCTAAATATGAATAAAAGTATGAAGTTAGGCTTATAAAGAGTCAAAAGGAATGACTGTGATTCTCTAGATCTCAAATCACCAAGCAGTCAACCTGTCTATTTTGCAAAGCTTCAACAGGCAAGATAGTGTGGGAGTTCTCTTCCAGTGTAGGATGAGATTTAGGTGTGGTGCAGACTGCAAAGTCTCCTCCGATGTGATCACAAAAGTCCTTCTATTTTCTCAATCTGTTTCAAGATTAAAAAGTCACATTGCAAAGTCAAAGTAGATCTAAAACTCCTAAGAACCCTCTATTGCAAAGACAAATGCAGCAGTTGAAATTGGATCAAAGGAATTTATAAGCCTTATGCAATTTACCTCTAGTTATGGAGGAGGATTTTCTGTAGCTTTCATATTAGTTACATTCTGCACTTGAAAATGCTGCATTATTTATTGCATGCATAAAACTTGATTCCCTAAGGTTTGCAAAGGGTTTTTTTATTAAAAAAAAGTGGCAGCAGTTTCTGTTCCTTGGTATCATACCAATAGCAAAGTCATGAGTGCTGGCTACCTGCCTTGATTTTTGTTTAAAATGTATATTATTTTTTTTCAGAAGATCATGGTACTAATGAAGTGTTGGATATTTTAAATGTGAAAGATGACATGTTGATTACTTTTTGTCTGTACAACTTTTAGAGCTAAGAATGTCACATAAGTAATATAATATATAATTTTTAGCTGGTGAAGAAACCTCAGAACATCAATTCCCGTTTACCAAGATATTTTGGGGAAACTGTGCTATTGTGGTAAAAGTATTACACACATATACAAACTGTGTATTTATTATAACCAGTAGTTAAATTTAAATTATTATGAGCTATTTGTCATTCTAGTTGTCAAAGGAAATACCGTAGCTTCTGGCTTTAAGAGTGAAGCAGATTATATTTCTAACATAGAGAGATGTCTCAGTAATGTAAACTATTGTTTTCAGTTGGAACCCACAAGTGCCTTCCAGTTGTTTTTTGTTTCTTTTTTTCCATAATTTATATACTTGAAAATTATTCCTGTGCCTGCTTGGCTCCCCCAGACTCCATATGTATTAATAGGTAGGATTTATTTGCCATCTTTCTGGAGTGCATCGCCTGCAAGCTGAAATACAGTGAGTAGGAATAACCAGGATGTTTGCTCCAAAAAACCATAGCAGAGCTGGACTGCAACAGTAGTGTAATGTACCCATGCACTCAAAAGGTATCAGAAGATTCCCACAAGTGAACTCTCTCTGTTTCCTTCTACTTAATGATTGTTATTATTAAAACTCTTTATTAAAAAATATTATTTTTCAAGAACATCTGATACATCTGTAATTTCAGCATTGCTATGAAATGAGAAATACTGTGAGAAGCATGTTGGAGGTACAGCATAAAGATATCTGCTAGACTTTGATCACTAGGTGGGTTGTATAAGAGGGACAGGTAAGGTTATCAGCTGGAAAGATCCTGCTTCATTATAACCTATGAAGCTTCTGGGCTGTTAATAAACAACCACTGCACTGCTGATAAATATCCATATATGAGCTTGGAAAATGCCTAAAGCATTAATACTTACATATTAGAATATCATTTTCCTTCCTCTCAAAGGAGTGCTGGCTGCTCAGGGATGATCCTCTTGATTGTTCAGTCATCATTCCTTAGAGTACACTTAAGTGAGGGATGACAATGTACCTTAGAGCCACCCCCAACCTTCCACTCAATGTTCACATTGCATTCCAATGAACTCTGGTAGAGTAAGGCCCTGGAGACTAATGTTTTTACAGTCTCATTACCATCAAGTGTATTAGACCATGACAAAAACCTAGCTTAACGAAAAATATATCCTGTTACAGTGAATGATCACTTGGCAGCAATAGTTATTTTAAAACTTTATCTAAGGCCTTTAAACTAAGCTTTCACCATCTGTTCTGCCTTCTAATTATACATGCAAAAAGAATATAATTCACAAGTGTTTCATAAAAGTGGGTAATGTAATTGATTAAATGATACTGCTGCATGTATCTGTGTTTGGTTATTCAGTGCCTCTGTTTTGCTTTCAGCTCATAAATCACTTCAAATACATTGCAGAGTGACTTTTTCTTGGCAGACAGACAAGGATGTACTCTCTCCCATTTGAGGGGAGGCAATGAACTGATGATAATGATGGATGGAAAGAGAGTACCAGAGAGGTACAGAAACTGTCAAACATCAAGTATTCATGCTCCAGTTCTTTGAAGGAGTTGGACCAACGTGCTTGTTCTCTTACACTACTTCAGAAATTGGGGGCCTCCTTGGCAGCCATCTTACATTAAATAAAGAGCCAGGAAGAAATTTCTTGCTTAAATGGTTCCTGACATTTTATGTATAACTTTTTGTATGATGCTCCTAGATGTGTGCATTGTTGTGAAAGGAAACCTTGGAGCTTTGTTTTGCTTAGTCATCCAGGTGCTTATATTACTTTGAAAAATGTTACAATGCATTCTATTTCTATTACATGCTAAATTTAAGTTACATGCCTAGGGCCTTAGGGAGTAAAAAAATGCCTGTATGTTAAAGTAGCTAGGAAAAAAATGAAAGAGCTACCAAAAAAAGAAAGAAAAATGAGTTGTAATTAGGAAACTAATGAATTCACAGATTTCAAATAATAGTGAAATCTAAATAATAGTGTAGTCTTTACAACACTTGATCTAGTTCACATTTTACAGTTCTTAAAACCAGCAGATTTTAATGAATCCATAGAAAACTCTGGTTGGGAACTGACTACCCAGCAGAAGATCTATTTTAATGAAAGTTTCCTTAGGCAAGCTGGAGTAGAAATTTCAAGTTCCTTCTACAAAACTCTAGCAAAACTATAGATTACCTTCAGAGTCAACTGTCAGAAGATGGGATTAGTACATCTGCACTTCCATTTTATTTTCAGTGTTTATGCACTAACTTTTCTACAGTAATCTACTTTATGTACATTAATTCATGGTGTCCCCTAAGTGCATACATAAACCATATTGCACAAGAATGCATTTGCTTTGATGAAAGAAAATACTAATTATGAAATCTGTTTTGAAAGATGCTTAAAATTATGCAGAAGAAAATTTCATTCTTACATTGCTTTTAACATTTTATCCATTTAGCAGTATCTCCATTTATGCTGTAGATTCTGTTATTCCCACTATGTTTTAGCTGACTTCCTCTCATAAAGCTCTTCTCTGTTGTTATCCTTGTCCCCTGACTTAAGCAAATAAGGAGAGAGAGTTTTTGTGACATTAAGTTATATTTAATCCAATTTGTTACTTCAGTAGTTTGGCTTCAATCTTCTTCCAAGGACTATAGTACCCTTCCCAGCCATGTCTTGTCATGTCTACTGCTCTTTCTCTAATGTCTTCCCTCATTCTGACAGGTAATTTAGAAAGACTGCCACGTATCTTCCTTTCATCTGATTCAACTGGATGTGAATGGATTGAAAGACGGAATGTGGTGGAACAAAGCAATCTGCAGTGTGTTTGAGTGTTTTAATAAATATTTTAAAATATTTGTATTGACTTCACAAGGATTTCCTGAGTATTAGCAGTGTAATCCAGACGGAGCATTACCATGATTTTGCCAGGAAATAATATGTGGTTATTTCCTCAAGAGATTTTTTTTTTACTATCAATAAATTATGCTTTCCCCTTGTACTACTATGTAAGAGACATTTATGCTTAACATATGTTTGCTTGGAGGTAAAATAAATGTTTGATGGAGTGTTAAAAGCAAACATGAAAACTTAGGGAAGCTTAAAACCCCACTAAATTTCTAGATGGATAATGGCACAGTTATCCATAATCTGCAATGATGTATTTCTCAGAAGGACACAGACAACACAGGCAGGTATCAAACTTGACATCTATATAAATCAATAAACCCCATAAACTATGGATGGTGCTTCATCTTAGAATGTATGGACATCTTAGAATGTATGCAAAATCTCATTTCTTTCACAGAGCTGAGCTACAACACATGCAAGGAGATCGAAGGCCCAAGCACAGACTGTAAATGATAGGATTAGAGCTGCAGGACTAGAGCCAAAACCACCCTCATCAGTGGGATTTCTTATGCTTACTTACACTGCACTGTTAACTGTTCCCTGAATTATTTATTCTGAAATCTGAATAGATATTCCTTAGTTCACCCTGTTCCTTAGGAATGTAATTTTGCAATGGCCCATCCTCTGCCATTGGTATACCAGCTCATTTCAGTTTTCACAGTTTCACATTTCACATTTTCACTTAGCTTCACAAAAGAAACTACTGTCTGAAACCAGAAAAATAACTAATTGTGCCAAGTTCAAAGCAGGTTGCTATACTGGGGTTTCATTAAACTGAGTCAAATTGTTAAACTGTTTACATTTGTTGTTAAAATGTTCATATTTTTCTAAAGTCAATGACAAAGGAGAAGTTTTCTAGGAAAAAAAGAAAGGAAATCCTGAATTATTCCAGACACAAATATCTCCAGTCTTTACAAGTATAAGCAAGACTTAATTTTATCTTTTTTTTCCAATTTTCCAAACCACCACTCTCTTTTCACATGCTCTGTATTCTGCTGCTCTATTGTGTTTCTCTCAATATTTTTAAGGATTTATTTTATATTCGATTTTTATTCCTTTATATTGTCTTTTTTGTTAATTTGGTTTTTGAACTTTACTGGAATGTAATTCTTTATACTAGAATCCAAGTTCAACTTTCAAAATCACATTTTCCTCTCAAGTTAAAAACTGGGAAAAGTACCAAAAAATCCTTATTATACTTAATCTTTAAAAACTCAGGAGAATCACGAAGGAAATATCTGAGAGTTCAGTTCTTTTAAAGAGATTAATTCTTCTCTAAAGCAATGATTTAATATGGAAGATCTTTTGAGTTTTTCTTTAATCAGGGATCAGACTTCTTTACTTTCCAGCAACCACAGAGATACTGACTCAGCTTGACAATGTTTATAGTGGACCTTATTTAAGCTGTAATATAGTTTTGAGATATGAAGTGAGTTGCAGAAAGAAACTAAGAGGCTCTCAGATCAGCAATGAGAAATTTTCCACAAGACAACTGTAAGTCATCTGCAAAGTAGAGCTCTTTTGACCAGCTATCCAATTCACTTCACATGCTAAACTTTAACTAGACTTTGCTATCTGATGGATTATAAAGCCAAAAGGGACTATTTGGTTCATTCCCACTGACCTCCAGAATGGGCTGGAGACCTTTGCTGAATAAATCACTATTCCAAGGACAAAATTCTTTTCAGTCAGGTATCCACTGTTGCTGTTAAACCCTGGTGATGACTTGCACCCAAGGTACTACTGACCCAGCGTTTCATAACTACCCTATTCAAATGTCTTCCTTATCTGAAGCCTTATACCAACTAAAACCAGTCCCTAAACTTGTTTTGCTCCCAGGGCTCTGGTCAGACCAGGCTGGGCAGCACAGGCAGCCAGACTGGCCCCAGGTGTTGGGCACATGCAGAAGTGGCTGTGCTCAGGGGCTGCCTCAGTCTGCTGCCACACATGCCTGCCTGCCATGACAGCAGCAGTCTATGCAGAAGGTATTTTTCCTCTTCCCCTGCTCCTCCCTGCCCTTAGAAACTAGGATTTTAGTACTGCCATTCCTGCCCTGCAGTGCCAGGGCAAAGCTGCTGCCTTTACAGCATTCAGCAGCTGAATCCCTGTTTGGACCTGGCCTGGCCATGGCTCTTTGGAGACCATTTGGAGTCCATACTCAGCAGCAACACTGTGCCCATAAGCAGGAGCCAATGAAACAGAGCTCCTATTAAATACCCATGTGGGGACATTGTGGTCTGGGTGGAGCCCAGGAAGGTTGTTGGCCATTGTAAATGTATTTTAGGACTTCTGAGTTACCTTTAATTAGTCAGCAACTTACACAGGTATGCCCCCAAACAAGGAATGTAGTCTACTTTGCAAGTGAGACTGCCAGTTAAATTTGACTGAGTACTAAGGCATACAATGGTAGAAAGTGATTCTGTATAATAGATTGGCTGCTGGTGAATACACCTGCCATAGGTGCCAAAAGGAAGTGTGGACTTGCTGTTGATACAAATGCCCAAAATCTCAACTACTCCATCTCTGAACCCATTTCCAACAAAGCCCTCTGGTACCTTCCCAGCTGGGAAATGTTTTGAGCCACTAACCCATAACACTCCAGTCTCTCACATACATGGCTGACAGTGCAGATATCTGGAAATCAAATAATGTGCACTTCAAGTGGTATAAGAAGCACACTGAGAAGCTCCCCTTCTGGTTCAATTAAAATAGAGACTGTGTGCTCTAAGCCTTGATTCTGTCTTTAGAAATAACCATACTCATAATTAATTCTAAAGGGGCTTAATCTTCTGGCAGAAACAATCTGTAAAAACTGAATCAACTGGTCTCCAAAAATGATAACAGGGAAAAACATCCTCAGGTAAGATGAAAAGAAAGTACTTCTGTTTTTGCTTGGTTATTTGTTTCTGTTTTGTTTAACCTAAGAAGTGAGTTATCTCACTCAGAGTTATCTACTTTGCATGCTTGTATGTACCTGTACTTTCAGAAGTTTTAACATTCAGACTTAAAATGGCCATGGTTAAAAGACCTGTGTCTGTACTTGAACCTGATTAGCATTTATGCTCTGAGGCTGATGATGAGAAGACTCCACTGTTGCTTAAAGTTCCGTGAGGGTTGTGATGGCCATTTTCTTGGGTTGATAATATATGAATAACCTTAGACTAATACTAATTAACTTTGTACAGTTTCTCCTGTAATTATTTTCTGAGACACTTAGGACTGCACTCAGCCAATTGCATACAAGGCAAAAGGTTAATTGTTTGTGAAAGACAAAGAAAAGGGCACCTCTGTGACTCCCAGTAGAAATTAAGAAAATAATGAAGTCTTTCAATGGGAATTCATTCCCTTCACATGTGATGTACCAACTGCAAAACTTGTAAAATATTCAAATATGTACTTTCAAGAGAAGTGTTTGACTGCTCAGAGCATTCATTTGTATAAAATAATTATATGAATTTCTGCTTTGTTTAGAAGCCTGACTAGAAAAAGATGCAATAATTTAAATCTGTAGTTTTTGAGAGGAATTATTTAATGGATATATACAAAATGCATGCATTTCCTATGCTGATCAAGGCATACTGGGTTCAAATTACCCTACAGAGAGCAGGAAAATGTACTTATATACATGGCAGCCTCTATCAGACAAATAGGGTTTGCATAATTATTGTGGCATGAAATATTTATGTGGCATATAATTACCAGACAAGATGTGAATTGCCAGTTGCACCCAACAAATGGCAAAAGGACCTGCACTTGATGCCAAACAATGATGTAGAACTTACTTAGATCAGATTTTAAAGCAGATTTTACGAAAACTTTTTCATTTCTTTTAAGGCATTTGTAATACTGCCAACAATGCAGTCCAGAAAAAAATGTGTCTCTGACTTCCTTTGTGAAAAAATTTATTTACAGAGGTGTTGAGTGAAGAACTCCAAAAATGAAATAAAAATTATTTGAGACATTTTGTACAAAAGCTTTTGAAAGTAAAGACATAATTGGGACCTTATCAAGAAATTATTTATTCATTCTTCACCCAAATTACTTTTCTTCTGCTCAAGGAACTGCTGTTTCATTCTCCCTCATGTTACTGTTTGGGGTTATACTTCCTCCTCTGTTTGGGCACCTAGAACTAATTGTGTAAGCAGAGCTGAGATCAATCAGCTTTGATGAGTCTTATGTGTAGAGTTCACATGTGAAGAAAAAGACAGGTTTTTGCAATTCAGAATTGTAGATACTGGTCGAATTTTGTTACTTCCGTGTACTTATACATATTATTCTGTAAAAAAATAATATGTGAAATATAATAAACAGCAGAAAAAAGCGTTTGGAATATGTATGGGGAAGGGAAACAAAAAGTTAGAAAATTAGCATGAGGGAAACCTGATGGTAAAGTAAGGTAGAAGAAGAAACCTATGTTTTGGTGGTAAAAATTATGCTGATGGTTTCATTTTGCACAGATGAAATGATTTGGCATATTAAAACCTGGGCTTTGGGCAGCTTTTAAGGTGCATTGTACATTTATCTTGTATTTATCTTGTAACACTACTTTGATTTCTTGGTCATCAGTGTTTAATCATGTCCTGGGTGAAATGTCAGCTTTAATAAACTCAGAGCGCATTTTCTCATTTTGTTAAAGACAGGCCAGACTGCATTCTTGTGTTTATTTATTTACTATTGCTGGTTAACTGTGAGAAAGAAACAGTTTATAATGGAAAACTCATCTTGCTTTCTCCATAATTACCATTTCTAACTGTTGCTGGTTCTCTAAATTGGGAGTTGTGACATTTCCTTGTAGGATAGGCCAGCAGTTTCTCCCCTTTCCAAGAGTGGGAGAATCATCAACATCCATGGCCAGCAGAACTTCCTTGCCTTAAATGCTGCTTAGTAAGTGAGTAACATTTGAGTTGATGCTGTTATCACTGTTGTGCAGATAAAGAAATTTCAGTATAATGCAACATACTCTATTAAAAAACAAAACCCACACAGAACTTTTAAACAGTTCATACATTGCTGGAGAAGAAAAATGAATCATTGTTTAAGTAGAGGCAGCAGAGAGAAGCTGTAAACCCAATGATTTTTACTGAAAATTTGACAAGGAATCATGTCATACCAGTTTGAACTGACAAAGGTATTATTTTCTGAGCAAAGTTCCATTTGAAAAACTGATTTAAAGTGATTCCGGAGAATCAAATGGAGAAAACCCTTAGGGTAGAATAGGTGTCCGATTTCCTGGCTGTGACCTATACAGGAACTCGGCTGAAAGAAGTGTCACACCTTTAGGTCTACTGTCATTTTTTTACTATATTTGAAGCTCAATAAATGAAAGTTTTAGTTTTAGGGGTTCTGAAGTATATTTCTGATGATGTGGGAGCGCATAAGCATTGCAGGAGAGCTGAATATCACCGCTGAATGTTTAGAAGGAACAAAAGAGCCTAAGAAATGTTCTCTTCTTGTGGAAATGATACTTACCAGCTCCCTGAGGAGGGGCTTGGAGTCCTTTACAGTTAGCATCTGTGGAGTTGTACTGCAAAAGGACAGTGGAGGATTGGTTTTGCTCCCATATAAATAGAAAGGAAATTAAATTGTTGTTACAGTGAATAGTTATGATTGCAGAGCAATTCTTTTGTAGTTCAAGTTGCATGCAGGAGACAAAGTACAAAATAGATGGTGATTTCTTTTTACAGTTGAGACTGGCTACAGATTTTCCCACAGCCTTCTGCTGAAGCATTCAGGTTACACAAAAACAATTAATCTGGCAAGCTGACAGTACTTGGCCATTTTTGGCAAATGGTTTCAGTCATACAGTTTATTTCCTGCCTTCTGCAGACAGGTCTGGCTTACATACCACTGTTTGAAATCTGATGTGTGAAAAATACTAAGCTTTAGAGTAGAATAGAAATTATGTATGAGTATTTTGATTTTTGGCATGCAAGTAGACACATTTTGGCAGTGTCTGTAATTGAGTTAAAGGAAGAGGGTTTACATAAACACTCCGAGATAAAAAGAAATATAGAATTTTGAAAACTTGGGTGTGTAGCAATTCCTACAGTGAAGATAACTTCAGCAGAAATTGTAATAATAAAAAAAGATAAATAATTACAGTATTCAATTGTTATGAGTCTAAAAGATTAAACAAATATATTAGTAAGAACACCTATTTAATTTTGCTTTTTAAAATTTTTCTGACAAATTGATGACATTAAAACTTTCAGCACTTTGTTTCGTATTCAGCTCATGAAACTCCATCTAGATCAGAAAAATGAAACTGAAAGATCTTTCTTTAAAATTTTAAAAATGTTCTGCTTGAGTTGTTATGTTGCTTGGAGAAGGTGATTATTATGCACCTATTTAGAAACGATTTTGTTCATTTACAATTATTATTAAGCTATTGTTGCTTTTATCAAAGAGAAAGATAGATTTAGAGAAGTCTGTGTAAATGTGCAGTCGTGAAGATTGTCCTTTTCTGTATTTGCACAGGTTAATTTCCATTGTAAGGTTCCTTTTTAAGGAGAACTATAATGCTAATGAGCAATACATTCTAATTCTTCTATAACAAAGAACAATAGCTATTTTTTTATCATGACAATGTAAAAGCATGAGTCAAATAATACCATTTAAAAGAATCATAACCCTTATTTATAAATGCAGACGGAATAAAACTTCAATAAAATTGTCACAAAAAAGAAAAAAGAGGACACAATATTCTTCATTGCATTTGACTAACCAGCTTTCAACAATATATGTATTTTAGACTCAGTTTATGTTTAGACTTGAAATATTTTAAGCTGAAAATGTTATATTTTGATGTATTCTGCTTTCTACATATGCCAGGTTATTAGGAACACTGCTTTATTTTTATTAAGACTTTTTAACATAAGGGAAGATATTTTGTAAAAGTACACCCGCATAAAAATACATTTAAGGTTGGCTTTCACAACTTGAAACAAGAGCTCTATTTTAATCTGTTCTTCAGTTTAAGACTCTAGAAATATTTAGAAAATCTTTCTGGTTTAGGGGCTGAGTCACTTTACCAAACACAATTTGAAATTTCTGTTTGTTGTAGAATATACTTCACTTTATTCCTAGCAGAATTCATTCTTTTATCTGCATTTTGCTTAACAAAGAGGAGGGAGGATGTTTATGTTTTCAGTGTAACTATCCAGTTTCCAACTAGATCATTACAATCGTGAGTACAGCTGGGCCAGCACACAGCACTGCGCTCCTACGAAGGGCACAAACCTTGGGAAAATCTGATGGGTCAAAGGCTTGCAAACAACAGTAATTTTACAGCTGATTTATATTGGTGTAGCTATGACATTTGTATTCATGCTTGAGAATACATGCACAGCACGAGAGGTCACAGCCATCAGTGATGTCTGTGTCAGGGTGAGGCCATTCTGCTGAGGCCACAGCGAGGGGAGGGGACAGGAACATCGTCTGAGTGTTGATTGAGGTGAATGTCCAGGCTGGCCCTCTGCAAGGCTCTGGGCAAGGGCTGGCCTGGGAGATGAGGGGAAGGCATTTGGTAACAGTGACAAACTGCAGCTCTTTGGCCAAAAGATTAACTCCACTGGAAGCTTCCAGACATAGCAGAGCTCTGATCTCTTCAGGTGGGTAAGGAGAGGAACTTCTCAATTATATAACTCTGAGTGAGTTTAGTTCTATATGGAAACCCCTCAAGTATAGCCCTGAAAACTACTAATGTTTTCTAGTGTTTTCTGGTTTTCTGAAGTTTTCAAAGTTGTAGTCCACTTTCCCATTAATGTTCTATAAACATAAGTTATTATTCTGCATACCTCTTTGAAGAGGTCATCTTGATGGACTTTTCAACTGACCAGTGGAACTGGAGAGGAGATCACCTTATTCTCCAATCCCTGGTCACAGTTCAAAATCTATATATGTAAATGAGATCAAAATAGAGAGATTAATTTCTTTCTTTCGTGCTCTAAGTTAGAGAAGTGCTGTGCTCTTTTCATGTCCTCTAACAACACTCAAGAGCTCGCTCAGCCACTCCTATGCATTTGCCTAAAATGTTTTTCTAGTTTCAAGCAATTAAAAAAATATTTCATGAAATATTTCTCTAGGTGTTTATAGAGAAATTCAGCAAAGGCTTCAACAAAGATTTATGGTCTAATGGATCAATTTCTTTAGTCACTTTTCTCTAATCTGCTATAAATCTGATATTAGAATTAAAATTATAATTCTATTAGAATTAATTTGAGCATTTGAACACTGTTTTTGGAAGCTTTACAAAGTTCGTTTATCAGAGTAAAGGAAATGAGATAGACAAGTTTGCACAAAACACTCATTTAAGCAATGGAGTTTGTCAACTTCTAGAAATGTTTAAATATTTTCTTGTAAATTTTTTAGTCCAACTCTCTTTCCTGTTTGGAGATTAAACTGGATTTTACAGAGACTGGATGAATTATTTAATATGTGCACTGGTATTACATGTGCACTTGCATATCCTGTTATTAATAAAAGTACTGTTTTACAGAGGAAGAGAAATCCATTGTTGTTGTAAAGAGAATATTTAATATGGCATACACATACTATTATTCCTTTCAAAAGCAGCTAGGAGAGACTTGTTGCATCTTGGAAGTTGTATGACATGATTTATGCATGCTTGTTTCTAAAACGCTTGGGCAATAATAAATATAATGTATTTGTCTGTAACTTTGAGTACCCAAAGAATGCTTTATTCATAAATAGAAATTTTATTCTAAAAGTAAAAGCACACAAAAATTATATCAGCAAGTACTCTCAATATCTGGAAATACTGAATGTGAAAAGAAGTTACAAGTAATCTCCTTTGCAGTGAGATGTAAGGCTATAAATTGGTTTGTGGTACAGTGAAGACTATTCATTTTCTCAAGACATGACAAATTCTGTATTGGTAAATATTTAATATTAAAAATCTGCGAATACTTCTACTGTTGGCTGAAGTAGACAGGAACATTTTTAAACATCTGTTTTATGAGAGACATTTTATTTTTCAAAATCTGCAGATATAAAATATATATTCTTCATAGCTACTAAAGATTAGGCCTTCTCCCTAGAAATGGCAAATACAGTGGCAAGAATCCCATGTTCATGGACAAGTGTCTGAGTTTGCTCTGTCAGTATTTTTAGTATTCTTCCTGTAATACCAGGGAGAGCAGAGTGTTACTGACTGTATTAGTTTCAAAGCAGTTCAGTTTGCCAGTGAACATGCTGGGAAAATCACAGCTTTGATAATGAAAGCTGGAAAGACAAATGCTGCAATTTTCAGTTACACATTTCTGGTTTGTATGTGGCTAGAGATTTTCACACATCACAGTTTTTGTAAGTGCTTCACATGTGCCTCTAATGTAATTTTGTTGGTGTTCTGTACTCTAAGCTTAACATAAGCAGGATAATCCTGAATAGTTGTGGTTGTAGCTCTACATGCAAGAACATATTTCATATTCTGCCTATCACTGAATATTCTGTATATAGTATATCATTCTGTACCACAGTTTATTATCTGCAATTTATGACTCTATTTTTTTCTGTGTAATCTCATGGCTCTTCTAAACAAGTTAGTAAGGTTGGCAATGTAAGTGTTATAATACTTCACAGTTCCCCATCAATCTAATATCTAGTGGGTTAAAACATATTTGAATTCAGAACCAGATCTGAGCATCCTAACTGCTGGGGGACCTCTTGCTTTCATGAGATTTCATTTCTAATGGCAGAAATCAGTTGTCATCTAATTTTAAGCTATGCTCAAAATGCTGAATGTTAGATTTTTATTTCTGATTTGTAAAGAACAAACAATAGGAGTGAGTTTTGATCTGCAGAATGGAATTCTTACATGTCTCTATTTCATGATCTCTGCAATTCACAATACATTTCTCACCTACACATTTTCTTTTTTAATGTATCTCTGTTTACAGACTGTTATGAAGAAATCAAGCAAGAACAGTTCTGACTTATGCATTAGGGCTTCTGCTACCTTGATGTGGTAGGGAACTGCTTATTTACTGCATGACAGGGTTATTAGTTGATTGCCCACAACCAGAGAGGCCTAACAAGTATGGTTTCTAGAACACAGCTACAGGAGGAAGTTAATAAATAAATCTGGAAAATTCTAAAGGCCAGGGAGGGATAAGAGACTATTTGTACCCAGGAAAGAGGCTGAGATAAAAATGGCACGTTAGCCAAAAGCCATTTCTTTCTGGCTGATCAAAGGGAGGAATAAAAGGATTTGAAAGTTTCCAAACTCCTCAGGCCAGTCTGTGCCTTTGCTACTTGATCACCAGTTACCTCCACTACCAGCATCTCTAGCTTGTTCTTGTAACAGAGATAAGCAGTTGATATATAAGTCTGCAACATGTATAAATATACTTGACATCTGAAAACTACTTTTTAACACATAATTTACTAAATTTTATAGCCGATTTTTATAAATTTAGATGCAAGATGCATTAAGTTTTTTGTTTGTGTACTCAATTACTCCTTTTACCTGTGTTACTCACTCAGAGCAGTTACTACCATGAAACCCACTATGGATAGACAAGTTCATGCTTACACAAGGCTTAAATTTAGCTGTATTTGTTAAATAGCCTCCTGCCTCTGAAACAAGAGTAAAATGGGAATTGAGTTTTGTTGTGATGTTTTTGCTTTGTTTTTTCCACCCTGTAATTAGTAATATATTCATTGACAATGTCAAATATGACTTACAAACAAGCCTGGAAATCTTTACAAGAATTTTTCCTACCATCTCTTTTACAATTTTTCAAATAAAAGCAAGCAATTTATGCAGGCCACTGAAGAAATATTTTGTTCACCCAAGCTAGGATTAGAATCTACTGGTGGCATTGTTTAACAAAAGTATTCAGGAACATAAGCAATTGAGAGATTTTATTATCATGTTCAAAATATATGAAGCAACCCTCTTTGTGCACTTTGTCTGAATCATTTTATGCTGGTGAGCATATTTCCCCTGTATTAAAGTAGAAACTGCTTATCTCGGTGGTGAGCAAAGTCTGTGCCTCAAATACAAATGAATAAATAAACTGACTTCTGAGGAATGGTTCCCTGTGCTCATAGCAAAGCCAAGTTTTGGAGGAATACAGTCAGTCAAAGCTAGCGAAGGGGAGTGTTCTAAAACCATTTTTTCCTACTCATTTACAGTGCAGATGGTACAAGCATTTATTCTAAACAGAATGTATTGTTAGACTAGTCTAGACACGCTATGATCAAGGCACCACAAATGGAAACAATTTGGTGTTGGAAACTTTTTTATCTGATTACAAGGATAATGACTTGAAAATCAACCTGGCAATTTTGTATGATTAGAAAAGTGATGTTCATGTTGATTTCTCATTATGTTTCCAAATAGAAACAGATTTCTGCCACATATCACAGAGCATTTTTCTCTTAGATGACTCTGCATCTCGATTTCAAAAAACAGTTTCAGCTATTCCACATGTGGAGCTTTTCTGTTGTCTTGACAGGCAAAGACACATCAAAATCTTGTATTAGCCACTTTTCCACATCAATGAGTCTATATGAAGACCTTGGGAAAAATGAAGCCATGAAAGAATATTAAATTTTTTAAGGTTTTGATTTACATCAAATCTGACATTTATGCAAAAATAGTCTCCTTAGAAAGGATCTTCATGTTGAACTAAATATGTGTATTTATTTGAAATCCTTATTTTGAAACCAGAATTTCCAATTCGTGCAAGTTAATTTAAGATTATAGGGCTGCTTCTAGTCCTAGACACTTTTACTGAAAGGAAATAGGTTGAGACAGTCTGACCTATTTTTATATCTTTTCTTTCTTACTAAGCATGGTTATGACATCTCATGATTCATAAAGTTTAAAGTGGTATGATAAGTTTAATGTGGTATATGATAAATAAAAACTTTCCCCATTATTTTTGCCTTTTTTATACTATTCTCAATACATTTAATGAAAACATTATACTATAGAGTAGATGAGGTTTGGGGGCATCTAGTCTTGTTCTGTGAGTAAATTTTAGTTAAGGACTTGTCTCTGTAACATTTTCTCTGTCTTGGTTTGAAGATGCCAAGTGAGTACAGGATTCTGTCTTTTCCCCTTTCCATGAGCTATGTATTCAGAGAAGTTTTACTCTTGTCTGTGTTTTCTGTTAAATATAAGAATGAAAGTACAAGTGCAAATCAACATTTGATGAAAAAGCTTACTTGAGTTACAGAGATACGGTGACTTTAAGATTTATTTTTGTCCATTTAAGTTTTAGCTTGGACTTCAGTCTGTGTCCATCTGAAAATTCACCTGCAGGGTAGAAATTACTGAAGTTATCTCACATTAAATGTTTTAACAGTAGAGGAAGGACACCAGCAGAATTCTTCAAAAATTTGTTTGTGCTCTTCTAAAGTGTTCACAAATTATTTTATGAAAATGTTATGTTGGCATTTTTTGTTTACTGGTCATTTACGGTATTAAAGAAAAATGGTGATCTATTAAGAAATTTCAGAAGATTATAGCAAGACACAAGACTGAGAAGTAAAATGATGAAATGCAACTCAGATAAATGTAAAATCATGCAAGAAAGTGAAAAGTCCTAATATCACATTGAAAATAATGGGCTCTGAATGGGCCACTGCTACACGGGAGAACTGGGGATTATAGAAGGTCCACAAAAATGTCAGGCCAATGGAGAAGCAGGAAGCAAAGCAAAGAACATAAAAGTGCTAGGCTCTACATCCATTTTTCACCTTGGTAATTATGTGACTGCCCTGCTCCTATTTCAGAAGCAATGTAATAGACCTGGAAAAGGTTCTGAGAGAGGATGGCCAAATGGCAGGATGACCAAAATGATGGAACAGCTTCCACACAAGGAAATGTGGAGAATTTAGAACAGAGTACATATAGAAATTTGGAACCAGGAAATCCTCTACTTACTTTTCTTTACACTTTGCTTGTTCTCCTTAGTATAAAGCAAATGCATTTCCTATGGTATTGATCAGTATTAACACAAGAAGTTATCTGAGCTCAAGAATACTATTTCTCTCACCACTGGATTTCATTGTTAGGTGTTCACAACCTTTAAGTGTTTGAGGAAGGATTTAATTCATTCTTGCTCTTATTTAGTTAAGACTGTGTACTGAATGGTTTTATTTCCATTCCCTGTTCCTCCTGCTTTTATTTTTCTCATTGTTTTACTTTGTTCTGTAAAAATGAAAGAAAAAAACCTCATGGGGAGAGTCTGCAACGGATAGAGTTGGCAACCACTCCTGACACTGCTTAAGAAAACATATTCTGGAACTGAAGGATATTGAATCAGTGAAAAAAACCCCATAAATTATAAAGAAAATTGGGTTAAACCAAATAGCATTTATCAAAAAACAATGCAGGAGAATTCAGGGGAACACAAACAATAAATTGACTCATTCAAGTTATTTTTAAGTCTGAGTTTTTCCTGGTACTCAATCCCTCTGCTTCTGCTTTCCTTGCTCCCATAAATTTGTTGGTCACCAGTATGTAACACTGCCCATTTTGGCCACTGCCTGAACATGTCTTTCAATGAATCAATAACTCATGTACTCTTGTTTAAGTTATATTCACATGCAAAACTTGTTATTCTCATCTTCTCAATTTTTCTCTCCTTGTCCTGGGGTGACTTTATGATGCCTGTATCCCCAAATCGTGTGTTCTGTTTATGTTACATATTAAGTTCTGCACCTTTAAGACTGGTTCTGAGAGTGAAGAGGAGAAAGAAGAAGCCACAGTTTGTTTTCAGAAACAGCCTTCACTCCCTCACAGCTCTCTCCGGACTGTGTTGTCTGCAGCACGGACAGACAGCGGGACAGAGCTCTTCTTTGCTTTTAGTTAGTTTTTAGCTAGCTGGGGCAGGGAAGTTCCCTGGACTGTGGTTTTTTTTTCCTTTTTCCTTGGATCTGTTCAAACCTGCTCTGGACTGGAAACCCAGCACACCCCAGGAGCTCACGCCTGTGGCCCACCAGGGCCTGGGCCTCGGCACTCTCCGGCGCCTGAGAGATTGATAAGAGATTGAGTGAGCCGAGCTGCACCTCACGGCAAGGACTTTCCTGGATTTGCCATCTCTTTAAACAGCGAGAGGTTTCATTGTTTAATATTATTCCATTTTTATGCTTGTGGATATTTTGCTTGTTAAATAAACAGCTTTTTCCACTTTCCTTCAAGGAAATTTTTTTTCCCGAACCAGTTGGGGGAGGGGCAGCTTGAATCTGGTTTGGTTTTTTTTCCTGGAGAGACCCCATTTGGAGGTTTCCTCTCAAATTTGTCCTAAACCAGGACACTCCTGGTAGAAGGAAGCCGTTTGATTTTGTGCGCGTGTGAATCTGTGATATTCCAGGCTCTGTCTAAACGCTCTTTGCTTTCTGCTTAGGGTCATTTTGTCTACAATCTTGTCATAATGCCATGGAAGCCAGGAGGACTCATTCAGAAATTTAGTGCAATATAGCACAAAACCATTTCATTTTAACCACTTATTCTTATTTTAAACCTCATAATTTGAAGTAATCGATTCCTGTGTTTTGAAAACTAAATTGTTCCATACCCATCGTCGAAAAAAACATTAATTGCAGTAATAATGTTGGATCTGAATTACACGTCATCAAGAATGAGGCTGCCATTTCAACATTTGTCTGTTAACTCTAGTAATTCAAAATGCATTTGATTTCCTAAATCCTGACAAAGGATTGTAGATAATATATAGTAATGTGAAAAATTTATCGCTAAAATTAAGTGTAAAGCTTAAGGACTGATTTTTAGATAGCACTGAGAGTCTTTGGGAAATTATGATCACAGTATAGTTAGTCATTCGCATTTTTTAACACAGCTCCTTTGTCTAATCATAGTTCATCAAAGACAACAAAAATGGTGAAGGGTCTGGTGCAGATGAAAGAGTTGGGGATGTTTAACCTGGCAAAAAGGAGGCTCAGGGAAGATCTTATTGCACTCCACAACTACCTGAAAGGAGCTTGTAGCAAGGTGGGAATCAGCCTCTTTCGCCTATTAGAGATAGGACAAGATGAAATGACCTCAAGCTGTGCCAGGGGAAATTTTAGATTGGATGTTAGAGAGGATTTCTTCACCAAAATGATTGTCAAACATTTGAATAGCACTCCCAGGGTTGAGTCACCATCCCTGGAAGGGATTGTATTTAAAATACATGTAGATGTGGCACTTAGAGTAATGGTTTATTGTTGGACGTGCTGGGTTAAGTGCTAAATTCATCATTAGAGGCCTTTTCCAACCTGAATGATTCTGGGCTTCTATGATTCTACATATTTGGAGCTAGATGGCACAATTTTGGACTCTTTTGACCATTTTCCTGATAACTAGTGGCATGATGAGGCCAAGGCCCCTCTTTTTGATATAGAAAGGTCATTATATCTTCTCCATCAAACTATAATAGAATGCTGATCTCCTGCCTTCTGCCAATGAGAATTAACAGATTCAGAACGTTTAAAAAGCTTGTTTTTCATTGTGAGAAAGAGTAAATTGGAAGTGAGGTGACCAGTTTATTTCTTCCACAATTATAAATCTTAAGTCTGTAAGAGTTTGTTGTCGAGTTAGAGTTACTGAACTATGGCCTTTGTTTCTGGTAGTGCTAATAAAGGGCTGTGTGTGTTGATATTAAGCCTGGTGAGGGCTAAAGCTTAGTACAAGACCTAAGAAATAGGAATCGCAGTTTGAATGATGTTTTAACACTACAGAGATCTTGCTTAGTTAAAAATATTGCCAGCAGAATCATTGAAGGATGAAAAGAATCTACTGCTCACAGTCTGAGGGACTCTGATCCTTTGAAAAAGGAAAATGGAAAGCTGAGTATGATATCTCAATCCAGAATGGTGAAATCATCATTCAATAATAACCCTTGCTTGTGGCAAATATGGTAAGTTGTTTGAGTTTGCTAAGAAATTGTTTAAAAATTCTTTAACCATTGCAAACTGGAGCAAATAATCTTCAAGACCCACCTTGTCCTTGAAGTGTGTACTGAGCTTGTATTACCTGTGTGTATAGCCACTCAGAAAACTGTTAGAATGCTTTCAGTACGAAGGCAAAAGAGAACATTTCTCTGTTTCATATATTTGCTAATCCTTATGCAAGAGTAGATGGAAACCAGCTTATAGACTACTAGTACACATTTCAACATTTTCTTAGAATTTTATACATATTTGTATTAATTCCAGTCTTTAAGTTTTGTATATTCCTAACAATACATTTCTTCTTTTCATGGTCACTTATCCTTGCTTGAAAGCAAGTTCTCTTTTGCATAAGAATGAGAATGTCTATATTGGAATAACTGTCAGGCTAGGTTTTTATTATTCATCCTCTATTTTGTTCCACCCACTACTTTTAAAAACTCTTTAATGGTGACTAAGAAAATGGAACAACTTGTCAGTACCTTTAAGTTAGACATGTGCAACTCTGCCTCTCTATTGAAAAAATCCAAAAACCAAACAATAATCAAAGAGATGCGTGTGTGTGTACAAGATGAAAATTGCTAAAAAGCATTCCTATGTTTAAATTCACAAGATTATTTTAATAGGAAAAAAATTCAGTCTCTTTTTCCTTGAATTTTTTAATGTCTTGGAAATAATTACACAGCTTTAGGCTGCTTATGTTGAATTGAGACTGAAGTGAAAACCATGTATTCTTTTTCTGCCTTCTCAAAATTGGTAATTTTGCCATTGTTAGAATCAATCTTCTTTCAAAGATATAGTGACATGTTTTTGCCTTATCTACCCTTAAAACATTAAATCTTTTATATGAATTGGTTGACAATTTTTGAAGGATAACCTTTTCAACATCATAAAATAAATGGAAGTGGTGAAGGATTGAGATTCAAAATGCTTTACCAGTGCACTAATAATTTGATGAGCACTGCTATCATTTTTCTAAAATGGCATTAGATTAAATCTTATTCATCCAGCAAATTCTTTTGAAAAGTCTCACCTTTAGAAGCTGATGACAAAAACCAGCTTGAAAATGTGATTGTGGTATTTGAAATGCCCTGTCACCAGAGTAAATTTATTTATGAAGAATATTTTGTGTGTTTCTTTACAAGTTTTGTTACCTCAGTATTAATATTTTAAAGCTAAACTTACAAGGACATACATAGTTACTGCTCCATAGTAAGATCTTGTTTCTGGTAACTTAGCACATTTTTCTCCAGGCATTCATGTCAGCAGCACACAACCATGATGTGAAAGGAAATTGCTTCCAACGCCTCTAAAATTGCTTGCTTGGCTTGAATTAATCTTAATCGAATTTCTGTCTGAGATGTTTAAAAGCTTACAGAATCTCATCCTTTGAGCACAGCTTTGCTAATTTGATTCTACATTCCAAAGTGACAAGAAATTTTGAGACCTGCAGGGCTGCTGTTGCTGATAATGTTTCTATGCAGGTGGCATGTACCACACTGTTCATTTATGTGACATACCTTTATACTGAATGTCCTCAAATAGTAGAGAAAACAATGAACTTGTATCCCCATTTAACTGTGTTGTCCTCCTGTCTAAAGTACCAAATGTATATTCAGCCTTCAGAAAGAAAAACTAAGAATACCATGGTTTATATTTCAGATACTTAGATTGGGAAGAAAGCCAAATTATTAACCTTAACAATGCGATTATTTTTTTCAATGCAAACTTGAGAATATTACTACAGTAAAAAAAACCCAAAGGGGCAAAGATGTAGCCAAAATTTCCTGAAGATCACTTGCTGACACTGTTAGAGTCAGTCTGCAGTACAGTAATTCTAGAGCTCCTAGTCCTGCTGGCCACAATGGGACTGCTACCTTTAAACTTATTTGTAAATAGGAAGAATGAATCTGATGTCTGAAATACAATGGTAATTTCAATTTGACAGATTGCTCTGAATGCCAGAATGTGGTGGTTGGCTCCAAAACCAGAGTACAAAATAAATCTTTTTGGCTTCAGTGCTGATTGCCTTTTGCTCAATGCAGTGTGAGTTCCAGGCTGATCTAGTCTCTTCCCTGAAGGAAAGTGAGTACCATTTTTGGAGCTGTTATCTTGTGATGCCTGTAGTAGTACTTTGGTCTAAGTGACTGACTGCTCAGAAACATGAGCTGAAAGACCTTTCTTCGCAAAATTCTGAGCTGTGAACTGACATGGTGCCAGAGCAAAGGGGGGGCTGGCCCAGCAGGTGAAGTCTCCAGCACTCACCCAGGGCTGGGCCAGCCTTGAGCAGAACTCTGGACCCAAGTGCTGGCTTAGAGCCACGCTCTGCAAACCCCAAACACCGAGGGCAGGAGCAAGGATGAGAGAGAGGCCTCTCATGGGATTTCCAAGGAGAACTATCCCCTTGAAAGTTCTCCCACAAAAACATGCAGATTACAGCCACTGATATCTGGGGGAGGGGCAAGGGAAGGGGATAAATGAGCCCATGACGGAAACTCAGGGGAGGAGAACAAGGAGGAGTTTACAAAGTGTAGACCAATAAAGGATCACAGTGGGAGGGAAAAGGCTACACAAACCAATGAGAGACTGAATAACAGGAGATGGACAGGGAACATTCGGGAGAGAGGGGCAGTTTCCAGAGTGGATTGGCAGCTGCGATAGAAGGGCACGCCTTCTATCCTAGCTGCCAAAAAACGATTAACATGGCGGGGCGGGGGGTTTACAACTTTACAATATAAAAAGTAATTAAATCAAATATAGTAACCAAACCCATGCTGCAACAGTGAACCAGCTGAGACCAAGTGGTTCTTTGTCTGCTTGTGCTCCTCAAACACCAGTCGCTGCTGCCTCCGTGCAGGCAATGCCAGCAGGCCAGAGAGCATCACCTGGGGGACACCTGGGGGACTGGCAGGACACTTCCCTCCAGCTGCAGGGAGATAAACCATCCATGTTCTTTCGTAGTCATGTTTCATTGCACTTTTCTCTGCATGGTCTCAGCCTTCTACTTTTGTTATTCACTCTGCAGCTCCTGTAGCATGGACTGGGCAGTGAAAAGAGTGAATTTTGTTGCTTCTTTCTCCTCTGTGCAGATAATTAGGAGCTGTGATGAGATGTGAGAACTGCTTGCAAGTTATTTTGAAATTCATAAATAAACATTTGCAACATTAAAATTTTAAATCTTATTGGCTATAATTGTAAATAGAAGAAAAATGCTTCTTTAAACCTCTTACTAATCTATTTAAATTTGAAATCTCTGTAAGCAGAAATAAAACGTAATATATTGAAAACTCTTTTGGACTGCATGCTGCTGAAAAGTTCAGCCCAATTATTGGAATTCTACTGCTTTGTAGGTCCGTATAAATACAAATTTACATCCGTGGTACTCAAGAACATGAGAAAAAAAGAGCCTGAGTAGTTATGAACTATTATTAAGTCAGACTTTTCTTTAATTTGCCAAAATTATAGAAAATTGTCTGTACATTACTAAGCTTCTTCACAAAGAATTGCAGGGATATTGTGCAGGGTTGATAACTCATTTTCCAAACAAATACTGTGTTAACCTAGCAGCACTAGCTCACTGGTCCTTGAGAATTGCCTTTATTGCTTGCTATGATGCAGTGGCTGACTGGGCCATGACGTGAAGGCTTGCTTCCTGCTTTTGTGACTGAGGGCTTTGAAGCTCCTTATGTCCCTTTAAAGCTGGCAGACCCAATTTTTATTATTTTTTTAAAGAGGTCTGGGTTTTGTAATATTTTGTATTTAACTCTGAAGGCTCTGTTTAGCTGAGTCTCAACGTTTTCATAAACGTGGACTTTCTTTCAACTGCAAAATTCAAAAAAGAGCTGCTGCCAGTTTGTTTTATGTAATGGCTTCATCCATGTTATGCATCTCCACCAGTGTTCTTAATTTTTCTTTTTTTTTCCCTTTTCCATCTTCTATCAATATTTACTATATATTACTTTAATAAGTAAACTGATTCTGCTGCCTTCTCACCTGATAACTAATACATCTAATGGTCCAAGAGTACTGCCAAGATACTGTGCAATAAATTTCTGCTGACCACTGACCTGCTGAATTTGGCCTATGAGCTTATGGAAGTGTTATCATGCATTTACAGTGGAATTTTATGCGGGCCAGCTGTCCACCACATTTTCCAGGGCTATAGTAAGCTCTGTGTGCTAGTGGTAAAAGGGACGGACTCATAATCTCTTCTCACTTTACAGTTCTTCTTTACTCCTCTTATGTAGTACTGGTACTTTCACTAAAAGGGACAAAAATAGTAGGGAAGAAAACATAAAAAGCATCTGAGCAGTGCTGGCTGGAATTTTTCTGATATTATAAATGGTGCTATCACCCACTGATCTAGAGACTGCACTGATATAAATATCAAGTGGAAGCATTCCACACCTCTCAGAAACTGGACTGCTGGAAAGTTTCCAGAAACCATATTGTCCTTGTTTGGAGACAGTGCAACTACAGTGTGCTCCCTGTATTAGTCATGAGATTGTCTTTAAAATGCAGTCTATGATCTAGACAGAGATTCCACAAATGACACAATTCATCTACAACAAATGTATTTGTTGTAAGAGCGTTTGAAATTGAAGAAATATTCAAAATAAATTTTTCAGTCGGAAGACTGTTTCATGCTGTCACCCCTTTAGCCCCTAGAGGGTATTTTCACACTTGATGATAGTAGTAGTGAAGTCTAAGTCTGCTGTGACTTAGAATTATTTAAAAACTTGGGTTGTGGCATATGCTGAAGGTCACCTAGACCCACCTCAGAACAAAGCAGTGCTAAATTACAAGTCAGGTTACATTGCACAGCCACTTATCTGGTTGAGTTTGGAATATCTTCAAGAACTGAGAATTCTACAACTTTTCTCAGAAACTTTACAGTGCTTAAAGATGGATGGATAGATGGATAGAAAGATAGATAGATAGATGGATAGATGGATAGATATTGCCTCCTGTCCTTTCACTGTGCATCTCTGAGGGGAAGCTTGTTTCACTGCTGCCTGTGCCTCTCCGTAGCATATTGGAAGGCAACAACCGTATTCTCCTTTAGCCTTTTCTTCTTCAGACTGCAAAACCTTAGTTCTCCAAAGCTCTCCTCACTAGCCCTTTTTGATTCCTTCTGTGCATTCACTCATATCAAGAGAAGTCAGAAAAATGAAACAGAATCACTCTGTACTTGCTTGATCTAGTATGAGAGTTATGCAACTCTGCTGTATTGGGTTTTTTTTCTGATTCTGAGTGTATGTGAGGTAGAAAGCTCTAAAATGACTCATGACCTGCCTGGGGATAAACTCTAGTCTTCTGGCTACTGACTGAAGTTTTCTGACAGATGAACTATGAGTCTAGGTTTTAATGTCAAATTTTAATGCCAGGTTACCCATTTTGTGGATTTTTAGATATTTTTTAAATTTTGCAGCAGAGATTTATCATTAAAATTGAGCAGCTAAGAGGTCATTCTTACCTTTGGATATCTGGGCTGGAGTCTCAGAGCTGCAAAGTGACGAACCTCTCATCTTCTGCCCTGCTAGCTGTGGGGTAGCCAAAGCACTCTGTTTCTGCCTTTAGGAAAGAGAGGACATAATTTGTTGAAAAGAAAAAGCCAGTAACCAGTGGGACTTTCTCATAATTGCTCTTCAAGCTGCAAGCAAGTTCTTTTACTATTGCTAACTTAGTCCTGTTTTCCATGGTTCTCCAGTTCTGTCCTGTGGAAGATTCAGAATGATTCCCTGTCTGAAATCCAAAGGTGATTATGATAGCTATGAATCACTGGTCTTCATCAGGTCTGAAAATTATGTAGCACCTAGGTACCATCATATTAGACACAGTATGTTCCCCTGAGGTTTCCTTCTTGCTGTTTGTCTCAATGTTTTTCCACATTTTCATACATTTTGGCTGGTACTAACTCTTTGACTGATGGGATGCCTCACCTGCATCAGATCTTAATTTCAGATGAGTGATGTGTGTGAGCTCTTTTCTTCATCATGTTTACTTTAGTGTCTCAGAGTAGTTTCACTATGCAATGGTTTCTGCCTCAAAGGATTCCTCAATATTTACAGGTTTATTCTCTCATTCAATCTTCCACTTTTACCCTTGCACTCAACTAAAGTACTTGGCCAATTTAATTTCAGTTTTGAACTTCTGTGTTTGTACTTGTTTAATTTTTTTTTTCACTCTCTCACTATCCAGTAGTGGCTAAATGCATATAGTACAGAGTGTGTAGAAGGAGAACAATACCCTAAAAGGGAATATTTCTGCAATTTATAAGGCATGAGAGGAAAAAGGTGATTTGCTGCTTTATTGCTCCCTATATGCGTGTACACACAGACACAGAGTGTCTTATTCTTGCACACAGTGTCTTTGCCACTACTGTCCTTGAGTGAGGGGAGTTGAATTGACACAGGCATCATCAAAGACATCATATGCCAGTACTACTCAGAAAATTCATTAAGTGTTTAAAGTTCTGTTTTACTTTAAAGTCTACTGCAATTTGATGTTAATTTTTCATTATTGGACATACTTCATGTTGTCCCTTTCAGTTAAAGTACCAAGTAATCTGTTCAAAACACTTTCCATTCTTTATATACAATTTTTTTTCCATGTTACCCAGCAAGTGCTCTATATTCACTGCTGTTTTGTAAGAATGACGGGTACTTTAAAATCAGATTCTTCTTTGTGTTAACTCAGATGACCTTGCACTGTCTCCCTCACTTACCCTCACATTCTGTCGTATATGCTGTAGCTTGTTCCAGAAACCAGAAAGTTTTCTGTTGGACCATTGTTTTAATTCTTATTTATGTAATTTCTTGCAGTCTGTTTCCTTGAAATTCAAAAGACCATGATCATGAAAAGTCATAGACTGTGAATACTGAGAATAATTATATTTCATTGAAATTCATACTTCTGTAATGTCAATCTTAATGGATCCCAGCTTAATAATGTATAAAATGTATGTTAATCACTCACCAGAAGAATGTATGAAGATAATCAGTTTATGTAGATTTTGATTCTTTTGGAGTAAGACAAATTTTAATATACATAACAAAAGTTTTTAGTTGGCATTCCAATTCACTTGCTCTAAGCAGGAACAAAACTGCTTTAAGAACACTTGTTAAAATAGCTTAGGGAGATTTCACTTGAAATATGAAGGGGAAACCTACTGTGCATACTGAGAGATCAGAATAAATATTTAACTTTAAAAATATGTTATTTCTGACAACACCAAAAAATCCTTTGTGAATGACAGTGATTATTGATGGATTCTGAGGAATGCTCAGATCGCCTTACTGTAGCTTTTTAATAAGTTGCATAGTTAATTCTTCTTTACCAGAGGCAAAGATAGGCATCCCAGGAGTAACTTATCCCACCTACTTTTCAGGTGAAATGCATGTAGAGGTGCCTGTCTTACTCTGAGTGCCAAGGGAGTCATGGATCACTTCAGCTGGATGCCTTCCTTCTGTACAGCTCTCTGCAAACGTGTTGCTGGCCCACGGCTAAGGGGAGCTGCACACCTACCTGGGCAGAAACCTAAAGCTGAGAAAATGCAATTGACCATTTAATGTTAATGGAAAAACTGCTAGTGGAATTTGGGTGAAATGTTTTACATTTGAGGGCTCTTCTTTTAGTTCCTGATTGCAAATTTGCTCTTTTCAGGTTATGACCGAAAGTGCTGTTGCCATAGCAGCAAGTTTCTGCTTTTGAAGAAAACAAAGGGCAGTGTAATGTATACAAAATAAGCATAAATATTTTGGTGGAAAGAGGGTAAAAAAAGGTAAAGGCCTTATAGAAAGTACATTTATAGGTGAAATTACATTGTGTCATTTACTTTCTGCCAAATACAATTATAACAGAAAGTGTCTTTTCTACCAGGGTGTAGCAAGGACCACACAGAAGACTTGATTTCATGTACATGAGATGGTGTTCAACACACAGCCCCATTTATAATTCCTGAAGACAGTTTAGCAGAAGTTAGAAGTGGAATAAATGTTAAAATTGAACTACTTGCTATGCTATGCCATGGGTAACTGATGTTAGCATGGCTGTTCACCTCTACTGTGCTTTCATTTTCATACCATCTGTCTCTTACACTAGATGACAGATACAGAGCCTTAAGTGGCTGAGCATTTGACAAGCATTAGGGAAAGGCTTTGGTGAAATGTAAGATCTATTCTTTATCTAGAAGAAGAACTCTATTTTAAAACACCTGAGTTTTATGGAAAAAGTGAGTTTTTGAAAAAGGACAATTCCAGTGAAGGTGAAAAGTTGGAAATGGAGGATGGAATGTGTTCTGGAAAGAGAAGAGCCAGGTTGCCATAGTAAACCCTTGGAAGCTGACAACACTTGAAATTCAAGTTATAGTTAGGCAGTCACTACACCTATTACTGCACACCAGTGTAAGTCTGCTGTGACCTATTTTACGCTTATTTGGTACTTTCCATGAATTGCTTTGATCCTCTGTCTTGTAAAGTTGTACTAACCAAGAACAACCCTAAAATAAATCCTTGGAATAACTTACATTCTGTCCTCAAAATTCATGAACCACTTGAAACATTTTCTTCTTTCGCACTGCTTACTCTTACCTGTTAGCTCACATGGTGACATTGATTTGAAGCATTTACTTCAGAACTGACTTCATCAATCATACTTTATTACCTTCTCAGGATGTGCTTACCTTGTGATTCAATAATTGGTTTTACCCAAAGTGAAACTTTAAGAAAAAACAGAAAAGAAAAAGTAGATCAGAAGAAATATATCATTAACAAGGGGAACTGTACCACCAATTCTAGTTACTTTATTTCAATGCTCAAACTGTAACTTGTCCTATGCCCACTTCCCACAAAATATTCAAGCACCCACAACTTAGTTTGTCTCTTAATGAGAACAGAGCATATACACAAATCAATCTTGATTTTGTCCTCAATCCTTGCCCTGGAAGATGCAGGTCAAGTATAATAGGTTGCCTGGCAGTTGTGCAGAATATTGCTGTGAGGTTCTTGATGCCTTCACAGTTTTGTACTTTCCTTCCCACTCACACTTCCCCTGAGATGCCCCATGGATGTACAGCTGGCAGAGACTGCAGACAACTGAACTTTCACTGGATCAGTGACACTTTTTCTTTAAAGGCTGTCTTCCACAGGCTGCTTGATATTGTGTGTTTGAGGCCAGCTCTTTAAAATTCCTCTTAATTTCATGGTCTGCTTTTTGCCATGGTAAAGCTATGGCAATCACTGGTCTGCTATTAAAAGGCATTTACTAGGTTTTTTTTTCATAGGTCAAAACCATTTCTTTGGGTTAAAATTAATGATCGAGGAAATTTTTGCATGTAAGCATTTGCATGTAAGTGTGTAGCACGTTGATCAAATGACCTGCATGCTTAATTGTCTGCAAGATACAGAGATGCCACCTCAGATATACTGGTTGCTTTTTATTTGTTTATGTGTATGAATCTTCTTCTAGAAAAATGTTCATTTTAGCAAACTGCAAGCTCTATTCAGACATCTTGGTCTTCATTTTTGATGATTTTTCTTTTCTCAAAAATAGACCTCTGAAAGTTATATGAATTTAACTCCTTCTCAAATTTCCATATATTCCTGAAATGACTTTGCTCAATCAAGTTAGTGCTTCAGAAACTCTGGCAGGATTTTGCAAATAATAAAGCTAACAACTAGTAAGTTTTTTTGACTGGATTTGAACAAATACAGTACAAAAATGTGTCTGTATAATTGCTTTTGAACAAATGTATTTCAGTCACAAGGAGTTCAAGCATTTGGGTGTTTTGTTTGTTTTTGTTTGTTCATTTTTGTTTTGCTTAGGTTGTTTTGTTTGGTTTGTTGTTCTTATTTGGTTTTTCCAATGTTGGGGGCTTTTATGATGTGGTGCTGGGTTTTGGAGGGAAAGGTTTTCACTGGTAAGAATGACAGGAGAATTAAGGCTGCCTAAAAAAGCCCAACTTATCAGTACCTTATCAGGTATTCTCCTACCATTTTTGATGTTAATTCTGTTTCTCAGTAAGATTCATTTTTATTGTTTCTAATTTTCAAGACCATAGTTGTGAGTCACTAATGTGCAGGAACTTGGAGAAGGTGTGGATGAATGTCACACCTAAATAGTGTTTCACAGTCTGCTTCTGCTCCTCTATCATCTTATGGTGCTTGCTTTCATAAAATGGCAATAATTCTATTTTTTCAGATACAACAAACTTTCTATCTTGTAAAATTTTTTATGCTACTCAGCAGGAATCTTCACACGTTCTCTCCAGCTGAAGCACAGATTTAGGTACATTTGTGCAATTCTATAAATTACTTTCTCATCAGCTTGTGGTTTAATGTAATTTACTTTTCCTACACTACTAAATTAGCATTCATTTAGAAAACCCAAGAAATTATGTAATTAAATGTGTGTAAATATAACAACCTCAAAAAATCCTTGTGTTAGGAGGTTGTTTTTTTCCTGAAACCTCTATGAAATGTAGGCAAATGGAAAGACCAGCCTTTCCTGCAATAATTTGAAGAGAACTGTGTGGGTAACTGTTCTACTTAGGTTTTGAAACCTATCATTTTCACCACCAGTGCCAATCAAAAATCCAAATGACTAAATTACACTTAAATTCAGTTCAACAAAGGACAAATATAAGGACTAAAAAGCGGATAAATGGTCAATAACCTAAGATGAAAGTGGATAATGTGCCATGTACCTTTCAGAAGGAACTGTAGTAATTTTTCTAACAGCTAATAATCTTTTTCTTGTGAATTGCAAAAATAAGAACACCAGCAAACAAACAAACCTGAAACATTTTGAAAATAATTGCAGAATATTATGATTCTAAGCTAAAAATACTTGCTTTGTAATGACTTTATATTAGTTATATGAGTAACTAAAATCACAATAGAAACATATTAAACAAAACCAGTATTATTAGGATACAAATGGTGTATTTCTCATGTGGTGGATGTATGAAATATATTCTGAAGTTATTCTGTATCTTCTAAAATAATCGACTGTTTATATTCTTTGCTCTAGCATAAAATCTTGTATTATTCCTGAAAACCTGAACTCTATATTGCTCTAACACCCTTGATGTTTGTAAAGTGGAGAATATAATACCTCTCTCTTGTGATTTTCCACTTTACATTGCTGCAAAACTTGACATTATTGGTTTCCAGTTCAGAGCCAAAACCCAGACGGGGCTGAATCTTGATGAGGTTACTTCCCCTCACAGGCTTCTTTAGTCAGCAATTCAGTAGACATTTCAGGGGCAAAAAAGCACATTTAAAGGTGTAGTTAGTTGAATTAAAGGTGTAGTTAGTCAATTAGTCAAGCGCCTAACTCTTAATAATCTGTGAATTGATAATACAATATTGTTTGAGAGTGAGCCTGTGCTCATAAATGTGTACATCAGTTTCTCTGACAGTAGCTTCATGTATTGGAAAGTCCTACATTTTCAGAGAAGTAAGACAAATAATCTTAAAAATGCCTCATTTCAACCTAGCCAGGAAATAATCTATAAATAGGAAAATTATTCAAGGTGGGGAGGGATAAAGGAAGCTAGTGCACATTTAAATAATAAAAAATATTTTTAAAAGCATTTACCTGATGTATTGCATAGATTGTTCCATCTAGTGCAGACAATTCTAAACTTCTAGAGGTCTGCTTGGCATCCCAGGAGATCGGAACAATCCTCCAGCACCACCACAAATTTCCATTTATTTTTTCTTTTTTAATGAAAAAACACTTTTTCTCACTTACAGTGTTCAGATAATGCTGTTAATGATGCTTTACTGAATTTTCCTGACAGAAACAACAGCCATCCAAAGGGATGTGAACTGCATGAGCTTTCACTATTTATTCATTCATTCATTCATTTAAAGATACCTATTTGACTACTCCAGAAAAACAGTCATAGCTTGACAGAGCACTGGCATCTGTTTTTTCCTGTAGTTCTATTTATGGTTTTATTGGATATTCCTGAGCTTACTGAGTGTTTTCTTTCTTGTTCCACCAGAATGTCAAAGTGTTTTTTGTAGTGTGTGGTTTCTTTTTTTAAGAGTGCTTTCCTTCTTTAGCAGATACTCCTGTCTTCTCTTTTATTTGGCCTGAATACAGACTGCTTGGGTGAAAATCAGTTTTGATGGTGGTGCAGGAGTCTTATGTGGCTAAAAGCAATATGTAATTCATCAAATGTCCCAACTAATCTGTTTCTAGATTTTATATGCCTATGTTTTAAGCCTTCATTCAATATTACTATTAACAGCATGCTTGGAAAAAAGAAATTTAATGCTACTTTTAATTCTTTAAAATGTTGTTGCATGGTTCACTCTTGCCACCAATCTACATATTAGGGTAGGTTTCTTCAAGAATAGTGTCTGAACATATTTATTTCTAAGACTTTTTTGTGCTTTGACTTTGAGTAATCACCGCAATCATCCTGTGCATTTGGTGAATGTTTTTTGGGTAGGTTTTAATAATTCATAATTTCAACATTCTCAATGAGAAATATGTCTTAATAGAGGTGTGCTTGGTATGGCAGATTTATTTGTATTTTTTTCTCTTCATGTTTTATTATATTCTGTATTCTACTACGTTTTAAAGACACTTTATATCTGTAAATGTATGTATACAATTGTATGGTATTTGGAGATTTTTTTTTAAAATTTTGCATTGCACAAGTACTAAATAATTATTTCCCTATTCCATAAAAATATTACTTTCGTACTTCATGTGAAGCTAGGCAATGCACAATCCTGTTGAAAAAGAACTTTATTTCCTAGTTAACATGAACTGTCTCCAGATACTGATTGCCCAGTCAGAGTAACTGAGGCACATAACATTTATTTATGAATGTAATAAATCTTGTAAAAGCACTCCTTTTACTCTATTAAGTATTCTTTTATGGTAATTTATGTGATTGGCTGTGGTCTGGTGGAATATCTGTTCAGCAAACAGGAGCAGTAGGGTTGAACAGGTTTTGGCCGCTGGTTGGGTGGTAACTTTGAGTGTTTATAGTGCATTTTGCCTCAGTTACATGCTGCTTTTTTGCTCCATGAATATTTATTTTTTTTTAACAGGATGCAACTAGGAACAAAGCACATTCTGTGTGCTTATTTACAACCCTTGCTTCCAATGTACATCACAAAAAACAAATGCTAAAGTGTGCATTCACACTGTGTAACTTCAGGCATGTCAATGTAATACCTGGTCTAAGAGGTGCTCTGAAAAATTGTCAGATGAGATGTGAGGCAGAAGGGTGCCTAATTGTATACTGGATGTTTTACTGGAACTATTAAAGATTTATACTAAGCACAGAAGACAAGGAAATGCAGAGCTTGTACAATGAACCTGAAGAAAAATATTCAGTAAACTACCAAAAGATTCAGGTTATTAGTGAATTTAACGTGTATCAAAACCCTTTTTCTGCAATGTGTTAAGCGTTCTCTACATTTCAGATTGTTTATAAGCTTTCTCACTTCCTCTGCATTACAAATTAGCAGCCTTTAAACTAAATTTTAATGAATCTCAACAATCCTTTAAAGCAGAAGGAATAGAAAGAACTAACTAACTAGAGACCTACCTGAAACTAGGATGCAATGTAAGTTTAATTACTTTTATCATGATTTATAATACTCAAATGCCGCAGAAAAACCAATTAATGTTTTGATTTTTGTTTTGCTTTTATATAACAAGCCCAGTAGCACACTGGCCCTATTTTAATTGATCAATACTTTGTTATGGTCTCTGGCATCTTTTGGATTGCCCTCAGCTTTTCTTGCAAGAAGCAGTATTTCTTTCAGGAGATCTCCTCTGGGTCTTGATTAGATCTAGTGCTGCTTAGATAAACTTTCAGTGAGGCCAGAATTCCAGAATTTGATACGCTTTACCTGTTACAAATTTCTCCTGCAAGGAAAAAAAAAAGGCTAGGGATTATGAAGAAAACAGTAAAATTAATGAAAGGATCAGAAATGAGTGACCTTTGCTGCATGAGCCAATAAGGGTTTTGTGGGGATAAATGTCAGGAACAGAGACCTTCAGCTGCAAGAGTTCACGTGGCCTTTATCTGGCTACACTCCTACCCCAGCCCTGGCCTTTCAGACAAAGACAGGAATCAGAAAGGAACTTGACATGGGAGAGTGGTTTGATCTTAATGCAATCATTAATGGAATTGGATGCACATATTTTGTGTATGCAGTGGGTGTGGTGTCTGTAGGATTGGCTGTAGTATGCCTTTAGTGCTGGCAGAAAAATAGACGTGATCTGCAGTGGCAGGAAAATAGGGAATGATTATCATGAAGAGAAAAGGTGTTATCACTCCTGCTGTAATTTCTTTTGATGACTTGAAGGCACATACTTGAGGAGGTTGCAAGATGGTCCTGCAAGCTCTCCACTCTCAAAAGAGACACAACTTTCAAAGGCTACACATCTCTGGTTATAGAGATATTAAGACAATGCAGTAATCATGAACTGAGATGAAAAAAATTCAGACCTTGTTGAAATACACTGAGTTTCTCAATACCTACAAAAATTCATCTGCATTATTTTAACATTAATAATCTACCTCTATTATAATTATTTCATAGACACCCTTTGGAGAGAGGCACAAAGGTAATGTACTACACCTTTGTAAATAACAGATTCTCTTTGTAGAGTCATCAATACAGTAATTTATCTACTTTTTTTTTTAGAACTATGAAAAATTACTTGAAGTGCCTCAGCAAACCCCCAGTATGGCTGGAGGAGCTCTGCACACTTTTTTAAAATTTATACTTCATCCCTTGGATCACATCTGTCAACAGTCACACTTAAAAACGTTTCAAACATATCTCCAAGTTTTTTAGATGCTACAAAATTAATCTGCCCTATTTCATATGCTCGACATATATACCATTTGTAACTTACATCAGTTGACTTAAAAAGGTTGGTGTATGTGCTTCATTAGTATTAAATTGTTAATACATTCTTAATAAGATTTTTACTTTGGCAGATGGTTGCTTTGTTAAATACTGTAGCAAAATTTTTGTGAAAATGGAGCTTCCTAGCTGTATCTCAATAAACCAGTTTCACTTTGTTCACTTCTTTCAGTTACTTAAGCAGAGGTTTTACTTACTGATATTTATTGAGATCTGTCCTCCATCAATCCTGCTCTCTGCTGAAATACCATTTTTACTGCTGAGTTTGGGGACCCTACTTTGGGACCAGGGTGAAGGGAATGTTATTTCATGCAGCTGTGATTCACAGAGGGAGACTGGAAAGAAAGGTTCTGTTGAGTTTGGAGGAGCTATGCAGAGAGGAGCTGTTTGTAGCAGAGCTGTTTGTAGCAGAAGCCCAGTGCTAAAGGTCCTTTGGCAGGAGCTTTTCCCGGGCTGTGAAGAGGTGGCGGCGGGCAGGTGCCTGTGGGCAGAGCAGGGATCCCGTGCTTCCACTCGCCTCCGTGCCTGGGCTGCAAGGGGAGGGCAGGTGCTGCTGGCTTGGTGTGGCCACCAGGCTCATTTGGGGCTGCCTGGCTGTGCCCAGCAAGCAGGAGCCAGCTGGGTGAAAGTCAGGCTGGGGACAGGTGCAGTGCTCTCACCTCCGTGGTCGGGGTGCCTTTGCTGCTGTCGCTCCTGACCTGCAGCGAGGAGTTAATGGCTGTGTTAATGCCCGAGGGTCTCTCAGTATTCACAAGGGCAGAAAATTTGCTCTGTAAGTATTGTGCAAAGACTGAATCTTAGGCTGTCTTATGCATTTATTAGCCAATACAGCAGAATAATGTTGAGGTAACACTAATGGGCACCAGGAAATAGTTCTTACAGGTTTTGGGGTCACAGGGTGTGCACTATTAGGCTTTTCAATGTTCATGGATCAAAGAGAGGGAAGAGAGATTTTTGAGATTTGAGTCTGCATGAATATGCTTTTGTACTGTGTTCCACCTCTGGGGATACAGCATCTTTGGTCTTAGGATAGTATTAGCTTGGCATCCCAAGGGCATGGAAGGAGCCCAGAGGGAATGCACACACTTTCCATCTAGGTTAGATCCCTGCTGTATTTCAGTAGATCATTTTCCTTCTGCTTAACCCTTCATGTCTGCTACTCTTTTAATAATCAAGAATTAGTAGGCATGAAAGCTTTCCAATGTAAGTCAGCTACATCCTGAGTTTATTCTGAGATTTATAAATATACCTACAAGGTTTTCAAACTTTCTTTTTCAGCAATTTCTTAAGGGACAGCTAATTTATTTCAAAAGTGGATTAACTCTTTTTAAAGCACTTCTTTTTTCACCCCCAGCTACCAATTAGAATTGTGTATTTCTTCATTCTTAGCAGCCATCTTCTATATTTTAACAGTGATTACTGTCATTACCTGGATGTCCTTGCATAACTTTTTCATACAGACATCATCTCAGTTTCTAAACCATTTACAGTCTTTCAATGGAAACTTCTGTAAAGGGAAATAGCCTGTTATTTTCCACCTCCATAGCACATGAACAATGCATATTATTCAAAAAGTAGAAGCGAGATCAAATGGTTTTCCTATCTCCAGTATAAACAACAAACTGCTTTATATAGGTATGGAGTATTATGGCTTTGGCCACACTTAAACGTCACATAATATTTTCTGTATTCATCTTCCTGATTAAAACATTTATCAGAGAGTACACTTGGTAACCCTGGAAACTGTTCAGATAATCACTTTCTAAAGAAATAATAAGGGAGAATGTCTTTTATTATAGTTTACTAGATGTTCTTTTAAAAGTATCCATAACGTGACAGTTACAATTTTCTTTTAGATGCGGTAGATTGTGTTTAGCAATGACCTTTAAATGTTCTCATCATAGTACATTTTAGTCACTGCTTCTAATCCTGCAGGAAAAAAAAACTAAGCAAAAAATGTCTGGCTAAAAATACACCTAATAATATTATAAATAACATAAAAGATAACTTTGGCCTTTTTCAAAGCTCTTAACCTGTCAAGCCATAAGCTGCAGATGGTATTACTGCCCAGGAACTCCAGGTTTTGCCAAAACCTTTGAGAAAAATGAAGGAAATAGCTGGTATTAATGGCTTTCAAAATTCAGGAGAAGTTGCACAGCATAAGTTGCTTCTAAAAGGCTTCAGCTCTTTATTTTTGTCAGAGAAGAGCAGTAAAGAACAAATTGATTCTCTTTTTCTTCCTATTTTTATAATATTTTCTGAAATAAAATAATACAGTAGAGAGGCATATTCTTAAATGTTGTACTTGATCACGGTAAAAAGAACAGTCCAGCTCATTTTATTACTTAAGAGTTAATTTAACCTTTAATACAAGTAGCTAACATTCTTCATACTTTTCAGTTGACAGCCTTCCAGTTTGGTTCTCCATTCCACTTTAAAGTGCAGTTTCATCAATTCAAATGTCATCTTGACAACAGAGGGGGTCAGATTCAACTGTTTCAAAGCAACTTGACACAATATCACTTCTAACTCAGTTTATATCAGAAAAGAAAAATATTTAAAGGTCCTTCTTTTGCATTTTGGATCTGTATGAATGATTCTTGTTATTATTCCTGTGCAGTCTTGCAGATAGTAATCCAGAAATAATAACAGAGAAAGAAAGTTCAGTGAATATCAGTGAAGAGCATGAGTGATGATGATCATCAACTAAATTAAAAGTTTTATGCTATTTTACAAAAATCCATGTTTGTGCAGTTTGATTTTGACAATATGGTAATAAAAGAAATAGGTTAAATGATCTAACTTTTGGTGAAGACAACTGTGAATCAAGAATAACCCTCTGCTGGGTATTGTCTCTGGTATGCAACAATCTGTTTTTGAAAAATCACTCAGGGCTGAAAGTCAGGAAGAAGGGGGTTAAAGACATTTATCTTTTGATGTCTTACAAATTGGACTGTGTGACCCAATTGGATGAAAAATTAAGTTGCCTGTTAGTAGAAACAGATTTACATGACTGATACTTCTAGTGAAGTAAGTGATAAGGCTTCATTCATTTCAGTTTAATAAAGAAGGTTTGGTCTCATATTTTATATTCAGAAAGATTTTATTTGTAAATTGTGATTAAATTCTGTCTTGATACGGCTTCTCTGAACTTTTACAATAAAATCACTGCCTGTCTTGAGGAGGCTAGGAAAAGAAAGAGTCTTCAGTCAAGGTCCCAACTGGATGCTAAAAATGCAGTTCTCTCGTGCTCAGGGGCAAAGCATCCTCAGTGTCTGTAACACCCCATGACTTCAGGAAGAGAAAACAAACATTTCTTTTTTCACTGACTCCTAGGATAATATGCAGTTGGTGTTTGTTTTTAATGTCTGTTTACTCTTCCTTTTAGGCCCCTCCCTGAAAATTCTAAACATTTCCCTTCTGTCTTTCATCCTGTGCACATGTTTTTCTTTATTCTGTTGTAGTAAACAGCATTTATAGGATGTCCTATATACTTTTCTATGGTGCAGTTGGAAGGCATGAGGGTGCACTTTATTTGGAGAGGAACACTGTTTTCAGTGGTTACAACACAGTGTGAACTCAGCAACACAGCCAGTTCTGATGTTCCCAGAGTGTTAGGAGTATATTTGAATCTTGTTATTCCTTCTGATCCTCTTGTCATTAAGATATGAACAGATACTGCCTGTTCTCAAAGTGGAAAACTGCAGACATTGTCCAGGTGATCAAACTGCCATTTGTTTTAAATGAAAAAAAAAGAATTGTAGATTGAAAGTATGGAACACATGACCTAAAATTAAAGTTCTGAAGTATGTAATATGGTTTAAATTTCATATTTCTAACCACAGACCAAATTAAGGCTAGGAATGAATGGAACAACTGCCTTTAAAAATGAATGGGATATTTTTCCCTTTTTTGTAGGCTGGAACTTAGCCCTCAGGTTCACATGATCTGTTGTTTCATGATTGGAACTAGCTCTTGGTCTCTAGTTATCCACCAATTATGCCAAACTAATTTCTACTAATGACAACTCTCAAATCATCCTTCACAAGTTTTTAGTGTAATTTCTTTTTTGGCCCTGGGCTTTCAGAACCATACACCAAACTGACTGTAAATTAGCTCTAGACTAAAGAACAAAATATTGCACAGAAATATGACCCTATAATAATTAACAAGGTGCCCCAGAGGGTTCCATGTGTTATGATACTCTTTTCTCTTCAGACATATTAGTGGTCCTTGTGATTCCTTGTAGATTCCAGAGTTGCTTTCATGCAGATGACTTTGCAGTCTGCACTAGTGGAGCATCTGTCACAGACCTTCCAGTTCAAGTAAAATGTAGTTTGAACCTTGTGCAATGGATTGCCTAAAAAATGGATTTTAAAAAGTTGTTCTATTTCATCTTGAGTTTGAATTCTGAAATATGGTTTGCAAAATACGCCATTTACATGTTTGTTTTATTTTTTTAAAGGGTTTAGGGATTTTTGCTCATTAGTTTTTATAGACATAATTTTTTAGCTTTTAATGAATTTATTTAATAACTTTATCAATTACTATTGAATAAGACATGATTATTTCTCTACATTTCTCTACATTAGTCAGAGATGACGTTCATATGAAAGACATTTGGGATTAGTTTCCTGCTTTTCAGTGCTGCAAATTCATTTTTGTGACCATGTACACAGTGTAACTTTTGTCATTTCACTTATGATTCAAACAACATGCCACATTTCTGTTTGATTTATTTGGTTTTTTACCTTTGTGATTTCCACAGGGACTCATGAATAGACTGAACTGAATATGCTGATATGAGGATTTTACATGTGTTACTTGACATTTACTCATTTATAGAAACATGCATGTTTGTATGCTTGCATGGAAGTAAGACTGCAAGTTTCTGAGATATGATCCTAAGTATAATTTATGCAACTAGTAAGTTTCTGGTTTTCAGTGATCTGCATTTGATTTATCATTTTTATAAAGTCCTAGATATGCCACAATGGACATAAAACACATACTGGATATATTTTTAAACTATTTTTATTTGTTATTGGGTTTGGGTGTGTGGGATTTTTTTCTACTGTTTATTTTTAGGTCCTAACATTGGAGGTTGTCATTTTAATGAATGCGTGAAAGTCTCCTCGGGGTTTTCCTCTTGTTTAAATTGAATTGATTTAGTGTTCCTATTACAATTTTTTAAAACTACTCACGCTTTTGAGGGATGTAATGTTACTGCACTTTATTATGAATTACAAAAGAAAAAATAAAGGGAACTGCTCAGCAGGTTTCTTTCGCATTAGTTCAACAATTGTATTATATGCACAAAATGCTCTGTTTGTAGCAAAATCTTTGATTCTGCTTAATTGCATATTTTATATTGCTTCAAAAAACAAAACAAGTAAGAAAGGTAATTTTTAGGTTCCTTATATAGCTCTTTTAAATCAACAGTCTCCATTAAGTAATTATAATAAACATCTTTATTATAGTATAAAACCCCCAACTATGGTATTTCTTAGTCCATCAAGAGAAGAAATAACATGGCTTTCTTATGTCCAAATGTTAAGCCATCTAGAAACTAGGAATGTTGGCTCCACCTGTGACATGGGAGATGGCATGCAGGAAATCAGTGATTTTGAAAATTTTTTGGAGCCAGGGTAGAAAACTAGCTGACCATTGTACTGATGGTAAATTAAAAGGGCCAATATGACTTAAGGCCTAGAAGCAGAATAACAAAAGGCAATTGAAAGATGGATACTACCTTTGTACAAACAGGACAACAGAGTTCTTGGAATACTGGGATCCCTTTTGGAACTCGTACCTTGAGAAAAATGTTATAGTATTAGAATATTATGTTATAATATTAGAAAGGTTAGAAGAAGAACCACAAATGTGGTGGTGAAATTGGAAATGAAGGACTTTGAAGCTCTGTCTGGGATCAGTCCAGGGAAACCCTCCTGTCTGTGTGATGCAAAGAAACAAAATATCTGATTGCAATATATAATATTTAATTATTTAGACTCTATATATATAATATATAATAATTTCTAAATTGAAATAAAATTACTGCTAAATAAGTATAAGTTATTGATTGTTTTTATAACAAAAAGTTTTGTTCTGGAAAATTCCTAAGGGATGAGACATTTTTTGAGACCAAATTTTTTTTAACCCCTTTTTACTATGTTATTGTATTAAAAATATCTAAAAGGTTTTCATAGAGCAACTTTTTCAAAGGCTCTAATTTAGTCTAAATAAAATATAAAATGCCTATCTCCAGTATATTCTTGATGGCATCACTCTGACTTATTACTACAATCTCTTATCACAGCAACCATTCTTTGATATTGTGTAGAAGTGGAACAATAAATCTCCGGTGTTACACCTGAAAAACGGATACATTTAGCATGTATGTGAAGGTTTGTGTGCTGTGGTGGTCTTAGGAATTTAGAAATCTGGAACCAGGGGACAAACACAGACATTTCCAGAGGACAAATCAGGTTATGGATGGTTACACAGGGATGGTGTCTCTCACAGCAGCGCTTGGGGTCCTGGGTGAGAAGTCTCATAACCGAGTGTGAATTGCAACCCTGAAATTCAGAACCCTCATCTCAGAAGAATTCAGGTAACAAAATCTCATTATCATGTTTTCTTTTGGATTCAACGTCTAAATAATGTTAAGAGTTTCAGCCTAAATATACGTATCCAAGGTTACACGGGAGCAAAAATGAGAATCTCAAGGTTGATGTTCTTCCCACCAGGAAGTATTTGCTCACACTCCAGTGTGCCCCCCACCAATTTTTTTAAGAACATGAAGAAGAATGTAAATGACTTACTGATTTTGACCTATTCTTGAGTACTGTATTGAAACAAAAATAATTTAGACATTGTAGAACACATCCAGAAATATAAATATCTGACAAAGTAATGCTGTAGCAAGCACAGCTCCTAGTTTTGGTGTAGGCAAATAAGTGAAATAAGTGATGCTGTCACAGCATTAATGAGACCATTGTATCTATGCCCTCTATGGTTTAAAACAGATATTGAAATGTTGGCAGACATTCCTGCAGGAGCCACAGCAATGACTTAAGGTCAGAAAACCTGACAGGGAATGAAAGACAAGAAGTTATTTTATTTAAAAAAATCCCTACAAAACTCTGAGAATCAATTTAATATATTTATTGATATTTCCATGGAGAGAAGATTTCTGATGGCAAGGAGCTCTTTAATCTATCTGATAAATATATAAAAATCTGAAGCAAAATATTCAGATTTTACCTGGGAACTTTGGGAAAGCTAAACAGTGGATACATTTTCACTCCAAGTATTTAAATCTGGAGGGTCTGAGTTTTGTTTATTTTTAAAAAAGGAAGTTTTAGGAAAAGGATTATGGGCATGCTCATGTGAAACTATGTTACAGGACGCAGGAGTCAGGTGATGACTGACACAATAATCCTCCTTTCTTACCATCTTCAAATATTATCTCAGTAATTTGTAAGTGAATACACTATTAAGGTGCAGAAATTGTGGGCTTTTCCTTTCTTTTAGAGTTCTGCTGTCTTATGGATTTATTAACATGAAAAAAGCAGTAAAATTCACCAAGGGTGAAATCCACTCCTGGCAGAAAGCCAGAACAGAGAATGTGCTCCAGTTATATTGTGCTTGAGACCTGTTGTGACATGGCTTTATTGGAAAAATGGTGGGACTAGGATTCTTGAAGAATTATTCTCCAATGATTTCTTGTATGCTGTGCTGATACCACTGTTATATTAGAACATCTCAGAAATTCAATTAATTTACAATCTGTAGCACTCATGAGGAACTATTATTTTCCCAGACAGAGCTGAGTGAGATTAAAAAGTTTTCCCAAGGTCATTCTCAAAGTTACTATTGAGGTAGACACTAACTAGAGCCAAAAGAAAATCAGATTTTTGTTCTATTAATTGAAACTTTTCTTTGTGGAATATAGAACAAAAGCAATTGAGAATTCTTATTAAAATTTATTACAAACTTGTATGTGGATAAAAGCATTGTGGTTTGCTAAAGTATTTTTTCTTGAGCTAGAGATTTTGAATTTGTTCTGTACATAAAAAAATCCCAAACAAATGAGAAGTCCTATTCCAAAAATGGTTGATGTTTTGCTGTTATAGAAAAAATGTTTGGTGTTGTTTTGGTTTTTTTTTTACTAAACTGAGTTTGTGAAAAACCATCAAATCAGGTATTCCTCTTAAAAAGAAATAGCTCTTTTTTTTCAACCTTTTTTTGAAACTCTTCCAATGAAACAGTTTTTTATGATGGTTTCACAGTTCAGTTCCTTAACTGAAAGTTTAATTTTTTAGGGCACAGTAAGAGATATATGGCTTTAAAATAAATAAAAGGTGCGTGATTTAACAAGAGAGGCTTGGCAAACTTTGATTGATAGTTCATTTTATAGCTATTGTAACTATTCCATTTTTCCTTTTGCAATGTAAATTCTGAATATATTGTTGTGGTAATGTTAGAAAATGCTGCCACTTTGGTATAGAGGTAGTTTTGCAATTAATTTTAATTCAGATAATCAAAAATACATTCTGCATTATGGAAGAATAGGATCTTGATACATTTAGGTAAAGCAGAGGTTTGTTAGGTTGTCATTAGCTTGCTTTTAGGTGGCCATTTTCCAATCAGTGCAAGAGGTTTCCATTCAATGACATCCTCAGGTGCATTTTGTTTGTCTCTAGAGAAATACATATATGCCATGTAATTATTTCAGTCCAGCCCTCTGGGGTTTTATACCTTTTTTCGACAGAAAAATCTAACAATGTTTAAGATGATAAGAAGGGATTGTCAGACCCTAAAAGAGTTCTGACAATATCACTCATAAAATTCATTTTACTTCTAAGATAATGAAATTCTAGAAGATGGAGAAAAGAAAAGAAAAGAAAAGAAAAGAAAAGAAAAGAAAAGAAAAGAAAAGAAAAGAAAAGAAAAGAAAAGAAAAGAAAAGAAAAGAAAAGAAAAGAAAAGAAAAGAAAAGAAAAGAAAAGAAAACAAAGAAAAAAGAAAAGGTAATTTTTTGCATCTCCTTGTGCTCCAATTTCTTTTTTGGAATTGAGGTATAATTCTATGACACACAAGGCACAGACTACTAAGCAGACCTGGTAAAGTTTTGCTCTATTTTGACTCAAAGACTGAAAAGAGGCAATTTTGATTTTGTTTGAGTACATCTTTTATAAGAATTATTCACGGAATAGTTCAAGATGTTTACAGACTTTGAAGGTTTTTCTTGTACTCTTGAAATACTTTCTTTTTTTCACCCTACCAGTTCACACTGTTACCAGTACAAACCAAATCTGTTTGACAATCACATCTGGAGTTTGTAATACATTTACATTATGTAGTTGAAAATAGTTATATTCTAATTTCATATATAGCAATGGATTTCTATGAAGCATCAATAAACCATGAAAGATCAAAACAATAATAAATACTGGGAAAAGTGATTTATAAATATCTGCTGTTTTTACATCTGTCTGTATGCATACTTTTTATGAAGAACTTAATTACATACCTTGAAAGCTGATGTATTTTTAGACATGTTTTACAACTTTGCTGCTCTGATTTGCAATAGATTTAGATTTCTCTTTGTAGCTCTACATCTGCACTTTAAAATAGAGATTTAGTGTGAAGGTAGGCATGGAGAGCAAAGTTTTTCATGTATTTTGAATTGCTTTTCTGCAACAAAATGTTGTCTGGCAAAGTTCCAGAAAATACAATAGTACTTGACAAAGAGACTGAGCATCTTCTCATTCTTTAATACATGCACACTTCTGTCTACCTGAATTTCATCATTATTCTCAGAGATAAAGCTGAAGCTCCTATTCCCTTTCTATTGCAATCACAAGGAAGGAGGGGAGAGTATTTTTGGTTTAAGCTCCAGGTAACAGACAACCTAAGGGAAGCTGCAACCTAAAAAAAATTTTGGCCTGTGAAATGGCATTTGAATTCTAAAGCAATGGGTGATTGACATAATTGCTGGAAATATGGGTATTTCCATGGTTCATCACTCAATGCCAGTATATGTGTTAAAGGCTTACCAGTGCATACTTGCATAGTAGAAACAGTCAATTCCACTTAACTGGATGAAGGTTACTCTTTGTCTCACAAAAATATTTTGATGTTCAAGGAAGAAAAAAAATACAAAAATGGACGCCAACAAATTCATAGAACCATGAAGGCAGAAAAAAATCCTAAAAAAACAAAAGGTGCTGAGCCAACTGTCTACCCCCTATCACTTCTAGAAACTGCAGATTGAAAGGACAAGAGGCAGCAATTGCAAACTACAAGGGAAATTCCAGTTGAATATAAGAAAAAAAAATAAAATCACAATGTTTAAGATCTGGAGTGTTGCCAAGAGGGACTGCAAAAGCACCATCCTTGGAGATATTTAAAATTTATCAGGCAAGTGTTCAACCACATACATGATATAGTTATTTATTCTCTGCTTTTAATCACTCTCTACCGCCCTTTGGTCAGCTGCCAGATAATTCAATAAAATAAGTACTATCAGTAGTAACTACTGAATTTTTTTAAATAATTCCATGGAATTTACTGGTACAGATAGCTAATTTTCTAAATTACAGTAAAACCAAATGCTTGAAATAGAGAGGTTAGAAAATAAATTTTCAGGAAGGGCTTCCTTTCCCATAAAAATGAATTAAGAGGTATATAACTTCATACTCGAATACAGCATCTTGTAATTAGTTTACTCTATCTTTCTCAAGGGAAAGAAGGTAAAGCACTAAAACAGTATTTTAGATGGAATTCAATTCTTTATGATAAACATAGTTATTCAGTAGTTGACATGTAATGGCCAATATTTTTGCACAAGCCTAACCTGCATGCCTGATGCTATTAAACAATGCCGTGTTGCTTATTAACATTAACTTATTCATTCAGTGCATTGGAGTACTGATCAGTCTTTCCAGGAAATTGCAGTGGAGTTTTACTATGAATTACATAACATAAAATCATAACTGAGATTTCACTGGATATATTTCTTAATCCCAATAGGTTTAGGCACTAAAATAGTCCAATGGAATACTCACAGTAGACTTTGAGCTGGTTTTAAGTGCACTGACCTGCACACTCGTCTAGGACTTCTATATATGCACCATTGTCACATGCCCCAGATGTCCAATAATAATGTTAAGTCTGTAGGAATATTACTCAGTTAATACTTGTAAAGATATTTTAGGAGTTTTAAAAAACAGTTTAGTTTGTCAATTCTTCCATTTCATCCACATTCATCTATAGTTAAGAGGAACTTGATAAAGCTAGTCAAAATAGAAAATGTAATCATACCAAAACAGCAATTCTTCTAGATTATTGTAATTTAAAACCAGATTGGTTTCCTAATTTGACTTACTGGTCCCTAGACTCTCCTGTATGATAAGAGTATCTCTAGACTAGTTTATCCTATCTTGATGAATGAGATAATCTGTAGGAACAATCACTTTTACACCATGGCTATAAATAAATTGTTCTCTTACTTCATATTCAGAAAATATTCAAAGAACTGTCGAGAGTAAGTGGAAAGTTAAGGCAGAAATTTGACAAGGTTTATGTAATGCTCAAATTTAATACTTAACAGTGAGGAAGAACTGGAAGAATCAAAAAAGTTTTGCTCTATTTCCAAATATATTTAATCACTTCCTTTAAACTTCCAGTCTTAAATTTTCGCATTCCACACATTCCTATATGTGTGGAATATCCACATATCCTCATATCCACAGCTAGAAGGCCTTGAAAATGAAGATTGTGAAACAAATGAAAGGTGCTTTTTCTATTTTACCAGTTTAGATAAAATTTACATAGTTATTCTTCTGTTTCAGTGGTAAAGGATGAATCTGGATACAATGGTGGGGAAGAAAATCCTCTAATTTTGAGAAAAAATTGTTTAAAACCATATTTATTACTTTAGTAAACCTCAGTAATATTCAGGAAAAATGGTTTCATATCCCATGTTCTGTCCTCAACCAAATACTAACTCAGCATTCCTGGATTTGTTTACATTACTCTCTAAATGATGGGGGTTTCCCTCAAGAATTACAGATTACGTGTAAGAATTAAATTATGTGTTAAAAAAAAGCTTTTAAAACTTTTTAGCAATACTCTTAGAATAGTCCAGATAAAAAATTCAATCAGATTACAAATTGTGATTAAATCTAAGACTTGCAAATCAAGTATTCCATCAGGGTATCTTTTTGGTATTAAGGATAATAGTGGAAATAATACAGATCATGCGATGAGATATTTATTGAAATTAATAATTTTAATTATTCATAATAGTTTAATGCTTGAATTAAATTAATTAATTGTATCTATCATACTTTGATGTGGGAATCTTTGTGCAACTGATAAGTGGTTATATTAAATTATATAGAAATAGGATTCTAATGTTTTAAATATCAAGTTCTCAGCCTGTGTCTCCAGGTCCCTAAAAATAATTTGCTAATATTTATAGCTTTGTGGAGTCTGTAATTTTTAAGAAAACATCAAGCACCTAAATCTTATGACTTTGTACTTCTGTAACTGATGTTCCTAAAGATATTTTAGACCCTTATTACTAAAATTTTAAATGTAAACTTGAGAAGGGTGGACCTCATAACTTGGTTCTTTTCACCTTTTTGTTCTTAGCCTGTTCCTATACCCATCATTGCATTGTGAGGAATCAGTGTTGGTTTTTTTGATATTATCAGTTCAGAGTGCATTTCTGCTTGAAAGAAAGGTGAGCCTGACAGATTCTGAGTTCGGAAGAGTAAGCTTGTTACAGCCAACTTCATTATGTTAGGTCCCCTCTAATTTGCTATTTGTGTGTCATGGAATAGGTAGCAACATATCATGTAAAATTGTATTTTTCTTCACAGCAATGCCAGAACCTGACTAATCTTGCCCCTTTAAAGATACATTTTTAGGGGTCCAATCCAACAACCACAGATACCAGATATCAACAGATTTCTACCAAACCCAGTGAGTGATTCATGTAATAAAATCCAGGATTTAAATAATAATTTCTATGTAAAATGCAACCTTAAATGAGTCCCACAACTACCAAAAATTTTCAGAAATCTTTTTAACAGTTGTTTGAGCTGATGAAATTCTTGAGCTATTGTTCATGGAATCACAGAAGGGGTCAGGCTGGAAGGGACCACGTGTGTGATCTGGTCCAACTGCCCTGCTCAAGCAGGCTCATCCTAGAGCTTGCTTGGCACAGGATCCCATCCAGGCACTTCTCCTGTGTGCTCCTCATTTGATCCATAAATTCTCATCTTTTGTAAAGCATGTTCTTCCTGTGTGTTTGACCTGACAAAATTTCATCATCAGAAGGATAGAGAGAAAAAGAGCAGGATCAATAAATCCTAAGAGGATCATTTCCCCTCAATTATGTTATTTTGGATTTATTTATCTGTGACCCAAGAAATCAAATACTTAACTGTGCTTACAGTGCAGAGGGAAATCCTCAACAGCAGACTGATATGAATTTTCTGATTGTAGTTCAGAAGATGTTTAGCAGTTCTAAGTAAAAATAAATCTCATACATATGTTATGGTTCTTGAAACAGAATTTTAATGTATAGCTTAAGTAAAGATCAAGCGATACATGTTACATGTTAGATTTATTTTGCAGAAGTCAATCATAAATTTCTGTTTGGAGAAAAATTACTTAAAAATGTAAATGGATAAGTTTAGAAGAAAATATCAGAACTATTCCTCATGTAAAGATTGAATGGGATTCTTGTTTAATTTTGTAAATGTACCATGCTTTATTAAGCACAGTTAAATCCTGTTGCCATAGCAATCCATTCTCCACAGAATAAAACTCCTGCACTTTCCTGTTGTATTCCTTTATTTAGAGCTAGTTTCCTCCATTCTGATGCATTTCAGTTTGTATAAACCCTAAAAGGATAAATTATTTAGTAAACAAATTCTCAGGTTACTGTTCTTGGTGACATAATGACACAGCAAAGTTTGCCTTCATGTTTTCTTTGGCTATGAAGCGATGGAAATACGAAACTTTGTTTGCTACTTTTTTTTTCCTTGTGAAGTAAAAATCAATTTAATAAATTAAGGATAAAAAAATCAATATTAAAATATCCAGAGGTAATGTGGATTGTAAAAAATCTCTATGCTTTAATATGAGATACAAAGTGATGTCTGGGCAAAGCTCTTCAATTGACTTTGGTCACCCCCAAATTATAGATATCTTGTAGATGCACATTGAAATGCTTTCTTTGTGTACTTTTAAAATAGGTAGTATAAAAGAAAGCAACTTGACTTGTTTTCATGACTCTGATATTGCACCCACCACATGATCACAACAGTCTATGTTTTCTATATGCAAATCTACATTTGCATATATCATACCACCTTAATAGCTTCAGATATAAATTCTATGTTTTTTACTTTCTACATTTCAGGAAACTGAGAAGAATCAGAATTCAGAATCATTGACTGAATACGTAATGACTTATGTGTCTTGCAATAAAGCTGTGTATGTTAATGGGTTACTCTGATGGTGTAACTAACACTGAGTGCTGCATTATGAAATATCTTCTGGTTGGGAAAGGCTTGTCTCTCAGGAGTGTCATGGCTTTGTGTGAGCAGGTTTTGTACTTGGATGTTTCTTTGCTAAACATAAGACAGAAACATCATGCTATTTTATCCTCCTGAAATTAACTTTTAGCTTTACTAGCCATACCATGGAAATTTTTTGTGTGCTGTTGAAGATGTACTACTTCCTCAACACCTGCTGGTCTAAATTACTTGGAGACACTGGGAGTATACTTGCTTTCACAGGTATTTCTAGCAACTAATTGCCTGTGAAAATTCATTTGGTTATTTTCAACTTGAAATGACAGGAAGTGTTAGGAAAACCATAGGTGAGGTCTATTCCCAGCTCACCCACCTCTCATTTTTAATTCTATTGACTGAATTTTAGCATACAGACTGAATTTCTGCTCCACTGATTACTGTATCAATAATTAAATAATTCAGGTTTTATTTCTGTATTAAAATAAGTCTGTGCTATATTGTATACTTATGGAGTGATATTCCATTTTATAGCAGGAAAAAACATTGTTCTAGTAAATCGGAAGGAATGGCATGTCCTATTCTGAACTTCCCTCTTTACCCATTTGTACAATCCAAACCATAATCTCCATTGTCAAAGCTCAATAGAACTGTTACTTTCCTGTCCTCCCTCCTTCAAAGTCCTGTAGGATTCAAATATTTTGTGGCCATATGTTCCATGTCTTCAGATTTCACCCAACAACTTTTGAAAAATTAGCTTATTAGCTAAGGATCCACAGTACTACTGCAAAGAAAAGCCTCAAAATTAGACTAGTTTTGCCATTCATGACTCAAATTTTTCCCAATACAGCATTTAAAATAAATACATGATTTAGTAGAAGCTGGACACTGTGAAATCACTGGTATTCCCTGTTTTTTTGCAACCAGACTTGATTTCATGATTTATAAATTTATGCTACAAGATATTGTATGCCTTTAGGATTTATTTGTCCATAAATATACAGATACACATAAATTGTCTATTTTCTGCAAGTATTCTTTACCAATTTCATCTGTGAATTAAACCAGGCATTTTAAAATGACAGTCTGGCTTAAATAATACAGCAAAGATTTATTTTTGTATGGTGTACCTCCTGTCTGTATTTTCATTCTGAAGGTGTGTTGATTGCCTGAGTTCCACTGCAAATTACCTACCTGTTATTCATAGTGCAATGCCTAAGTAGACTTTTGTTGTTGTACCGGATCAGCAGTTTGGAAGAAGAACTTTTGCCATAAAAATAGAAGCTTTCACTCTTTTAAAAGTAATCTGTAGGCAATTGTTATTACTTTGTCATCACTTTTCACCCAGTAATTTTGGCTTTAGTCTCTATTCATCTATTGAAGAAGACAAGTTAGTCATATCCACAATTTTAAATATATATAAAAGTTTTCTCAAAAATGGATTATTCATTGAGGGTATGTATTTTCTTTGTAACAGAGCGTATAACGTGCTACATCCAGGTGTCTGGGTTAAGGTTGAAACTGCTGGTTTCAGCAGCACTTCAGTGCCAATGCACACACCCATTTCGGCTCAGCTGCTTGTTAAGGTGAGTTCAGGGCACACTGTCCATTTCCCCACTACTTTCTGTGGGAGCCTGCCTGGTATGAAAGGGCCAGGAAGCAGCTGTGGTACACTCTGGGCAATTTTCCTGGAAAGGCTGGCAGGTTAGGTCTATCGGTCTTTTGTGACCTGAGTTCTCAGACAATCCCTTGTTCTTCACATCCCTTCCCACATCTCATTTTATCTTTACCTTATCTTTTCTCATTCTATCCCTACACATACAAGCCATAATCCAGCACTCTTCTCAGGCCACATGTCCCTGCTGCCACTGTGCACTCCTTTTTTATTGCTCAGTTTGAGGAACAGGTCTCATCCAGAATCCATGTATTCAGAGAGAAAAAATCATGAAGAAAGCAGAGCACTGAAAAAGATATTGTGTCATTGTCCTGTTTGTTCTGGATTCCAAATGAATGTGGGTCAGTCAAAGTCAGCAATTTCATTCTTTAGAACAAAGATTTTGTGATGATCCTGAGCAAAGTCTGAAGACCATAACATCCAGTTCATTAATAAGCATTCCCACTTAGACACTTGCCTCCCTTTTCCCTTTCTTAAATAAGTTTGTTTGTGAATTTTGCTTGAAATATTTTCTGTGTCTTTCCCTTTGTGTTGCAAAATACATTTATAATTAACAATACCTCAAATTTTTCTATTTTTCAATGTTTTTACCTTATCTAGCTCTTTATGTACATTGCCTGAAAATGGAAGCTTTTCAGGACTGAAAGATCTCATATTATCTGTTGGTTAATGTCTCTGATTTCTCTATTGATCTACTATCTTTTTTGTCTGCCTTTCATTTTTAAGCTATCTCAAAGAATATCTATCCCTTTTTTTTACTGGTTAGACAACAATGAGAAAATTGTTCTCCAAAATAAGCACAATTGATGCCATTTTTTCCTTGTAATTGCTTATTTGATCTGTCAGTCATCCCACCAATTTCAAACACAGAAATAAAAGTTGGACTAGAGAAAAATAGAATGAGGGCGAGTACTCTTTAGCCTTTTACACAAGGCTATAAATACAAAGAGATTTCTGACTGTAACTTCTGTCATATCTTTGAATAGTGCACTTTAAACACAATGATTTTATGCATGATTTAGCAACTGAACAAAAAAGGACAGATTTGGAGTATTAAAATGTTTAAAAGGCAAAAATATCTTTTTGTGCAAAGAAAGAGCAAGTCTGTAAGGAAAAAGTTACAGATATTTTAAAGGAGGGAAATATGTAAAAGGAAAACAGAAATTTCTAGTGCCTCAAATTAAGCAGATATCATATTACAAACACTTTCTTAGTCATTTTGCCAGGAACAGGTCCATCTTTTTCAATTAATTATGTGCAGGTATAGTTTTCATATAGCTTTTCATTTTCTGTAGATGACATGCTGAATGGGATTGCAATAACAGTAACAGAAACAGCTGTGTTAGAGCTCCAATTCTGAAGGAAAAACAATTGTACATCAGAAAACCATGAATCTGAAGACAACTGGCTCCACATTTTTGAGCATGTGCTTTTCAGCAACTTCTGATTCAGGTATTTCTGCACACCAGCAAGTGTCAAAGAAGATGGGTAACTTTAAAAGAGATAGAAGACAAAGCAAACAATTATATTAAAATATCTGGAGCAATGCACATGACACTATGTAACACTTATCATTCTTGTACCCAATTTTCTTCCCTGTCATTTTGCTACCCTGTGTCATGCTTAAAGCTACACTGTAGACTCCTTGGGAGCAAAACCTCATTCTTAATTTATTTTGCAAACTGCCAGCAGTCCTGGGGTGCTGTATAATAATATGCTGGTCTCATCAGCTTGCAGATGAATTTTGATACAAGTAACAGCATGTGATTAGTTTGCTAACAAGGTTTGTCAAAATTGGGTTTTTTCTCCCCATCATTTCCTGTTTCCTTCTCCTCTCTGTGTGTAAGTCTGTGTGCACATGGACTTTCATGCAGATACTTCTTTGTTAGAACTCAGTCCATTTGTTAAAACAGGATGGTTTCAGGTTATAACTGGACGTTATTTATTTCTTTGTATTTCAGTGTGGTTTATGCTTAAAAAGAAGCACAGTGCTCAGAATCTCAAAGGATGTTCTCAGAAATTCAGCCTCTTTATGCTTAACTCAGGCAAAACTTACAATCATGAAATCAGAGCAGCTACAGCCCGTAAGCCCATGAATGGCTGCTCTTTGTAAAGTGCCAGATACCAGCTGATGGCTCAGGGGGAATTGACCTTGTGTGGCACAGGGTTGCTTCATCTCTCATTGGCTGCAGTGAGAGTTAGAGGTGCTCAGCACATGATGGCAGGTAGCAGGAGAAATGTAAATGCCCAGATCACTGAGGATCTGAGTATTAAGACTGAGTAATAGTAGATGTTATACCTGCTTAACTGTGGGATGCCCTCAAAATGGGCAGTTGTGGTTTCTCTTCCTCAGTTTAGTGATCTTGTAGAGAACAAGTGTTTTGGGGGCCTTTGTAGTTTTTATTATTATACCAAAATTACAGAGAACTCCATTTATGTTCATATATTGAATAGACTGGATCTGAATATTAAATGATGGATGGAAAAAGTGGATACTAGTTCAGAGCATCCTGTTATTAGGTGCTTTTCAATATATTTTGAAACTGCACTCAGTCATAGATCTCATGAAGTTCTGGTTATTTATTTATTTAACTGCATATGGGAGGACTACTTTAGTTAGATATTATTGGCATGATAATGTTCTGACAGTTTTGCAAAATCAGTATTTGACATTAGATTGGTTCATGTATCTGGAAATTTCCTTTGCTGGTATTTCCCTACAGATTCTGGGTTATTCTGGATTTTCAAAAATTTGAACTAAATAAGCCACAGCCTTTAGCTTTTTTTGTAATCAATTTACTCTCATCTACAAATGGCACATTTTCTTCCTAAGAGCATTGGTCTTTAAAAAGTAAATTTAATTGTTTGTGTGACAAAAGAGTTAGTGGTCAGATATACCCCAATACTAGTGGAATATGTTCTCCTACAATAGATGGAGAATATACAGTTTGATGACCTAAATAACACAAATTAAATTGTATTCTGCAGTACATTGACTATTTTGTATGACTATAGTATCTGCATCTTCCACTTTGAAGACAGTTATACAGGTAAATTAAATCCAAAATCAGAAGGAATAATTATTATTGATGCTCACTGGACTCAGTGACTGCTAAAGGGTTTTCAAGCCTGGATTCATTAGCAGTTTTAATTTAGACATGCAAGTTATTTGTCACTCTGTTAGTCACCACAATTCCCTTGGTAACTATTAGAGCAAAAGAGATGCTGCCAGAAGGTTCAGTGCTTCCATCTTAAATACTCAGAGAGTAATCATAGGCAACAAGCTCAGACAACCTGTTTCAAGATGATTAAATTTAGGTAAAAGAAATTCCCTCCCTTTGTTAATCTATGTGTGTTTATAATAAGAAAAGAAAAGTCTTGAAGATTGACTTTAATGGAACAAGAACTGTATCCAGTGAGCTAGATCACTGAGCTGGGTTTTTTAATCTGTTTTAAGTAGATATTAACTAATTCTCACTATCTGACTGTAGAACTCTATAGTTTGTAGAAGTTTGTCATTAGGAACTTCATCAAAGGCTTTCTAAAAATATAAATCAGTAATGTCATCTGCTGTTAAAAATTGTAAGTTCCACTATAATATCCACAAAGCTAGTTGGGTAGAATTTTCCCTGTGCTACACTATGCTAGTTATCCCTTATTAAATTATTGCTATCCCTTAGAGGCATGCTCTGAAATACCTCCTACCTACTTATTTTTTCAAAGCTATTTCTCATTGCTAATTACCTGGAAAAATGTAGGTGACATCTGACCTAAATTTTTAAGAGTAGAAATAGTGTTTTCCAGTCTTTTTTTAAAAAAAAAGCTTATGCTTTTCTTCTGATTAACATGAGATTTGATGTTCTCTATGATGAGACAGCCTCCAAGCACACATGAACCATAGGTCATATCTTCTCAGACTTTTCATGATTCAAACTGGAAGGCAAAGAAAAAGAAGAAGCAAAGAATAAATTTTGAAAGTCAGCTGCTTGGCATTTTCCTACAGTTTTCCCAGGGTCTGAAACAACCTACAGAGCTCAGAATAGTTAAGAATGTTTGCATGGTTGTGAATTGCTGAAGTGTAGCATAATCTACTTTGTACTCTTCAGACCAAGTTCACCCAGTGATGTTCCTCACATGCCAAACAAGTAAACAGGTAAGAACTCTGACAGAAACATGCTCTTCCTCCAGTTATTCTTGTAAGAACAATTTATTTTCTGTTTCCAAAGAGGTTAGAGAGTGTGATGAAAATTGGCTCCAAGAATACATGGCACAAATAGACTTTTGCTCCATGAATGAAAGCCTCTATTTCCAGAGCCACAATGTTCTTTCAAGATGAAGAGTTTATGATTCTCCATCTCTCTGACAAGAGAAATCATAGAACTTTTGGCTTGGAAGGGACCTTAAAGATCATCTGTTTCCAGTACCCCTGCCATGGGCAGGGACAGCCTCCACTAGACCAGGTTGTTCAAAGCCCCATCCCACCTGGTCTGAAACACTTCCAGAAGTGAGGCACCCACAGCTTCTCTGGGCAGCCTGTGCCAGCATCTCACAATCCTCACAGTAAAAGATTTTTTCCTTGGATGTAACTTAAATCCCCCTCTCTCAGTTTAAATCCATTTCCCCTTGCCCTATGACTGCACACTACAGCTTTTCTCCAGCTCTTTTGTTGGTCTCCTTTCCAAGTACTGTAAGGAGCTCCAAGGTCTTCCTGGAGTCTTTCCCAGGCAGACCCAGCAATCCCAGGCTGTTTTCACAGGACAGGGCTCCAGCCCTCTGATCATCTTTGTGGCCTCCTCTGGGCTCACTGGGAAGAATGCTGGCAGTATGAAAACGACAATTTTCTAATTCAGTAACTTCTTCTTTCTAGTACTTTGCTTTCAGAGTTCTGTAGACAGTTCACTAAGTGCTGTAGGCAATGCTGATCAAGAAAGTTATGTAGAAAAAGACTTAACCAGAACTCATAATTTACATATTGCAAGTCTTAAATGGCTTGATGTGGAGTGCCAAGGAATAGTGGTTTGTTGTTTTAGAAAAATATGCTTTTTTCCTGTGTAAGGAAATCAGCAGTGTCTAAGCACACTTCAAAGATCTGCTGTGTGATCAAGGACAAGAGATTGAAGTGAAATCTTTACAAGTGAATAATGTTGCTCTGTGTCATTGTTACTGACCATCTTTGAAAAACAGTCTTTAAGTAATACTTCATGATTGTAAAAAATTTAAAAAATAATTATGTCACCATTTTAAAATGATAAAATTTATAAATTGATGCAATATCAACTCTGGCAATAAAACTTTTTTATTATTTTATTATCACTATTTAAAAAATATTATTTTTGGTAAACTATTTTCAATTTATTCACTGATTTGAGAATAGATTCCTTCATTTTATATTTTTTACTACAACTTTAGTCTTTATCCTTTTTCTGGATAGTTGGCCAAAACACTTAGAAAACTACACCATCTTATCCAAAAAAGGGAACTTTATATTTTCAATAAGGGGATGAAACTACTTACTCTCATCTTCACTGGAGAGATTTACAGATAATATTCCTAAAGAAGTATTTGTATAATCTGATTTCAACAGAAGTTACCTCAGCAAGATTCTATTTTCCTTTCACTGTCACTCAGTTTATATCAACTACATAGGGTTTTATAGATGGTGTTATGGAGGTTTGGAAGTCAGTCATTACCACTAAAAGGACTTTAAAACTCTGACAGGTTATTTTGCCAATACTGGCATTGCTCTGCATCCCTTGTGAATTGTGGGCTGGCCAGGGGACAGGAATCCTACAATAGGAAGGAGTTAAGCTACACCCAGTAGAGAGGCCCAGTGCTTACATATCCTTCCCTACTCTCATCATTCTTATCAGTGTTGTATTGGCATTGCAAAACTGTGGTCACCCAAAGGTTGCTTGAATTGAATAATGAGATTACAGAACCTAACCCAAGATCAGAAAGGACAAACACATTCAATGTTTTGAGTTGAGCCATCTGGTCTCAGAGCTGTAACTGATTTTTAGAAAACTCATTTTGCCTGGGTAGGATCAAGGGCTCATTGCAGGGCATATAAACATCATATTGTTTAATTTACGACATGGTAACTTATTCAGTTTTGGCAAAATTAGTAAGGTCTCTAAGCAAATAAATAAATACCTGTGATTAGTCAAGGAATTCAAAAAAGAAAGAGAACATCACAGACTGCACTGAATTTTCCTTTATTCATTTCCAGACACCATTTAGTCCAGCATAGGAGAGAAACAAATTTTCGAAGAATTAAAATAGTCTAGATAACAAAATCAGGATGTAAGCCTCAAACAATAAAGAGAAGTCAGCTGGGAAAATGCCTAAGGAAGCCATTTCTTCCTAGCTCAGTGAGAGATTCCTTGATGCACATGTTTTTGGAGTTTGCTGCTGAAAAAAATTGAGTGTAATATTTATTTACATAGTCATGTTTAATTGTAGAAATACGTACAAGTGGAGCTATCTTATTGTTACTTCGTTATGCTTTACAAGAACTATATGAGTCAGTATGTCCTAAACAAATGTATATCCTCTTCTTAGAAAAAATTCAAATGATACAATTTAAGTATCATTTGTAAGTACATTTTTACATTGTAAGTACAATTTTATAAAAAGCATTTTATAAAAAGATAATTCGTACTGTATAATTTGTTTTTATGAGTTACAAATGATCTCATAACTCTCAAGTGATTGAGAAAAACAGAACTGGAAGTGACTTAGGAATAATTATCAGTAGAAATAAATAGCTTATACAGAGTCAGTCTGCTCTACAAGTTCTCTTTATGGAACAATGATTTTCATTGATAGACTGTAATATTTTATATTAAGTGCTGAAGCATCATTAGCATCACATCATTGAAGGGTGGTATTGACAGTGGTTTCAAAGTAAGTAATAAGCAGGCATGTGAAGATAAGCAAAGGGTTGTGTTGCACTTTTTCACCCTTTCTCCTGAAACTATTACTACTAACACAAACAAAGATAGACAAGAAGGAGGAGAAAACAAATTGTTCATAATTTTTGGTAAATACCTTATCAAACAGCACAGAGATCCTGTTTCCCAAAATTTTCAGACAGCCTTCTATCAAACACAGAAGAAATGGTGGAGCCAGAGGAGAAGTTGGCAATGAGTTTAGAAGAGTTTTTCATCCTAATGGCTGTAGAATTTGCTAGGAAAGATAATAAAATTGCTGGTTCATTGTATAGAGCAGAATTGACTTTGTGTAATCTCCTACTCCTACAGTGTTTTATTAATACCAAAGTGTGAGTGAATGTGGGTAGAGAGGTTAACTCTCCTTTGACCAGTGCAATAATTGGGGGTGTGGATTGCTAAAAGCAGAAGGGCTAAAAAAAGAGGAAAATTTATTAAAGCTGGAGAAAGTTGACTTTCTTAGAGAGACATGACAAAAAATAACTTGTTTTATATGGCTTCCCAAAGATGAAGTGACTTAATTATGGTGTAGAAGTAGAAAAAAATATGCCAGTTGTTAAAAGACTATTTAAGCTAGCAGAAAAAAAATAAAAACTCCAGGTGTGGCAGGTTCAGTTGAAAC
>VWYI01013881.1:963-16950 GCA_013399455.1 Anthoscopus minutus | reverse complement strand
GGCCGCGGGACGCGGGCACTGAAGAGGCGGCGGCCACGGCCACGGTTACAGCCGCGGCCACAGGTACGGAGCGCTCGCTCTTTTTCCCACCCCCTCCAGCCGCTCCCCCACGGGCCGCCCTGCTGGGGAGCTCGGGCGCAGTGCGGGGCGCTGCCGCCGGCCTGTCAGTTGGGGCTCGCTGCCACAGGTAGCCCGGGGGCTCCCGGGGAGGCGCGGGGAAGCTCATCCTCTGCCGCCCTGCACAGGAAAGGTTCCCCCGGGGCAGCGCAGATCCCGCGGGCCCCACCGATCGCCTGGACGGGGCCGGGGGCGAAGCCGGAGCCCCCTGGACCGCAGCGCGAGGTGAGAGGGGGTAACGCAGCGCTTCGGCTCCAGGCCTGAGCATGCGAAGTTCGCGATCGTAGGTGCCCCGTGGGCCAGATCTGTCCGTCCGCAGTCTTATCTGGGGACTGACTGACTCGTGCTGGTGCAGTCGTGGTCGGTACATGGAGGTTGCATGAGTTTGCGTTCCCCGCTGCGTTCTTTGGGTTGTGGTCGATGCGCGTGGGTTAAGTAAGTTCAGCCTGTTCCCAAGATTTCACTGTAAAAGTATCTCCTCGCCCTCTTTCCCTCCCGCCTTACGTCCTCCTCCCAGTTCCTCTTCTCCCTCAAGGGAGGAGGAACAAGGAGCATTCCTCCTTCGCTTTCTTGGCTCCTTTGAGGGGCTTTCTTTGGTTTTCTTATTACAACTGAAGTACTTTTCTCTAGTTTTCAAAAAAAAAAAAAAATCCAATATGCAAAAGGGAAAGAAAAGGGTCAACTGTAGATCTGAACTGTATTTAAAGATAAAGCCTTTTCATCTCTGATGTATTGCCAGAGTGAGATAGGGAGGAAAAATCCCACTTACATTGTATCTGGAAAATATCAGTGATACTGAAATAAATGGTAACAATGCTTGAAATTTATTCAGGTTACACTTTGGAAGAGTCTTACATGGTTTAATGTTTGTACGATTATTTCAGAATCAGTTAGACTTTAGTGGTAGATACCACCTATAATTAATCCTTGAGAATTAAACAAGGTATTCTCTGGTGAAATTTTCTCTAGGTAGGAATAAGGTTTCTTGAGAAAATGCTGTACCTTAGAAAGTAATAGCCCCACCTTACTTGGTATGGTTCTGTTATGTACAAAATACACAACAGAATGAGGTACAGAAACTTAGTTGCATAAGCAACAAAATCCAGACCAGTGAGTATCCCTGGTACATCAAGTAACATTTTTTCCCAGGAAGTGTTTGAGAATCAAGACCCAGGACTGATGGGTGGTGAAACTGTGGACCATAACTTGCTAGTGGTGATGTAAGAAAAGAAAACGATTGATTCTTTTGAAATTGCTGTTTCTATGTGACAGAAGTACAATGTAAGAGTATTAAAGCCAAGCAAGAAAAAGAGGACCCAGCCTGTCATTAATGTTCACCATAAATGGTGTATTTTGCTCCTGTGGTTAAGACAACTTGCGTATCATACTTGGACTTTTTCAAGACTGCTGACCTAGTCGGTGAAACTGATAAGTCATTAGAAATGAGAAATGGAGAAGGATCCATTATAGTGTTCTGCCTGCTTGTCGGTGTAGACTTGCTTAATTTGGTTTTCAATAGCAATTATTTGGTGAGGTTATAAATACACATCCAGGACAACCAGGGAATCAGGCCCAACCAATATGAATTTACAAAAGGAAAGTTCTACTTGACCATTCTGATCTCCTGTGACAAAATGACCCACTTAGATGAGGGAAAGGCTGTGGATGGTGTCTATATTGACTTCAGCAAAGCGTTTGGCACCATCTCTCACAGTATCCTCCTAGAAAACCTGGCTGCCTGTGGATTGGATGGGAGTAGTCTTCAGTGGATAAAAAACTGGCTGGATGTCTGGGCCCAGAGAGCGGTGGTGAATAGAGCTAAACCCTGCTGGAAGCTGGTCACTTGTGGTGTCCCCAGGGATCAGTTCTGGGGCAAGTCCTGTTTAACATATTTATTGATGATCTAGACATGGGGATTGAGTGCACCCTCAGTAAATTTGCCAACAGCACTGAGTTGGATGGGAGCCTTGATCTAAAAGAGAGTAGGAGGGCTCTAAATGGTGACCTGGGCAGGCTGGATCAGCGGGCTGAGGCCAGTGGTATGAGGTTCAACAAGGCCAAATGTCGGGCCTTGCATTTAGGTCACAACAACCCCACTCCATTCTGCAGGCTGGGGGAAGAGTGGCTGTAAAGCTGTAAAAAGGGGCTTGAGGGTTCTGGCTAACAGCAGCTGAACATGAGCCAGCTGTGCCCATGAGGCCAAGAAGGCCAGTGGCATCCTGGCCTGTGTCAGCAATAGTGTGGCCAGCAGGAGCAGGGCAGGGCCCTGTACTCAGCACTGGTAAGGCCACACCTCAAATCCTGTGCCTTGGACCCTTCACTTCCAAAAGGACATTGAGACACTGGAGCACATCTAGAGAAGCACATCAAGGCTCATGAAAGGTGTAGAACGCATCTTGTGGGGAGTGGCTGAGGGTGCTTAGCTGGCAGCAGAGGAGGCTTGGGAGAGACCCCTTCACTCTATAACCAGCTGAAACAGGGGTATATTGAAGTGGGGGACAGTCTCTTCTGCCATGCCTGCAGTGAGAGGACCAGAGGAAATGGATGGTTAGACTAGATAATCTTGTAAGCCTCTTCCAACCTAGATGATTTTATGGTTCTAGGGTATTTCTAATGATTCTTAAGGTATTTTTAAATTTCATAATTTGAATGAATCATTCAAAGCTCAGTGTTTCATTAAGCCTGGCTTTTGCAAATTGTCATCGGAGTTCTCTAGGCTGATTCAGGTCCATGCACTGAAGACAAAAATAAAGTACTTTTTCTTTAAAAGAAAGATGTCTATTTTTGCTCTACTACTACTAAAAACACCTCCTGTTAAAAACATAATATAGAATATTATTGTCATTGCCTAGAATCTTTTGTTTGAAATTTAATAAGGCCATATTACATCTGTTTTAAATTTATTGCTCAAATTTGTCATAATCTGTATGTTTAACATAGGTGTGCACATGTCCACCACATATACCCCTATAGCAACTGAAGAGATTTACTCAGCACATTTACAGAAAAAAAGATAAAGTTTCTTCTTTTCTGCCAGCTAAGGTTTGTCAATACGCTGACTTAATGTACATTTAGGCATGGGATAGACTTGCACAAAGAGATTAAATCCATGGCAAATTTCCTGTTGGATTCCCTTAAGCTGATTATTTAATTTTGCTCCTTACATATATTCAAACAAGGATGCATGTATATGGAAAAGCTAACTAAATGCTTATTACGTGCTTTGATGAGAAGAGTATTCTTCAGTGAATCACTGGAAAAATGGGTTTATAAATTTATAGAGTTCTTTGGGCTAGAAGAGACCTTTAAAAGCCATCTAGTCCAATTACCCTGCAGAGAGCAGGAACATCTACAGCTAGATCAGGTTGCTCAGAACTCTGTCCAGCCTGACCTTGAATATTTCCAGGGATGGGGCGCCTGCAACCTCTAGACAGCCTGTGTCAATGCCTCACCACCCTCATTGTAAGATTTCTTGTGTCTGATCTAAACCTACCCTCTTCTAGTTGAAAGCCATTCTTCCTTGTTCTATTACAACAGGTGCTGCTAAAAGGTTTGTCCCTGTAATTCTTATAAACCCCATTTAAATATAGAAAGGCTTCTTCTGTAAGGTCTTCCCAGAGTCTTCTCTAGGCTGAACAACTCCCACTGTCGCATCCTGTCTTCATAGCAGAGGTGGTCCATCCCTCTGATCATTTTTGTGACCCTACTTTGGACATACTCCAGCAGGTCCATGTGTATCCTGTGCTGAGGACCCCAGAGCTGGATGAAGCACTGCAGGTAGGGTTGCACCAGAGGTGAGAATCACCCTGCTGGCTACTCCTGCTGCCCAAGATGTAGTTGGCTTTTTGGGTTGCCCTTACACATTGCTGGATCATGTCCACCTTCTTGTCCACCACACCCCCCAAGTCATTCTTCTCAGGGCTGCTCTTAATCAGTTAATTCTACAGCTTGTATTGACACTGGAAATTTTCCCAACCCAGATACAGGACCTTGAGTGTGCTGTTGTTGAACCTGATGAACTTCATTATGGATCCGCTGCTTGAGGTTCTCCAGGTCCTTCTGAATAGTATCCCGTCCATCAGGCATGTCAACCACAACACTCAGCTTGGTGTCATCTGGAAGTTTCCTGAGGGTGCACTTGATTCACTTGGTCTATGTTATTAGTGAAGATACTAAATAACACTAGTCCTGCAGTGAACTGCTGAGGGACCCCACTTGTCACCAGTGTTCATCTGAGTTGTTGACTACTCTCTTCTGGATGGGTCTATCCAACTAGCTTCTTATCCACTGAACATTCCACCTATCAAATCCATATCTCTCCTATTTAGAAAGAAGTGTGTTTTGGGGGATTGTGTCAAAAGCCTTATGGATGTCCAAACAGAGGACATCCGTAGCTCTTTTCCTTGTCCACTGATAAAATCACCCCATCATAGAAGGCCACTGGGCTGGTCAGGCAGGACTTGCTCTTGATGACACTGTGCTGGGTGTCCTGAATCACCTCTCTGTCTCCATGTGTCTTAGCACAGCTTCTAGGAGCAGCTATTCTGTGATGTCAGGCACAAAGGTGAGACCAACAGATTGGTAGTTCCCAGGATCTTAACCTTTGTTAAGATGGGTACAATGTATCTCATTTTCCAGTCACCTGATTGCCATGACTTTTCAGATACAATGGAGTGACTTGATAACTACATCACCCAATTCTCTCAGAACTCTGGGATGTGTCTCGACAGGTCATATGGACTTCTATACATTCAGGTTCCTCAGGTGGTTGCAAACCTGATCTTTTCTTTACTCCCCCAGTCTATCTTTTGGAGAGGTGTGGGAAGAAAGGTTGCCAGAGAAGATTGAGGCCAAAATGTTGTTGAGTACCTCTGCCATCTCATCTGTTGTTGCCAGTTTGCCAGTTGTGTTCATTGGTAGGAGTACATTTTCTTTGATCGTCCATTTCTCTCTGACATACCTGTAGAAGCTCTTCTTATTCTTTGCATCCCTTGCCAAGTTCTGCTTCAGCTTCGCCTTGGCCTTCTGACCTCATCCCTGCAAAACTGGGCAGCGTCCTTGTACTCTTCCCAGAATACCTGTCCCTGCTTCCACTGCCTGTTCATTTCCTACTTGCCCTGTAGTTTGAGCTCAGCTGATCTTAGTTTGGTATCAACTCAGCAATGCCAGCCCCATGCTTTTCTTTCCTGATTTCTTACGCCCAGGGATTGGTAGCTCTTTAGATTTATGGAAAGTATCCTTAAAGATCTGCCAGTTCTGTCCTGCTGCCATATCTCTGAGGACAGTTTCCCAGGGGGTGGTATGGATTTAGCTCCCTGAACAGCCAGAAGTGTGCTATTCCAAAATTTGGGATCCTGAACGTACTCTTTGCCTGTTCCATGTCCCTGAGGGCTGCAAACACCACCAATGTGTAACTCCTATGGCCCAGACTTTTACCCATCTTGTTGTCACTGATTAGCTCAGTTAGGTTAGTGACTAACAGGTCCAGTGTTGCAGCCCCTCTGGTCAGGATTGTCTGTTAGGTGTCTTAGGAAGCTAACCTCTGTGCATTCCAGTAGTCTCCTGAAATAGCTTGTTGTGCTACTTTTTCAGTAGATATTGGAGTGGTTGAAGGCATCCAGCAGGACAAGAGCTTGTGAGCGAGATGCCTCCTGTAGCTAGAGCAAGAAGGCTTCCTCAGTAGGCTTCCCTGCATCAACCACAAGGTTCTTTTGATACCTTGCTTTGTTTCTTTTGCCAATATGCTTTCAGCCTGCTCATGGCTGTTCTTCAGAGATAGCTCTTTGCACTTTATCCATTTCTTGTTGTAGAGGGCAGCATTCAGCCACTCCTTCCTAGCCTGTCCCTTCTTAACAGCCTGTAGCCATCCATACCCCCACTCCAGCTGTGGGATTTTTCCCTCCAAATTCCAGTAATGGCAACTAAGTTGTAGCTTCCTAGCAGCACATAGGCTTCCAACTCCTCTTGTGTGTTGCCTATGCTGTGTTTAAGGTGATCCAACTTGCTAAAAAGGTAAAGATGGTGTGGGTGTTCATTAATTAATTGTGTGATAAATTTTTTCCCTTTTTTTGGGTATCTGATAATAGTTACTTGGTAACAGGAAAGTCCTGTTCCTCTTAAATCTGATGTTTGTGCCCTTTATTCCCTTTTTCGAGTTAACAATAGGAGGAAATTAAATTTAATAGTCAAATTCAATATCCAGAAGTAAAAGCAATTTTAAATGGTAGGTTTAATTTATACAAATGAGCTATTTCCAGGCTGTTTTGTTGTTAGTGTTTTCACTTCCTTTTCAGTTAATGTTGATGTCTGTATGCTTCTCACATGACTGAACCATTGTTATATTGAAAATGGATAATAATTTTGCATATTAAAAAGAAAACCTTAAGGTTTTACTGCATTGTTGGACAAGTGGGACCCTTCAGATTTCTCTGAAATGCATGACGGAGAGCAGAGATCCTGTAGGTGGTATAAGTATATATATTAGGACCTGTATTATTCAAGTACTGAAGGACAGGATGCAGTGAAGACAAAACATTGTGATGTTTTGATGATAAACCTGTATGTTTTCTGTCCAGTATTTTTCAGAGTCTTCATACTGTGATTTACAAGTCTTTTTGTTTCATAGGTAGGGGACCTTATAGGTCTCCAGAGTTTAGTAGCAGATGACGCAGGAAAATACGGAACCTGAAGGCAGTTTACAATGTAACTGTGAATTACCTTAACCTCTATAAACATTGCAGTGCCCAACAGGGTTAAAAGGTCACCTCCATAGCGTGCTATGTTGGGCTTTGTTAAAATTGCTGCAAGGAGTGATCTAGCCAAAAACGTAGAGCTGAAGTACTTGTGTGAAAACCCAACTTTTTCTATAGATTCTTAGGACAAGGAGTGTCTAAGAGTATTTCCCCAATATAGTTTGAATTTTTACTGGAATAGCCGTTTAAGAGAGAACAGTAGGAACAGGTGAAGTGGATTTCTTTTTATTGCCCGATACTGTTTTGTGAATTTTTTTCTTTTAAACACGTGAGTTTTAGCAGAAGCATTGTTGTGTTTAGTCTTCTATCCATAGCTTACGGTGAAATTAATCTTTTATTTGTATTTATTATATAGTGTATATATATAATCTGTGGATCATGCACCTGTCTGCCTCATGTAATTGTCTTAATTTTCCAAACTTCAAACATCCAACTGAGATAAGCTGTGCTCTAAACATCCAACTGAGATAAGCTGTGCTCTAGAGGTGAAAATGTTGCAGTTTATTTGCCTAAGTGTAACTTATTTTCTAAGATTCTAGCTAGTTCATCTTTGTGAAGGAAAGCAGAAATCACAGTGAAATGTGACTAGATATACCTATTAATAATAATCTCTTGCTATTGTATTCTTGAAGAAATTTTACTTTAGAGGCGCTAAGGTAGCGGAAGATGAAGAATAGTTACTTGATGACACTACTGGTCGTCTTATTTAAATGACTTATACTCAAGACCAAACCCATATAAAATTTTATTTCCCATGTAAAGGTTAAATATGTGCTTGAGATGAGATTGACCAAACCAGTCTGGTCAGTTGTGTGAAGACCCATACTCTGATGTTGTGGTGTTTATTTTCTTTATCTTTGCAGTCATTTCTACACGCACTTGTTCCTTCCCTGGTTTATTTTATATAGTCTAGGAGTTCTTTTTCCTGATTAAATTGTGTGACCATGGGAAAACATGAAGTATTAAAATTTCCCTAGAACTTAAAATCTCTCCACATGCTTTCTGTCTTTTTTAACACTCTATTTTTATTGCTTTTTTTGGTGGATGCAAAGATGAATGAAACATACTGGAGCCATTGCTTCTGATTAAAGAGGGAAACTTGTTAAAAATACCTTCATAGCTGGTTTTTTATCTTCTCGTTGTTAGAATTAGACTTAGGATAAATAAAGGCAGCTGACTTGAGCAGAAACTCTTGTGACCTACTCAGTTGAGAATGCTGGTGAATGCATGTGGTCTGCTGTTGTTGTGCCAGCAGAGACTGGGCAGCCCAGAGGGGAACCAGGGCACAAGAGTGATGATCCACGTTAGCCTGTGGTACCTCAGGGTGACAGACATGCCTGGGCCCTTTGGCTGCATGAGTGAGTTGTACATTTGCCTTCCAAGATTGTTAAAGGGTATTTGCAGTGTGTTTTATTGTACAGGAACCCACTGAAAAACCTTCCAGCATATGAGTGACAGTGAAACAATATTTAATGTAATGGTCCTCCCGATTCCCAATGCAGCCTTGAAATTCTAGTTAAAGGAAAATGATGAAACTTACTGTTAAGTGTCTGTATTCTGCATATCATGCCTGGTTTTGAAGGTCATTTAGCCAGTAGTTTTTTAAAGGCAGCTGTCAGTGTGGATGGTGTGCTGTTTAATCTTTCTCAGCTTTAAAATACTTTTTAATTGTTTTTATTGGTTCTTGTTTTGTTTACTTGCATTTTTAGAATGGATGTGCACTAAGTGGATAAACATAAAATAATCAAATGTAAATGTTTTTTATAGGCATTTTTGAGCTGACATCTTTCATCAAGTACCAGAATTGGTAAGATCATGGATATGTACGCCAGGGCTCAGGGCAATCGCATGAAATCAAGAATATCTGTTGAAAAGGTAATTATCTGTATTTAAATTTAAAAAGTATTTTAGAGCTTTTTGATCTAATAATGAAGCAAGCGAACTGGTTATTTGATTTTTTTGTGTGGAGGGGTTTTTTCTATGTTTTAATTTTGGTTGCTGATATTTCAAGGAAGCAAAGAAATTGCTTTTGCTTTGCATTTTGGTATATTTCATGTAATTGAACTGAGAGACAGCATAATTTATGGAAAGGGTGCTTTTGTCTTTCAAGATGATGTGATAAAATTGTGATGTATTAAGTTCCTAGTATTAACCTTGTTTATTAGAATATACCTTTTATTTTAGGGTAGATTTTTTTAGTTTATATCTAATAAATTAAAATATGACTATATAGTTGTATTGAATTCTGTGAAGCCTGTGTTGGGACTTACTTGAAATATCTTCATCTTTAGGTCTTGGTGTCTTGTCTGCTTTATCCTTGTGTTTGCATGAGCATTTAGGAGGTACCTTGGTGAAAAAGAAAATATGTCTAGCATTTACAAAGGATATTAGTGGGGATTTCTAATATTAAATTAAGTTTATTTATTTTTTTAATTTTGTCACTTTAACTTGGAGAATATAAATACTGTTCCTAAAATTTTCTTGCAACTTCTATAAGCACTTGATGAAAGTTGGAGTTTATCGTCAAGGAACAAATTTATTTATCTAATTGTGTTTCTCTAGGTAGTTGAACACAGATGAGTAATTTTCTAGGTCTTTTTTGGTTATTAATAACTTTCTTATTTGCAAGTTGCTGCAGCAGTAAGATGAGAAACTGAGCAAGAAAGCATCCTATCAAGTGAAAATTGCATTATTTTATTTCTTGAGCAGATTTTGTTGTTTCAAAGAAACGGTGTGTGTGGTATAAGTCCTGTTTGAAAGCAGAGGAAACTGTTAGGAGATAGACTGGCAGGTAGTCAGTTGTTCCAGGTGCTGACATGGAATGTTCACTGCCATGTATTAAGCAATTTGTAATTATGGGTGATAATCTTTCACTCTAAGATACGTGGTATAAAACTTTGTATTTTATTGGTTTATGAGAATGCTCATAATAGAAATCTTCAACTACAGTCAAGTAATTTTGCATCCTTAACTTGAACATAAACTCACTGTTAACGGCCTTTTAAAATCTGCCCTTTATTTGTTGTTCTGTTTCAATTTACTCAACAAAACAAATACCACCCTCCCTGCACCACCAGGTTTTTAGACCTGTGGGTTACAGAAGCAGCTTTCTAATAAAACAGTGGCCAGTGACTCCTCACTGATTGTAATAGTTGCTTAAAATATTACCTCTGTGAACTTCTCCATTAATTGCTATTAAGCATTCTGGACTGTGTGGTTCTAGAAATATTAATTCAACCCTTCTTGCAGAATTCTGCATTTTCGTGCAGCCAGACTCCATTGTTTTGATCTGTGGCTGCCTCCTCTTGATGTTTATCTGTGAAGTGTCTATTTAGATTATGATACAGAACTTTAATTCTCATAAAGCCAGACAGGTGGTCAGAACTGCACTGTGTTTTACCTTCTGTCGATTTACAGAAGATTGCATTCTGATTCCTCTCCTCTTTGTAATACTTTGTTGCAGCTAATGGGAATTATTGCAGTAGTAGCTCTTAAAAGTCAGTGCAGTAATGGTATGCATATTTAAAGCTTTTGTTTCTATTTTTACAACATTACCTCAGAATATTCAGTCCCTTTAAATCTTACAGCAGGTGAAATCGGGAAGAGCTACTTTGTTATTTAAGAGCAGAGGAAGCATGACTGCCCAGCAGTGCATGCACTTCATTTCTCTAGAGATTGTGGCATCTTACAGGTTGTTTGAAATATTAAAAAACAGTTGTTTTTTAAAACATTTCATAAGACCAAATATCTTTTCCAATGTACTGTGATGAATTTGTTGATAATGACTTCTTGATTTGCTGGAACAATGCAAATCTTTGAATTGCTCAGTTGAGCTAGAGGTGTGACAAGGATTTCCACTGTTCACATCTGAGCCACCTTGACAGTATTTTTTGTTTTCTTCTGGCACAACTTAGTAAATTTGAAATCTGTGCCTGTGAATAAAATAGGATTTCTTGCAAAAATTTCTGTGAGTAAAGTACCATGTCGTAGAGGCCTACCAAGTAGAGCTTTATAGATTGCTTGGATATTTTCTGCACATTTGTTGATATATGTTGGAAGTGTACTAGTTATTAAAAAAAATACATCCTTTCATTGAAAATGACCTCTTGTCCTTACCTAAACTGAGCTGATAGTCTTGGGAACTTGCTAGTTTTCAGTTTTTAGTGTAGTTGCATCTCCTAGTTCAGGATTGTGAGACAACTTGCATTCTTGTCTGTTGGATAGGAGGATTTCTCTGAAATTGGGTCCCGTCCTCTGCTATCACAAGCACAGTTTTGATAAGGATAAGAATATAAAAAAGTTACTAAATATAGCCTCTCAGTTAATGAGGGTTTCAAAACACCTCTCTCCAAACCTACCACTGGTTTTATATTTTTGAACCACACTGTGGTTATAACTAAGACTTACAACTTTCAGGCTGAAGCTACTCCTAGCAAATTTATACCTTTTTGTTCATGGATATCCTTATTTTTCTGCTTAAATAATTTATTTTCTTTTGCTATTCTTCACCCTTCTTCTTTTTTTACAATTGGTGATCTGTCCTCTGTTAGCCTCGATTTTTGGAAATTGTGTAAACTAAGGTTTTAGTCTGCTTCTGTATGAAAGCCTCTGCATTCCAGTGATTATCCTTCATAGTCCTACTTTCTGTGCTTGTTGTGAGTTAATCTTCTTTTTACATTGGATAATACTGTATGTGCAATTACACAGGATGTCCTTCTCAGTGACTCTGATGTCAGTTCTTTCACTAAAGGATTCATGTTTGCTATTTTCAGTGCAGTATCATATTGACCATTCATTCGTTGCTATGCTATGATCAAGAAGTCAATTAAGGTCTTTTTTTTCCCAGCTTGTGAATTTTCAATTCAATTTTAAAACTTACTTTTAGTTTTTGAGGACATAACTTTGTGTTTCTTATGGTTGTTTTATAAAACACTTGTGCTGAGCAAATTTTTCCTGTATGATTTGCTATTCTCCTTCTTACCTGATGACCCCTGCTTACTTCAAATTATCAACAGTCTTCATTTCATATTTACTTTTTTTCCTCACTGAATTTGTTAATGATAATGGTGCTTGACATCAGTCTCAAAATAAATTTTTGAAGACGTTGCTTACTGACCTCTATCAACTATTCTCAAAACTTTATTATCCTTATTAAAGTCTTTATTATCTCTATCCAGGCAAAGTCTTAATTTCCAAACCCAGCTCATTTCGTTAATTCTGTCTTTATCTGGGTTTGTTAACTCTTCATATATTTGAGTAATCCACAGAAGTCCAGATGGATGGAATTTTTTCTTCTGTGTATGTAGTGTGCCTGTTAATTTCCATATGGTTATTTTCACATCTCAGGTTTTTTATGTTCATTAATATGATCTGCAGAACATATATCACTTAATTCCTCCTCATTTTAGCTATGGATGTTTTATCTCTTCAGTTGCATAGTGCCACCATGGGCTACCAGACCTGCTTATAGTCTTGTATGCTCATCCTTCCAGACCTTAGGGAGATTTTTTCAGGTGTTTAATTTTCTTCTCCCACTTCAACTTAATATTCTCCAAAATGTTGAATCGTCCTTCACCTCATTAGTTCATCATACCATGCTCTGTTTCTTAGTTACCTATTCTGCCTTTCAGATGCTAAGCTAGGGAAAGGTACTTTTTTATAATAAGGTGTGTATAATAGTTTGTAGCTTTAGAGAAGCAAACTAGAGAATAAGAATGATCCCTTCTCAGACTGGGGCACTGTTGGCTTGCAAAAAATTATCAGGTCATGTTTGGTTTTTTTTTCTCCTAATTACTATTTTGAATGTCGTGACTGATTAAATTACTGTAGAAGCTGAAGATGAGACATTTCAACATGCTTGTTTGGCTTCACTAATTACTTTTGTACAAAATGAATGAAAGAATTACTGGGGAACAGTTTTTGAGCAACAATTGGTATTGCAGCCTCCTGTAAGTTTGGAAGATCCAGAGAATTAGAGAAAGACACTGACAGCACTCTTTGGAAAGTACAAAGTGGGAGCAAATTGTAGCTGAACAAGTGTGGGCAAGGGAATAGATAAAAGTGGAAATTAGGTGAATGCTTCATCAGTTTATTTCAAATGACCCAATAACTGCCTAAAATACTTTAAGAAGTAGTTCAGCTGTTACTTTTCTATAAAAGTTACTGTTTTGACTACTTCAGTGTTACTTGACCTTGGCTGTCAGTGTGGCAGTCTGAGCCTTGTTGGCTAGCATTCTGAAATGTATTTTGCAATTTCAAAGATCCTGAAGTTCTGTTTTGCTTTTGTCTATTCATTCTAGAAGTGCTTTCCTAATTTTGTGTTGCTATGAGCACAACCACGGTGACACTGCCCTAGTAATTTGATTTTCAGCATAGTAGTATTTGATTCTGGTTTTTATACAGAGAAAAAATAAAATCTTTCTTGAGGCTTAACTGTAATATGCAAGATAACTTTTTACTATAAAGGGATTGTTTCTGTTGTGGGAGTACCTGAAGTGAAAAACATTCTCTATCCAAATTTGGCTATCTAGCATGTCTGCTATTGTTTGAGAAGCTAGGCAAATTTGAAATACCTTGTCATAAGTTGGACACACTGATTTCTCATGTCTCTTTTAACAGGGAAGTCTTACAGAGACGGGTTAATAATTTTTGACCATCTGGTGTTCTTATTTTTCTTCTTAACCTTCCAATTTGCTAGAGAAGATGAAAACTTTAAACTAAAAAAAGAGATTGCTGATTTCCTAAAACAACTGAGAGGATATTGTCTTTTTTACAAGCTGAGCAAACTAGTTTTTGTTGTTCTATATTCTTCTACGCCTTCATTCTTTTGTTCTGCTATGCTTTGTTACACTGGGAGAAAGTCTTGGATTCTTCAGCCTTTTTTAGCCATCCCTGGCTGCTTGCATGTCACCATAAGTGTAATTACAAGAAATGTTACAAGAAGTGTTTACATGAGATTAAGTTACAGTTGTTTTTTATTTTTCATGGAATGGAAAATAGTGTATGTGGATTTACTTGGGTAGGTTTTTTTGGGTTTGGTGTTTTTTTGTCTTTGTTGTTTTTTGTTTGTTTGTTTATTTTTTCCCCTCTGACTTTTGAATCCACCTCCAACTACTTTTCATCCTGTTTAAGGAAAAGCTGATGGAAAAGTACCATATACAGGCTGCAATGCAAGGAGTAGATGGGATTTGGGTTTCTTCTTGTATTCATTTCTTATTTTTTTTATGTGTTCTCACCTTTCCTTTTTTTAAAAGTACAGAATGTTAAACTATTTTGGAATAAAAGTATTGCTTGAAGAAAATGTACCTGCTTCAGCTTCATGTCCTGAAGTAAATTTAAACTTCAAACCTGATGATTTATGTACAAACTAATTTGAAATAATAATCAGTGTAGCAAAAATTGTGGGGAGCAGAGAATAGATGGATGGGCCATGTATCTGAAACTGAACATGCATTTTTTTCTTACTTTTTTTTCTTTTTTTTCAGAGTTTTGGTGGAAGTATCCTGCACTCTATGAAGTCACTGCTACACAGCAGGAAAGAATTATGCAATGTATCAGCAGAGGAATGCTTAAATCAGGAAGAACAAGATAATTTTATTGAGGTTTGCTGTAATGTTCCCACATATGTATTTTGTAGCTATGATAGAAAACAATGTCTCTTGAAACAGTATGGAAAGCTGCAGCATAGTAAATAGGAACAATGCTGCAAGTTACTGGTCTTAAAATCTATGCCTCCTATCATCATTCTTGAATTTAGTCACTGAAGTCTTAAAAAGGCTGTGACATTTCAAGGTGACATTTCTCTGCTTTGGAGGATTTGTGAAACTAGAAAACCAAAGTGTATAAATGGATGACTTGGGTGTACTGCATTTGTGAGCACTGCTGTGATCAAGGTTGTATAAATGATATCCTAACAAAGTAGCAGAATGCTTTGATTCAGGTCTGAAGATAAAAGCTGAAGCCTCAGAATTGCAGGTCTAGACTTATTTTATGTGATTACATATGATCTAAAGCTGGACAAGGTCTGGAGAGAAGTAACCTGGCAGAATGTGGCATTATCTAGGTAAATCTCAAGCTATAAGGAGAAATTACTAGAACTGTTTGAATTACAAGGCTAACAACCACTTCCTCCAAAGGGAAAAGTAAAAATTAAAAGCAATGTGTGCTGTGTAACTCATATTATGGTTTTACTAGACATCTTATTTGTAGTTGACAGATCTGACAAGGAACTTAGAGAGGGAGAGGCTGACCTGAAAGGGCCATGCAGAGGAGCTGAGATAGGGATAATTGAAGCAAAGACAACTGAGGACTTCCTCAGTTAGTTAGAGGTTAGGGAATGCTGATAATTGCATAAGCAGTAGCAAGAAGCAGATTGATGAGTTAGGGTTGCCTGGATAACACCAGATGTTGTGTGTGTAACTGAGTGGATGCAGTCAGGGATTGAGAGATTTGGGGAGCAAGCAAGAAACCAAATTTGCGAAGGATGAAAGCTATAACAGATTAAATTAAGGAGGAAGAGCTATGCAGTGGAGGTGTGAGCAAAACCTTGTCTTTATCTGATCAGGCAGACCATACTTTAGAATCTGTTAAGGTTTTTTTGTCCTGTAGAAAATACCTGACAAATAGCTGGGAACATGTTTATATGCCTGCAATGATGGTCCCTGTGGAGAAAGATAGCTGACTATATTTAGTTACCTTACGAGATGAAGCAATTGAGAGCCCTCTGGTTGAAATTTAAGAGGGTCAATATCCTGTCACAGAACAGGTATTTTCTCCTTATGAAAATACAGGAAAAGATACTTAGATGAAGGAGACTTAGAAGAAATGAGACTAGAGAAAAACAGAATTTAGGTTTTCCTGTACCATTTCCTTTGTACCCATGGCTTAAGGCAGCTTTCAATACAGTATCTCATGCACTTATTTTTAGTTTAAAAAAAGGATTTGTGTTATTGGTGACCTTTTTATTTCCTTGACCTACTCCCCAACAACTTTTGAACTGATGTACTAACTTCAGACATATTCAAGGTATTAAAAGGTGATTTTTTTCTTCTGTGAACTGGAGTTTGGCCACAATAAAGAGATCCAGATTAGCCTTGTCATCTAGGCAAAAATAGACAGG
>VWYI01013880.1:0-30863 GCA_013399455.1 Anthoscopus minutus | reverse complement strand
AAACTTTTTCATCTGGACACCAGATTTCTCCAGATATGATCATCCCTTACACCCTGGCCTATTTGATAGTATTTGCCTTTGTGATCACCCAGGTTCAAACTATCCAGTCTTGTGTGACAAAGTGTGGTCCAGATATTTGATTCCTGGTGGAGGTGGGGAGGTGAGGTGGAAGCAGCTTTTGACACGGTGGGTTATGATGTCACTTCCCCTGTGCTTTCTACGCTTTATTCATAAGGACCAAGAGCTATGGAGGAGGTGTAAGCTCAGCCAACAAGATTGCAGTGGAAGGTCTGGTGCATAGGGTACTAAGGGCAGAGTGAGAGTAGGAGATGAAAAGCTAGGAGTGGTTACAGAGATAAGATGACATGAATTAGATGCCCACTGCATAGGGAAGGGAAGCCAAAGCTGAGATTTTAGGAGTAACTTTAATTATTTCTTTCTGGTTTTATTCTTCTCACTGTAATGATCATTGAAACATGTGACAGTGTCCTGAACACTTATTTTACATAATAGTTGCCTCTTATTCATCACCTACTCCAATTAGAGGCAGTTTCAGCCTCTTGAGAACTTAAATAGAAATTTCCTTTTCACAGCAAGGGAACAACACTTCTTTTGTGTCATCTAACAGCCTTTTTCCTTGGACAATAAACTGAGGCAGCATTGCATCACTTGGTAGCATATTTTTAGCTCAGCTGCTCTCTTCAGGAAAGTAGGAAGTATTATGAACATGAGAGTTGATAGTTTAGTATCCTTTATAATGTGGGGTCAGCTAGGATTTTTTTTTTTTCATTGAAACAACTGTAATTTCATGCCAAAGGTTCTGTTTCCTTCTTGGCTTAAATGGGTATGTATTTATTTTTTACTATAGAGAGAAAGACTGCACTGTACAGACTACTTCCCTACAACATCATCTGTCCCGTGTCTTTCCACTAATTTTGTAAGATTGTTCATTCCATGTTTGGAATGAATCCAAATTTGTGTCTGCATTTCTGCCATTTTTGGCAGGAGAGATGAGAAGAGGTTGTGCCCTCCATGTAAGTGAGCAGCTGGATCTCAGCCAGGGGCTGGATGAGGAACTGACCATGTTTATCTGTCAGAATTAAGGGGAAGGCAGGGATGGGTGACTCTCAACAAGGAAGACAGGATGGATTAGGCTCTCTAAGGGTAGATAGGAACAGACACATTCACAAGACCTGGTCCTCATGGGGGACTTCAACCACCCCAATATCTGTTGGAGGGACAACATGGCAGGGCATAAGCAATCCTGGAGATTCTTGGGAGGTATTGATCATTACTTCCTTCTCCAAGAGTGAGAGGAGACAAAAAGGAAGGGTACTCTTCTGGACTTTATTCAAGGGGCTGGTGGGGAAGGCAGCCTTGTCTGTAGTGATTGTGCAGTGATGGAATTTGAGGTGCTTAGGGCATCAAGGAGGTCATACAGAAGGCTCTCTGCCCTGGCCTTCAGAAGAGCAGGCTTTGGCCTCATCAGGGATTTTCTTGGTAAAGTACCATGGAATGGAGCACTGTAGGGAAGAAGAGCCAAAGAAAGCTGATTGATATTCAAGGATCACCTCCTCTGATCTCAGAAGCAATGCATCCCAGTGAAAAGGAAGTCAGGTAAAAATATCAGGAGGCCTGCTTGGATGAATAAGGAGCTCCTGAACAAGCTCAAACAGAAAGGAAGCTTACAGAGGGTGGAAGCCAGGACAGCTTGGGAGGAATACAGAGAAGTTATCCAAATAGCCAAGGATTGTGTAAGAAAAAAAGAGTTGATTGAATTAAACTTGTCCAAAGAGGTCAAGGGCAAAAAGAAAAGCTTCTAGCTGTATGCTGGTCATAAAAAGAAGGCTAGGGAAATGAGGGTCCTCTCTGGAGAAAAACAAGAGACCTAGTTTCCCAGGATAAGGAGTAGCTTGAGGTACTCAATGACTTTTTTGCCTCTGTCTTCACCAACAAATATTCCAGCCACACTGCCCGAGATGATGAAGGCAGAGGAAGGAAGTAGAAGAATAAAGAACCACCTACTGTAGGCAAAGATCAGATTTGGGAAGATCTAAAGAACTGTGGAAAACCTTTCAAAATATCTAGGGTGCAAAACTATAGGACCTGATGAGATCCATCTGCGGATCCTGAGGGAACTGGCAGGAGAAGTACCTAAACTACTATCTGTCCTATTTGAGAAGTTGTGGCAGTTTGGTGAAGTTCCTATTGACTAGAAAAGGAGAAACATAACCTCCATTTTAAGAAGAGAAAAAAGGAAGACCAAGTGAACTATAAGCCAGGCACTTTCTCCTCTGTGACTTACAAGGTCATGGAGCAGATCCTCCTGGAATATATGCTAAGATATATTGAAAGCAAAGAAATTATTTGTGATGGCCAACATGGCTTCACTAAGGGCAAGTCATGCTTGACAAATCTGTTGGCCTTCTAGGATGGAGCTCCAACATCGGTGGATGAAGTGTGAGAGACCGGAATTTTAATGACTCGAGCAGTCAGCCATCTGCAAAAGCAGCAGGTGCTTTGCTGATGTGCAACGTCACAACCCAGGTGGAGAGGAGGTGCACACCTAGCACTGGAGCTTACAAGCTGGGTTTTGAGACAGATAAGGGAGAAGTCCAATAAAAAGCAGATCCTGTAAGGTGGGATGGTGCTTTTTATCATGTCAGTGTCCTTCCTTACACAACCGGCTTAGCTGTAAAACTCTCCCCCAGCCCAGGAAGGTCACATTTACACACAACATTCACATTCACACATAGGCCTGAGGGTATCCATCCTTTCCGATGGAGCATAACTGGCTCAGCATGCTGATGAAAGAGGTAGGTCATAATTCAACAAAGATGCCAAAAGTGCCCCTAGACTAATTTCTGGGGCCTTTCACCAGAGGGCCCAGAGAGCATGTAATCCACAATGTTGCAACAGATCCACAGTGCTGCAAAAGACAAAGTAAAAACTACCCCCACAGGGAAGATGCTTGGACATTCCACCTAAACCTAAATGTGTATTAACCCATTGAACTTTGTGTTTCATGGCTTTTCCCCAAACCCATGGAGCAAGACTGTGCCCACCTCTTTGACCAGACATCAAAATTGCAACAATCAAGTCTTGTTGCTGGATCTGCAGATGGTGATATCTTTCTACTCCTACCCTTTCTTTCCCTTTTCCTTATAGATCTACTGAAGTGCTATTTTTATGCTTTTATATTGCTATATTTTACTATAGATAATAATAACCAAAATGGCTACATGCCTCCTTTCCATTGAAACCAAATTGTTCTAAAATAAATCTTACCTATATACGTATCTTTAGGAACATCCATCATTCAGTGTCATTTCGTTCTAATCTGCCCCAAGGGGTCTATTAACAAGGACTTTAGTTATCCTCCTCTTCAAGGGCAAGTCATAACATAAAAGAAGGACAAATTATGTCATCAGAAACAGAGAGGGACTTATTGCCAAGGCCTACACTGGTAGGTAAAGGGGTAATTTCTTTAAACTAAAATTTGATTTTGATTAGATAGTAGGAAGAAATTATTCATTCAAGGAACTGGTTACCCAGCGAAGTTGTGGACGTCTGTTTTTGTGTCTGCCCCTGGCAGTGTTCAGGGCTAGGCTGGATGGGGCCTTGGGCTCATGGAAGGTGTCTATGTCCATGGCAGGGTATTGGAACTAGCTGATCTTTAATTCCTTTTAAATTCAAACCATTCTATAATTCAATGATTTCTTGTTAGGAATTGTCGGCTTTATTTACTTGCAGACGTCATTCTTCTGTCAACTCTTTATTTGCTTTTTAGGCCCCCTTTAAGCATTTCTTAGTGAGTTTGTGGGTTTTTTTCACCTAGTACATGCTTTTTCCTTGGTTCTTTATGAAGGAAAGAATTAATCTATCTGTGTTTTCTTCCAGTGCCTGAAGCCAACCAAAATCTCCCGCTGTCTTGATTCTTTCATACTGTGTTTTTGAGTCTGTAGTGGTTTGCAGTCTGAGCCTGCTTTGGCACCTTCTCATTTAACTTGAGCATTTTCACTGGTCTTATTTGTACTTCTCTGTCTCCTGGGATTTCCAGTGCATGTATATTGACTAACACAGAAATATATTTTTCTCTGCACTTGATTGCTTCTTTTGACTATTTCTGTGTGTGTTTTTGTTTATGTGTCCCATTTTCAAGCACACATTGCTAGGGAAATAGTGTTCCTATAATATCCATTGGCAACATTCATTATCGTATTTAATCTTGAACACTGAGCTTAAATAGCCAATAAGATTCTATTTTGCCTCCAGATGAAAAGGAGAAACTGTTCTGCAAATGGCAAACCAAACTATTTTGATGTTTGCATCCTGAACTAAAGATTTAATATCCTGATTTTATTCCTTCCTATACAATTTCTCTGCAGATGTATCTTATGTACAGATTGTGTGCAAATGGTCAAAGTGGAAAGACTCATTTTTATGGAAAACTATTAAAAGGATTTTTTTTAAGTTTACACTTCTTATTTATATAAAAGGTGTTCTCTGTTGTATTAGCTCTTCTTTGTATGTCCTTCTGTATCTAGTAAGGGGAAACTTTTCTTTAAGCAGTTATAGCATATACTTTGATCAATTTCTGTGGGGTATGTCACAAAACATTTTAGTTGACATATATACATTTGGTTGTTAGCAATGCTACAGCACTCTTGTGAAAAGGCTTTATGTTTTTTCCACTTAACAATACATACTTAATATTGTGAGTATTGCTGCTTGGTATCAATGTATTTGAAAGATTAAACAATAATTTATTTTCTGTGTTTGTGAAAAATGTGAAAGTTCTTCAAATGAAAAAATATATTGAATTTCCTTCTTTCATAGGATCATAGAATGGCTTGTATTGGAAAGTCCAAGGTCATCTAGTCCAGGTTATCCAACTGTCATGGGACTCCTTCAATCACATTGGATTTCTCAGAGCTCTGTCCAAGCTGACCTTGAATGTTTCAGGGATGGGGCATCTAGAACCTCTCTTGGCAATCTGTTGCACCCTAGTTAAATTGGAAATGCATGTTCCTAGGACACTAAGCAACTATCAAAAACCAACCAAACTAAGAGAGCAGGTACATGATGGATGGTATATGACTGTTCTGTCATTCTCCTCCTCTACTTCCTTCACACCATTATAGTCTGCCCCATGTCAGCTTCCTCTAGCCACAGTATACTGTCAATACCACAACTGCTCTAGTTAAGTTCCTTTTCACAATAAGGTACAGAGAAGGATAAGAAAGAAATCTAAGCACTTATAAAATGGACTAGGCAACAAATTGAAAGGGATTCGATTGCATGAGCCCTTCATTAATTAGTGGGAGTTGGATCTGAGGATTGAGGCAGCATCTTCTCATCTGGTATCTAGCTCATCTCCCTCCTAGGTGAGAAATTCTGAAATTATAGCAGCACTAGAAGCAGAAAGTGGAAATATGTTGCTAGAATTTTTTCTTTCCAAAACCTGAGGGTGCTGAGGTCATCCAGTAGAGGGGTCGGGCTAGGATATGACAAGGCTAATTGGGTTTCCCTTGCAAGCACCTTCCTGCCCTGACATTTCACTGGTGTAAGGGATGGGGCAGAGCCAGAGGATGCAAATACAACCTGTTACTGAACCCACTGTTGGCACAGGTGTTCAGCACATTTGCTCGGCAGCTACAGATACAGCTACAGGAACAGATAGTGCTGAGGCTTTGAGAAGCTTGTAGATAAAATGTATTGGCCTGGCTTTTGTTCTGGCAATCTCTAAATGCCACAGCCAGCTGTGATGGGCTTGAAATGCACCCATGAAGATTACATATAAAACATGTGTAGGCATGCAATGTCCAGGTCACTGCGTTTCCAGGAATACTGAGGACAACAACCCTATCTGAGGCACAGTCCTGTTTTGTTCACTATTTCTAACATCCATCCTCTAAGTCTGCTGATAAAATCTTATTAAAAAAACAAGCCAAAATAAAAAAGAAATTGAGAATAAACTTTAGGACTGAGGTTGGTATCTTTACAGTTAATAAAATTTTTCCATGTCAAGTGCCTAAGTTTCATAAACTCTAGGTTTCCTTTCTGTTCTATAATTTTATGTTTCTAAAAAGATGCGCAGAGGTAAAATAGTTTAACCCATAGTTTGAATTTTAAAATGGCTTGATTTTAAAAAATGTTAGTATCTTGATAATGAGATTAGGGTTTGTGGGGAGAGCTGTTTGTTTCCGGGGGTGTTGGTTTCTGCTTTTGTTTCTGGGGTGGTTTTTTTGGTTGGTCAGTTGGATATTTTGTTTTGCTTTGCTTTGCTTTGCTAGCTGCTGCCAAATACTAATGTCATTTCTTAGATTTAAAAAAAAAAACCAACTTGTTGTAATTTTAACTTGAATAGTGGGAAAAATTTTAGTTGGGGGGCATATGTCTACCATTTGGCTCAATTAGACTTGAAAGACACAGCAATTCATTATTCCTGGAGGGAAAGCAAGCTTCTGTTTCAATAACATGGATTCAAAGGGTTTCATCTCCAGAATGATCTCCAAGGGCATGAAATATGTTTCATTTAAATCTTAAACCTTGTTTATAATCGAGTAAAATCCGTAAGAGGGTTTTTCATTCTGATTTCTTAGATTTCTTTTCCCCTTCAGTGGGTTTTAAATATCTGTTAACAATAAATTATATCTTTGTGACCCAGAGAGAGCTAAGGTCTTAGAAAATACAGTGAATGTATATGCATCCACGTGTTTTTGTGTGCACATGTGCCTACAATGTGGTTGTAATGACTGATTGAGACTGCATGCATAGGTAAGACCCTATTTGCTAGCTCTTTGACAAACAATATGGCCATGTTTACCTTGTATGAGGCAATATCTTAGCTAAGGTGACTCTGTCATTCCTAACAAGGATGCCTGTGTTGGTCTCTCCATCAGAAAACATCCCGACAGCCTCCTCAGTGAGAGCTACCGGACTCAATGCTGATATCCAAAATCATCAGCCTTGACCATTTTTCTGCACTGTCTGAACAGATGGCAGCCCTGCATCTTGCCTGCTGGAAATCCAAAGACCCATGTGATTTCACCAGCAGCCCTAGTGAGGGGAGGAATTGGGTGTAATCTCCTCAGATTTTATTCATTATCCTTTTAGGCCATCACTCAGAGGTTCAGGTGTCTTATGTCTCTTGCTACTGAACTTGCAACTCTCTCTTCTTTTCTCTATCTGCTCGTTCCTATGGATTCCAAGTCAAGATGAAGAGACAATGTTTACTGCTGAGGGTCAAAAAAATAGATGAGTGACCTGGCTGCAGAAACTTCTTCAGAAAATTCCCAGATTGGTGATTTATTTCAAGATATAGTCCTTTAAAAATGTACTCCTTAATATCCTTCTGCTGTCACAAACCACTGCAAGACTCAAATCTTCAGGTTTTTCTTGGTAAGAAAACCTAAGCTGGACCTCGCCTCATTTTTCATTTTAAATGACACGGTCATTGGAAGCCCAGAAGAAGCATAAACTCCTCAAGGAGATGCACAAAAAATAATTTATTTTTTTAAGCTAAACTTGGCAGTGATGGTTCAGAAAGACCTTAAGCTGCCTTGTAAGAACCCATCTCTTCTACAGAAAATGATGACAAGGGATGCACTTCTAAAAGGTCAGATCTTTGGGATGAGAGATACAGTATTGTGTGAGATAGGGAGCCGTGACATCCAGGAGGCGCTAGGATTAATGTGTTCTACATCATGACTCGTAATAATCATATTTAGTGTAAATGGTAAATGCACCTCAGAGCTTGTGCCACAAAATTGATATGAGCTTTTCACTTGGGTAATATGGTGTCAGAGTAAGAATTTGGAGAGTTTAAAGGCTTCTGACAACTTTCAGTTCAGAAATCAGTGACAAGAGACATAAAAACAGCGATGTTAAAACCGTAGTTAGAGATAGCTTAACCTTTTGATCTTGAAATGTTTACATGTATTTTATTTTTTTTATATAAACTTACACAATTTTACGCATAGAAAACAATAAACTCCTCTGAAATATAACTCTCATGCTGAGAATTCAAAATACATTTCTTTCCTTGGGAAAATAATAAAAAATAATATAAGGATATTAAATGTTTATCTTGTTGGTGTTACTCTGTTAAATGGTAACCTTAAAAAGATCTGCTTTTGACATCAGCATGAATTTCCTGACAAGACCAAAATGAGATGTTTCTGGGGTTTTTTTCAAGCAAATAAAGTGTGAGATACAGCTTTCTAATGAAAGCATGAATGCATAGAACTATAACCTTTCCTTGACACCAGGATGCCTGAAAAACTACAGCCCAAATATTCAATTAATATCTACATGCTTATGCACAGCTCCATGCAACACTACAGCTTCCAGTGTTGCCAACTCTAATATAAATTGTGAGTGTCATGACATTTAACATCAATATTAAAATTGTGTTGGTGTTCTCACTGAGAACCTGGGTTTTCTTAGAAATAAGCAAATTAGCTTTTTCTTGTAGAGAACTGAGAATTAAGACTCTAAAAGTCACAGCATTTAGGGCATAGAATGAAGATATTTCTGCAGCCATATAAGCATGTTTTCTCATAACACCAACTTTTGATGAAATTAAATAAAAATAGAGGACTGCTTTGTGGATCCAGTACCTGACTGCTGTGTCCAAAATAAGGCACTGTTGAATTGGTAATAGTACTTACCTAATCTTTTTTTCAGATCCATAAAAGTTCTTATGCAGTTTCTTTAGTAAGTGCTCATCTTTGTGCAGCTGATGTCACATACAGCCAGCCTCCCACCTGAGTCATGCATTTCAGGGACAACATATATATGTGTCGTATTCTTTTGAAATCTGCCCTAAGCCCAGAGCGAGTCCTGATGAAGTCCTAATTAATCCAGATGTCAAAGTTGGTGTGACTGTAGGCTAATTATAAATGCTATTTGCATATTTGTTGAAAGCTGCCAAAATGTCTGAGTTTCTTCATTGTATTTATTAAATTGCACTCAACAAGCTCTTCTGCAAATTCTCTCCACTGGTTTGGGCTTTCTCTTCAGTCTCTTCTTTTGCATTCTATTGTTTAGAGAAGTCTTTCATCACATTCTTGTGGGTTACTTAAACTTTTAAGATTCAAGTTCAGTTTTGGATATTATACTTCTGTAACATCCTCGACGTGGTGAGTGATGGGACCACTAAGCAGAGCTCTCTGTCACGCACAGATGCTTTCCCAGGGCCAGACTGACTTCTGGAATTTATTGTGGCTGCACAGCCTTCTAAGGCGTGTGAATGGCCTTATGAGATTACTCTCTAATTACAAGCTGCTTGACAGAATGCAAGCTAGTGATCAGAAGCTGCCTACTGTAGGATGACTTTTCACTGCTGGAGTAGAAGGAGATGAATGTAAATGAGAACTATTGCAGTATATTTATGGATAGATTCAATGACTGTTCTTTTTTACTTCATCTAGTATTAATAACCTTCTACCACTAATGTAACCTACTGAGAACATATAGGCATAGAGTTTGCTTGATGTGTCATGTTTGTAGTGTTGTACAATTGAGTGCTAGCTCCAGGTTCTTCAGAAATAAGTGATTCATACTAAACAACTTCTGTCTGCGCCTTGTTATTGAGGGAAATAATACTTTTCATAATTAAAAAAAAAATGCAGAGGGATGGTAGTACCCGGATAAATTCCTGACTAGCTACCTGCAAAAAAAATCTGTGTGCAAAGCATGGTTAGCCTTTCCCTTAGTACTAGGACACTGCCTTGCACAGCCCACTGCTAGGAATGACAATGCAATTGTTTCCCGGTGTAGCTGGCATTTCAGGAGTGTCTTTAGGAATTTCTAGCATCGAATGACTACAACCTGCAAAAGGATATTCAGTGCTCTTCAAGACCAGAATGTATGACCCTAATTTGCCAGATAAATGAACTTGGATGTTTTTGTTGGATTGGATGTTAACTTCTTACATGTACTTGAAATTAACAACCTGAGAGTGCTTAAAAATGAAAAGCCAGTTTTTCACCCAGTTATTCAAACTGGTACAAGGTTGCTCACATGGCTGATTAGCCTGAAGCTAAGATAGTTGTTTGTGAGCCTGATATAAGACAGCATTTATTAAAGAAAAATTGCAATTTGATCTAGTAGTTTAAGTGCCTCTAAAAAAGAGCAGCTTTCTTTGCTGAAATACGTCTTTAAATTACAATTTTTGATAGATTCAAATAGCCCAGAGAATATTGTTCTGGTAATAAAGGTCTTGGTGTATTTTATCTAAATTCTTGATCAAGATATCAAAACTGGTAAAGAAACTGCCCCAGGAGCTCCTTCAGAGTAATAATGAATCCACTTTATTCTGGGAAGAAAAACTGCAAGGAGTACAGAAGTTGAATTTCCATACAGGGCAGAATATATCTCTGAAGTTCAGTCATTTACACTCCCCTATTATCTGGTCTCTAAGCCATGATTTAATGAGCTCTCTTTAACTGGGACCACAGCAATCCTCATGATGAAGTTCTCTGATGCCCCTTGGAAAAGAATACTTGTATTCTCTTAAATAAGTCAGAATGAAAGAATTCTGCATATTCTTTGTTCTTTGAAGTCTTGCAAGACTTTCATTTACAAAAATAAACCATCCCAAAAAACCCCACAAATTAAAATTCTTGTGAAGTAATTTAATGTGTGGACTGCATAGATAAACTAAATAATGATAACAATTAATCTGTGTGTCCAACATATCATTCTTATATAGAGAAGCCAGAGGAGCTTCTCATGTGTTCTTGAAATTTTTTCCAGGTTGATTTTAAATTACAGATGGCAGTGAATAATGAAGGGAAAAAATTATGTTTAAATGTAGAATTTCTAAAAAATTATGCTTAAATGTAGAATTATGCCATGTCTATAATTTTTTAGGGTAAGAGGGCAAAAGGAGTAGTTTTTCTATTTTTGTAAATATCACATAAGCTAAATATTTTAGTAGACAAATATTAAAAGTTATTGTATTTACTGGGAAATGGAAAAAAATCTGGGGATTCCTTGGATTTACAAGAAATAAGAACAATTGAAGCTTTTCTTCCTGTTTGATGGGGCAGAAGGTGGTCAAAGGCATATGGTAGGTGGAAGAACCTGTGAGGAGAATTATGTTATATATAGTTCTTCTTTAATAGTCAGTTAAGGTGCCCCTTCGGGTGTTTGTTTCTCAGTTCTTTCTCAAGCAGTTCAAATTGTTCTAATTAGTTCCTATCTTTTTTCCTGTGTTTTGTGTACACAGTCAGAACTAATGAAAAAAAAACACAAAAAACCAACTCTGTAGAAAAAGTGAAGAACTCAGTTTGGATGGAGGCATGAATTTTCTCTTTTTCCCTTCAGGGATAAACAGAGTGATGCCTTCAATTTTGTAATATTTATGTAAATTTTTAAAAGGATGTTATTCATGTTTCCTGAGACTATCCCAGCCTACTTCCTTCATCCACCTCATCTCTGTAATTAATACACTTAAAAAGTTGCTTCAAAATTATACTGCTAAGTGCAATTAGACCTCTCTTGATTTTATTATTTTTTTTAGCTGCCCTGAAAACTGGAGACAATTGAAACAGAAAGGACCAGCCTTCTTATATATCTGTCTCTCTACATACCAATGAAAGTGAGCATGTATATATGTCTGAGAGAGACTTCTCTTCTTGGAAAGCCATATCTACAGGGTAAGAAATTCCTGTCTTCCGAGTGGAATGGACAGTGTTTTGAAAAGGATCTTTTACTGCAGATAGGAAGTATGTTGGTAGTGAGGGGGAATGGGGCCTTAGGTATCTCCCTAGAGCCAGATGTCAACCATGGAGCACAGAATGCCAAGTTTGCACCTTATGAAGGTCAGAGAACAGAGTGGGTGAAGGGACTGTGTTGTGGTGGTTAAAAACAGTCTTCCTAAATAAGCAGATATTTATCCCATGAAACTTCATGGCAGCAGAAGAACAGAATCATGGCCCGGGGGTTCTGCAATTTTTCATGTTGCAAATTAAGTTTGTACCATGTGGAGAGCAACTTCCCAAACACATGCTGTGGGTTAGAGCCATCTTTAACCATCTCCTGGGTCTTCTGCTGCCTCTGACAAAATGACAGTCCCTCTTTCTAGGAAAAAATATTCAACAGGAGGGAAAATGGGGGGAGGATTTTGGCAAAGGTGTTCCCCTCCACCTTCCTCAGTGAGGAAGATTTGGCTTGTGGAAACTAAATTTTATTGCTATATAAAATATATTTGGATATTGTGAAATAGAAAGGCATTAAAACACCTCGCTTCTTCCCTTCACCCTCCTCTCACCCAGCCTCAGCTCTGGGACTTCTGGAACCAGCTGTGTTCAGCATGTCTCTTTTCATGGACACCCCTGCAAGTGCTGGCCAGAACCTGGGCACCTGCACCCAGTAGACATATATAGCAGGGGAAAATGCATTAATGGGAATTCCCAAATCAAATGTGATAAGCAGGTAAGTCAGAAATGGCACACTGCATAGCAACATAAACTGTGTTAAAATAAATCCCTGGAAGTTACTAGATAACATTAACATTTTATGGCCTTTCCTGAGACATTCCAGAGACTGATTGAGAAAAGCACATTAAGTGTTCCCCCATTAAAAGAAAAGTCACTAAAGATTGGCCTAATGGATATGGCCAAGGAAATAATATGAAAAATGTTGCTTGATATACCTAATAAGTTAAACAAAAATACTTCACTTGAAATTAGAAAAGGAAGCTCTTCAGACTATCTGAAATCCAAAGTGATACAGAATGCTTATTAATGTAAAGCAAAGGCTTAATAAACTGTTGAGAGGAAAGAAAGCACATAGTAAAGAAAATTAGCTAGAAGAACCTTTATGAAAAGGGCAATAGAACTGATAAAAAGATTCTGGCTTATCTCCTCAGGAGAGCTCATCTGAAAGCCATTTGTGAAATAAGAACTAAAAAGGGTTGTGATAAGGGATCCTAGATCTATTAAATCTGTCCGTTAGGATTTCTATACCTATTGTGTCATATCACCTCCAAATACAGAGTGAACAAAATCATATTTTAAAATGTGAAACTGCCATTTATATTAAAAAAATGCAATTACATTAAAGGAGGACTTCTCAAATGGAGGTTGGAAATACTTAAGTTTTAATAAAACTTTCAGGAAGTTTACTAAAATTTGAGAAAAAAGAAGGCCTTTGAAAAACCTGTGGAAGGGACATCTGATCTATTAGTTTGTTTTCAAACTCACAGCTGAAATCTTCAAGATGGATGCAAAACACCACTGGCACTGTTTGCCATTGCAATACCATTTCATTGAAAGAAAAATGCATGTTTGGAACGGATGAATTTTGAAAGCCTTGAATTCATATGTTGGGAGTTAGGTGTCCTTCTTTTGTTCCTTCTCAGCTAGTGGAATTTTTCCCCATTAGCTGAAAGAAGACTTGATGGCTGGTACTTCTTGGGTGCTTAAGAAAGACAAAAAATCGGCTGGGCCCAGGGGGCAGCTGGAAGGGAGCTGGGGTTCTTTGGTCCTTCTGCAGCAGGGCGGGACACACACTCTTGGAGCTGTTTCTGCTGGGGAGAAGAGGATTTTGCCATCATCCAGATGGCTGCTGCTCCTTCTCCTTCTCCTTCTCCTTCTCCTTCTCCTTCTCCTTCTCCTTCTCCTTCTCCTTCTCCTTCTCCTTCTCCTTCTCCTTCTCCTTCTCCTTCTCCTTCTCCTTCTCCTTCTCCTTCTCCTTCTCCTTCTCCTTCTCCTTCTCCTTCTCCTATTTGTGGCCCTAGCACCCCATGTCCTTCCGGACGTGCTGCAGCCCCAGCTGCCACGGTGGAGCTGTTGATCCATCTCATCCACCAGCCCAGGATTCCTGCTCATCCCTGCCTTTGCAGCGAGGAGTTCCTCAGAATGGGGTTTGTGAGGCACAGCCTCTCTCTCACCCTTCCTGTCTCAGTCGAGAAGCTGCCACGGGGTCCCTGTTTCCTGTTCTGTTGTTAATATTGTAGTCATTGTTGGTTTACCTTATTATACATATTAGTAAAGAACTGTTATTCCTATTCCCATATCTCTGCCTGAGAGCCCCTTGTTTTCAAAATATAATAACTCGGAGGGAAAGGGGGACGTTTACGTTTTTTCTTTTTCATTTCAAGGGAGGTTCCTGCCTTCCTTCACAGATAACTGTCTTCCAAACCGAGACACCACACTAAATCACATATACTTGCTTGCATAATTGTAACTTTTATGACATAAATATTCTAATTTCAATTATGTTATGAAGTGTTTCACTGTTGAAAAACAAAATGCTTTTTAGCTATTGTGTGTATGCATATATACATATTTATATCTGCATGTATCTATCTATATATATATGTATATATATTAAGTCCTATCTCATAAAAAAGTTTGCAGTTCATGAAAGGGTAGTGATCCAGAAATTATGCAGGAAGCCCCAACTGAAAATTTTAAAAAATTGTTCAATTGTTAGATTGAAGATTCTAGTTTCCAGTCAGTAGTTGTATAAAGATATAAATGTATGTATAGCTGGGCCTCTTATTGTCAGATTTCTCTTTAAGAGATATTAAAATATACACTGCCAAAAGGAATGAAGATTAATGCGCGGTTTGTTACTAAAAATGAGCCAGCCTGTGTCATAAGGGTGGAAGGTACAGATGACCTGTTATATGTGATGAATGGAGTCTGCCTATGCTGCTCACAGGGTACTTGTTTTGTCATCATAACTCATGAGAGGACTTTGACTATGTGGAGTGGCTATTTTTACTATTTTGAGCTATTTTGAATGATATGAATTCTGCCTGACCTTAGAGCACAGAAAAAAAATCTGCTTTGTATTTTTTCTGAGAAATAACATTGTGTGTCAAGACAGATTGTGGAAAACTTCAGCTCATTTTGTGGTTTATTCATAAATACTGTGACCTTCAGAAAAATCACTTAATCTACCCTCTAACTCTGTTGTCCATTTTATAAATAGTAATTCTCAATTTTAAGAGCATTTTTGAGAACACAATCCATCAGTAGTTTCAAAAAGGATGAGATACAATGATGATAAGAGACAGAAAAATGGTAAAGTAAATATTGTTTAACTTCCTGTTCTTCTTGCTGGGTCATTTTCTGTAGCTATAGAGGTGCTACTTGGAATATTCAACAAGAATACCTCAGTGCAAGGAAGTGATGTGGGTTTGTCATAGGATTTACCAGGCCAGTGTCTACAGTCTGTGATTTGACAGAAGATTGGACTAGACTATCCTAAGTGTCCTTCACTTCAAAATTTGCTACTTGATGTTAGCATTCTCAGCTGAGAACTGAGCAAAGGCCTGTTAGTATGTGAGATGAGACTATATTCCACACAGCTTTTCTTACTTTGTGTATTGTCTCCAGTTCTCCTGACCATTGCCTGGTAGAGAACACAAAAAGGAAGAACAAAATCAAGACAGATAGGATCATAGAACATCCTGAGTTGAAAGGAGCTCATGAGGATCATTGGGCCCAACTCCCTGCCCTCCACAAAATAGCCCCAAGATTCACACCATGTTCCCAAGAGTATTGTACAAATTCTTCTGGAACTGTGTCAGGCTGGTGCTGTGACCAATTCTCTGGGGAGCCCGTTCCAGTGCCTGACCATCCTCTGGGGAAAGAACTTTTCCTTATATCCAAACTAAACCTCCACTAACACAACTGCAGGACATGGTCTCAGGGCCTGTCACTGGTCACCAGAGAGAAGAGATCAGTGTTTGCCCCTTCTCTTCTTCTCACAAGTAATGCAATGCAATCTCTCCTCGGTGTTCTCTAGGTTGAACAAGACAAGTAATCCCAGCCGCTCCTTTTATGGCTTCCCGTCAAGGCCCTTCACGTTCTTTGTTGTCCTCCTTTGGATGCTCTCTAATAGCTTTATATACTTCATATATTGTGGCACCCTAAACTACTCCCAGCACTCAAGGTGAGGCTGCACCAATGCAGAGCACAGCAAGACAATCCTCTCCCTTGTCCAGCTGGTGATGCTGTGCCTGATGCATCCCAGGACACACCTGGCCCTCCTGGCTGCCAGGCACTGCTCACTCATATCCAACTTGCCATCGACCAGGACCCCCAGGTCCCTTTCTGCGTCTCATTTCCCAGCCTGTCCATACATCCAGAGCTGCCTCATCTGAGATGCAGAATCTGGCATGCAGAATTTGACCTTGTTAAACTCCATATGGCTGGTGCTTGTCCAGTCCTCTGATTTGTCCAGGTCTCTCCTCAGGGCCTGTCTGCCTTCAGGGGAGTCAACATCTTCTCCCAATGCTGTATCTTCTGCAAACTTTCTTAGTGTACCTTTGAGACCCAAGTAATTTATGAAGATGTTGAAGAGCAGAGGGCTGAGGATGGAGCCCTGCAGAACCCCACTAGTGACAGGTCCCCAGTCTGATATGACCCCATTCACTGTAACCCTTTGTGCCCAACTCATGAGCCAGTTGCTGACCCACTGCATGATATGTTTATCCAGCTGTGGGCTGGAAATTTTTGTCCAGAAGGATCCTGTGAGAGATTATATTGAAAGCTTTACTGAAATCCAAAATTATTACATCAGCTGGCTTTGGTTGATCAGCCAGATGGGTTATATTTTCATAAGAGAAAACTTCTTAAGAGAATTCCTTAAGAGAAAATACCTTAAGGTATTGTATTTGTTGTTAATACTAAATTTACCATTCAAATAGCTTTCTTAATTAGGCAACCTAAAGGATTTGTGGCTTCTAGAAAGAAAAGAATACTACAACAATTCTTGTCACTGCATTTAAAATTCTAGTTTCAAAAAATATGAAGTGATGGAGAAAATAGATTAGTAGAAAAATGTATAAACTTCTAAAATTAGAATTAGTTTAGAATCAGTCTTATTTCTGGATAATCAGAGAGAAACACAGCAACATATCAAAAGGTACATCAAATGTATAGAAGCAGGAAACTGAATTATAAAGGCAATAAGGAAATATTTTTATGTTTCAAATTGAAAGAGGAAGTAAGTGCAACAGAAGCTATCAGCACATGCAATTCTATAAGTTGAATTCATCAAGCTTGATATAAACTGAAGATACTTTTTGAAAATATTTCATCATTTTGGTCAAGATTAAGATTTTCACAACTAGCACAGCTTTAGCATGGAATTTTTCCATCTGCACAAAAATCTGCAGTTTTCTCTTAGAGGTAAAGGAGAGGTAAACTCTCTCAGAAGGAGCGTCTAAAAAATGTGAACTCTTGCTTCTCTCCCATTTTCTTTCACTGGGAAAAGGAAGTGAAGCAAAAGTAAGAATCTCAGAAGAATAAAGAATCTCATCTAGTTCAAAACAAATATTTTTCCCTGAAAATGTCAAGCAAAACAATAAATATTTTGTTTCACCTTACATTTTTAATAGAAATCATACTCTTCCCTTTTTTTTTTTCTTGCAATGATAGATTCTACTCTATAGGGTGAAGGCTGCAGTTCACAAATCAGGAGCCAGAGGAGGTGCAATAAGAGAGATACCATGAAATGGCATGGATGAAATGGAAAAGGTTTTGAGCAGATGATTGCTGCTTCCTGAAAGCCTAGAATTACAGGAACAGAATTACTGGAACAATTATTCATATAAGTAATATTATGTTCTTTCCAGGAACCTATATTTAGAATGCAGTATACTGAAATGTCAGATGCAAAACGTATTAAGAGCCAAACAACTGCTTAAAATATTTTTTTTTCATTTTTTCTAATACAAATCTGCAGTATTTTAAGGATCAACTTTCTCTTGTAAAAGGTCAGACTCCTGAGATACACCTTTTAAATTGATATAAACAGATTTAATTCCAACAGCATCACTGAATTTAATCAACTGACATTTGGCTTTTTCTCAGCCCTATAAAGCAAAGCCTGCACAGGAGGAGATCAGGACAACTGGTTCTGTTTGAGGGAAACAAAGCCCTCAAAACTCATGTTAAATGGGGCTTAGAGCTTAGATCTCTCATATGGCTGGATTTGATCAATAATAAGTGCACACTTTGTAGTCCAGAGCAAGGAGTAAAGGAGACTTGGGAATTTATCTTTTCCTAAAGGACATTAAAGAACTTTAAAAACAGAAAATGTCCTTCTTACACTGGAGGGTAGATGATTCTAAATATGAACAGAGTTCAAATATTTCACATAAAGGCACAGACAAAATGTTATACTTATTAAATAAATATATGGTTAATAAATTGTTTTTAGTAGGGGTTTATATTTGGTTCTCAAGAGTCTGAAACCCATTTTTTTTAGGATAACTATGTTGTTGTTGGGATACTTGCTACCTTTGAATGTGACTTTACACAGTGTCTAAATGGTTGAAATAACATGTTGCTTGTGATCATTATTAACACGTTATTACATATTATGAGGGTTAAATGTGCAGAAAAAAGTTTTCTTACATTTACAGACATGAGACAAATCATTCTGGATTTAAGCTCAAGTCTTGTCTGTGCTCTTACTTTAACAGAAAAAAATACCTTGAGAGCCATAGCCAGGTTAAATCCAGCAGTATAGTGGTGGTGTGGGAGAGTAGTCTATGCTTTTTGTAGCAGATGAAATCTTAGATCTTGGTATGCAGCTTGGAAGAATTTTGTGTTACATAGATGCTTTTAATTTTTCTATATATTTTATTTTCTGGACAATATTTGTAAAGCCCCAGAATCTCTATGACCTTTCTAAGTACAGTTTATTTTCTATGACTGGATGAGCATCAGGTTTTTTTATTTTTATTCCATTAAAAAAAGACTTAAGTGTAAGTAGTAAGAACTTAATAGCAGAAGGGAGAAACAGAGATTTTCTTATTTTTAATACAGCATTTGTGGTACTTCTTGAAATCTTTTCTGCTGTTACAAGTTTAAAGGAAAAAATCAAGATGGTGCTAATATTACATCAATATGTATTCTTTCTAACTGGCCTGCAAGCATTTTGGTCTTCAGAATAACCTGGTTCTTACTGAGGGGACCATGCCTGTGCACTCTAGCTGTATAGAAAGCCCTTAAAACACCACATAAACTATACCAAAGTATGCTGAGTTTTTGAAACTGCATAATAATTTAGTGGCTCAGTAATTCTGATTGCTTCTGTTGCACCCTCATAATCCTTCCAAGAATCAGCCACCTGGGGCAATGACCTATTATTTTTATGGCACAGTTGATCCATTTTCAGTTCTGTGCACACTTCTGGAGCCCTACTCATTAATAGGCTGTATATAAAGGCTAAATACAAACTGTGCTTGCAAAGTACCCTCTCATTTACAGCTGGTTCTGTAAATTATTTCTATTTATGTTAATTACTGCATATTTAAATTTGGAGAAAAGGTCAATATAAAAAGCACCAGCATTTTCCAATTTAGGTTAAAACTGTGGGGGCTTATTTGGATGTAGGATTTCTGACCAATCTAAGATAAAAATACATAACCCAGCAAAATTGGGTTCATTGAAAAAAGTGTGCTCAATTCTTTCATCTAGAATGGGAGAGACAATTAATTAATTTGGGACTGTTCAGGTACCTTGAAGAGGCAAGGCCACTGCATTGGAATCGGACAAAACTGTGAGTGGTGTGTTAACAGTCAAAGCAACATTCTGCTAAATACAGGTTTTTGCATTTTTTTTCTCCTTTTTCACACTTTTCCTCCTCATTTGCAGATCATTATATTTCTGTAATAGCTTAGCAGCCAGGAGAGACAGAGGTAATGACAGTCCCTAAGTAGAACTGGCTGGAGGAAGAGCTGCAATTGCTTTTGGTTTGCTGATTACTGTAGGAGCTTGTCCTCTCAGATTCTTTTGCCTTCTATTATTATGTCTTCCTTATGTGAATGTAGCAAATAATGGTGAGAAGTAGAAATACAAGTACCACCTTTTGAAGAATGAAGCAGAACATCCAAAGGGCAATCCAGCTCTGCCTATTAAGTAGAGTCCCAAGCCAGTCATCCTTGAATTACACTATTTGCTGTAGAGAAATCTAAGCTAAATCCACGAGCTGGATTTTAATAAATACAGCTGAATGATAATTATTTGGGTCTGTTCACACCTATGCAATATTACCTCACTGTGGTTATGTATTATATGGCTGAGAAAGAGCCTAGGGTTTTTTGTCTTTAGTATCACTTTTCTTTTATAGTATGGTCCCATTGAGAGGTGATATCCATCTGATCTGACTGAGCTGGAGTTCACTTTCCCCACAGCAGCCCTGACAGAGCTGTGCTTTGCACCAGTAACTGGAAAGGGGATAATTCCCCAGTGTCTTGGCTGCTGCTGAGCAGCATACACACAACATCAGCACTGCCTCTCCAATGATCTGCCCCATACACCACTTGGCCAAAGATGGACAAAATCTTGGGAGGGGACATAGGCAGGACAGCTGACCAAAACTAGCCAAAGAGATATTCCACATTTTTCTGTTCAGCAATATAAGTTAAGAGAATGGGGAAGTGCCATTTTTTACTACTTTTGTCTCACAGAGCAACCACTAAGTGTACTGAAGCCCTACTTCCCAGGAAGTAGCTGGACATCTCTGCGGGTAGAAAATAGAGAATAAGTACTTTGTTTTCCTTTTCTTCTGAAAATGACCTTTACTTTTGCTTTGTAAAACTGTCTTTATCCTGACCTATGAGGAGTTTTTTAAATTTTTTTTTATTTTATTTATTTTCTGTTGCCCCTGTCCCACTGAGGAGGGTAGTGAGAGAGTGGCTTGGTGGGCACCTGTCATCCAAGCAAGGTCAGCCCACCACAGAGGGTGTTAATAAAGCAGCTATAGTTTGATACCATTCAGCAGGAAATTCTTGTAGCTCTGCAGACTTTGTCTCATTAATATTTCTCTGAGCCCTTCAGTCTGAAGGGCAGGTTGTGAACCTGCATCATTTCTCAAAAAAAAGTCTTGCCTGGTCCTGAGATTGGCACAAAAAAAGTAGTATATGCTTCATTGATAGTCCACTGGCCTTTTTCCAACCTCTCCACATTTATTCCTATTCAAAATAAGGTATTTCTTACTCAACTGCCCAAGCCTGGATGTTTACAATATGGATGATCCCTCTTTTTCTCCCTGGGAGGAATACACCATGTGGAAAAGTGGATATTAAGCTTTTGTAGGTAAAATTCTACAAGCAAGTATATTTAAATATAAGTGCGTGTTCCGTTGCATAAGTAATACCTCACAATATTACATTTCAGATGTGTGCTTCATTCAAACAATTCTAGTTCACTCTCTCAGCCTCTATTATTTTTTTAATTTTCTGTATATACATTAATAAATAACAGATCTATTCTAAGTACCATAGGTTTTAAATGTAACCCTCTATAATCTATCCCCTAGATATATTTTGTATAAAACTGCTTTTGAGCCCATCTTAAGAGTGTGCATGGGAGAGAGCAATGATCTGAATGGTTTAAAAAATGTTCACACCTCCATTCTTAATACTTAGCCCTTACATGACATGTTTCTCCTGAAAGGTTCTCTGAAAGGTGCTGCACTATAATTAACTCTTTAGTCTGATAATTAGTTATTTTAGGGTTAAAAAGCCAGTGGTACTTTTTTAAAAAGCATGCCCGGTGTTTATAAACTCAGAATATTCTTCCCTTTTTTCCTCTGCCTCAAAGGGAATCTTTGGCCAAATTTTCACATGTATTTAGGTCTTTTACAAGACCAGCCTAGAGAAATTTCAAAAGCCAACTTAGGTGTCCCACATATGGCTGAAAATCAAGCTGGTTCCCTGAGGCTATTTTGTGCATGCTTGAACAGCTTTGAAAATTTAGACACGGGGCATTTAGTAGTTCAGTCTTCATCGACTTGCAATAAAATCTAAGCTGTTAAGAGCCAGAGATTCTGTTTTTCAAAGTGAAGAATCTGAGAAAATAAATCATAGGGGTACTTCTGGAAATTGTGTATTATGCATGAAGTGCTACAAGGGATGGCAGGGTAGAGATCCTGCCATGGACAGAAATAGCAGTGGCCAGGGGCTGAGAAGGCAGCAGTACCAGTCTGCAATGACCTCTGGCAGTGAGGGAGGGGATAGTGACACAGCTGTGAGTGACCAGGTCATGGTCTGGCAGGAATTTTTCCTTTGGAAGTAAAGAATAAGGGTAATGGTGGGGAACAGAGCAGCAGGGATTGTGAGGAGGAAGGAGATGAAGTAGATACTGAGTATCTTGAGGAGGGATTAGCAAGTGGGGTGAGAAGGAGGAGTCTGAAATGCCAGAAACCCTGGCAGCAAGGCTAATGGGCTGAATAACCTTGTAACAGGCCAAGTTTATGAGCAGATGAAGCCAGATGATAAACAGATCAATATAAAGATGAGGGAAAGGGCAAAAGGGAGTGATGGGGACACACACAGCCTGGTGTCTAAAAGGAAAGCAGTAAGAAAAGGTGGGAAACAAGGTGGTGAAGGAAGAACCAAAGCCTGGAGAATAATATGTATATAAAAGATTCCTCCCTCTTAGTGAGAAGAAGCAGTAAAAAGTGAAGATGAAAGAAGCATTGATGGTAAAAAGGACAGCAGTGGAGCACTGCAGTTGAGGGGTGGATGGTAATGAGCAGGTAACTGGACAGGGCTGGCATTGGGTAAGGGATGTGGTGGTGGCAAGGAGGTGAGGAAAGGGCAGGGGCAGGATGCCAGGGGAGGAAAGAGCAGCAACAGTAGTACAACAAGCAGTAATATAAAATCACAGATTAAAGTCGGCTGTCTTGGCAGGAAATTGTACTGGGTCTGGATGGGATGGAGTTAATTTCTCTGTATTTTTCAGTCTATATGGTACTATGTTTTGGATCTGTGACTAAACCATTGTTGATAACACACCAATGTTTTTGCTATGGCTGACGGCAGCATTTGCATCAAGGTTTTATTTGTTTCCCAACTAGCCTTCCTCCATTCCTTACACTCCAATGGGGTGGGAAAGAAGGAGAACGAGAACACAGACAGGAGAGTTGACATAATGGATGAAGATATATCCACCCAACATGGCATCATGCTCAGCAACAAAACAGGGGAGAGAAGGAGGGAAGAGAGTCCTCCAGTTATTGCTTAGAGGTTGGCTGGGCATCAGTCATCATGTGGGAGGTGCTAAGTGATTGCTTTTTTCTCTCCCACTTATTTGCCTTGCTTATAAAACTGTCTTCACTTATTAACTTCATTTATTAACTGCATTAAACTGTCCTTATCTCAAGTTTTCTAACTTTTGTTCTTCTCGAACTCTTCTCAACCCTACTGAGACAGGAATAAGCAAGAAGCTGTGTGGGAGTTTTGCTGCTGGCTGGGGTCAATCCACCATGGAATTGAATACTGCTGCCTAGAAAGGCACTGAAGGCCGACAGCTAAGGAGTCAGGAGCAGAAACAGCTATGGGAAGCAGTAAAAGGCCAGCTGCATTACAGCTGCAAGCTTGCAGGCAAGGGGAGTTTTGAGAGCAGTCAGCAATGAGGAGGCTTGCTAGGAAATGAAGTAGTAATCACAGGCAGAAAGTGCTGGAGATATGACAAGAGCAAAGCTGCAGGCTGTGCAGAAATGGGAAAGGTGCATGTCTGACAGGCTAATAAGAGGAGAGGGACAAGCAGGGTAACAAGTGAGAAAGAACAAGGAGGAAGAGTAAATGGACAGCAGATGAAGCTTCTGGATAAAAAGGAGAAAGCTGGCAGCATTTGGGGTGATGAGCTGAGGAGGAAGGTATGCAGCAGATCATGCTTGAGAGGACACACTGAGCACAGGGTGTGAATGAGGTGCAAGGCAGAGGCAGGGGGCTTGCAACAGCAGGAGGCACCAAATACACTCTATCTTTGCACAAAGATGGCAAACACGGGCCAACATGAAAACTGACCACAGTCAGCAAGTCAGGTCTTGAAATTATGTGATAAGGCCAGGAAGAAGCAGAGTAGGGAAATGGTGATATACAGAAAGAAAAGGTTGAGAGTTGAATCCAGAAATGTTGCTTTCAAAAGCTGTAGGAAGGATGTTTAGAAGCGCAGGAATCCAGAAGTGGCAAGAACAAGCTGGAAAGACAGGCAGTAGGAACCTGTAGCTAAGGAAAATGGTGAAGACAAGCAAGAAAAAAAGGGGCGTGTTCTGTGTAAAGTTGACCATGGGCAGCAGTACATGTCAGTGGCATGGAAATGAGTCAGTGAAGAGAGGTGGAATGTGCAGGGGACAGAGTGGCAGGAGGAAGTGATGCCTTTAGTTTTAGCTGTTATATTTTTCAGATCAGTACTGCTTTAGTGTATAACTTTAAAACTCCATAGCCTGTCTGCTACTCCATAGCTTGTTCTCCCATTTTATTCAGATAAAACAGTTTCTCTCTAGGCCTGACACTCAAGGACACCTTACTGTCTCAGGCCCCAAAAAATGAAAACACTAGTGAATTAGGGGAGGCAAACTTGGAGCAAGTGCCTTCGTTACCTGAAGCTGTAATTGGTCGGTTAACCTCTGATATGCAAATAGACCAACTTGTATCTGTCCAAAAAACTTATGATTGTCATCCATTTTGGGTGTGAGACTCTGTGAGACTCCTACACTGCTGAAGGTGTACCCTTCGAAGGCTTTTCAATAAATACCTCCTTTTATGCTTTATCTCTGTCTAACCTCTGTTCTAGATAGCCTTTCCAAGCACCAGAAGAAGTAAATGGAGGAGAAGTTTGGTGATGAGGGGGAATGGTGACAGGCAGTGAGTGAACAAGCATGGTCAGCAGATGGGAAATGGAGAAGTAGTAGGGCTATGTGCAAACCAGGCAGCTCTAGACAGGTGGAGACAAAATGAAGCAGCAAGAACAGGCAGGATGGCAAACAGCAATAAGTAATGGCTTGGCAAGGTGTTTTGAGAAAGGTCCTGGTCATTCGGGGAACAAGAGCAAGCAATAAGTGGAGCGGTAAACAAAAATAGTATGTGTAGAGAGCAAACACAGCTGCTGGGAGAAGAGGAGGAGGAGGTGGGGAGGATGAGGAGGAGAGGAAACAGGTAGCAAATGGGGCTGGCCAGAACAAGCAGTGAATTACAGTAGCAAGACATGGTGAAAAACAGAGCAGCTAGGAGAAGGGAAAGCAGAGGCAAACAGAGATGTGTTGAGAGTGGCAAAGAGAAGGACAAAGCTATGGGACCATAGGGGAAGGTGACAATGGGACAGGAAAACAGTACATGAAGCAGTAAAATAAAATGGTGTGGTGTTGAGGGGAGAGGCATTGAAGGGAGTTAGGTAAGGGCACACTAGGAGAAATAGGGCAAGGCAGGGACTGACGAGACTGTAGGGTAAGCAGCAAGCGAGGTGATGAGGCTGCAGGGGACAGTGAGGAAATTATGAACTGAGAGAAGGCAGTGGTCAAAATGTGAGGGTGAGCCCAGCCAGGGTAGGCAGAATTGAAACAGGAGATAGAGTAAGAGATGGCAGAAAATGAGATGGAAGCAATTCCAGAGGCCATGAATGGGATAGGGTGTCACAGGCACTGGGGCACGACTGGCACAGCCAGATGAAGGAAAGAGAAGTTCAAGTGGTAAGCTGGTGTATGCCAATGGTGCATGGAGGAGGAGAGAGGAGATAAGCAGGTAGGCTGAAGTAACAGGCAGGAGAATAAGTGAAACAATGAAGGTGATGACCAAAATACAACCCTGAGCCTTGCTGGTTGGAATTTATTGTACTTTGAAAATAACTGTATAGTATTGCACCTTGTACCTTTTCTGGACTTGCTTCTCCCCACCCAACTCTCTCCTGAAGAGGGAAGGATTGGGCTCTTTCTTTGTGGCTTTAAATGGAAGAGGCATTTTTTTGTCATCATTGTCTGCACGAAACACAGGATTCTAAATCTACTGACAGCAATTCTTAGTACCACCTAATAACTCTGGGATGGTTATTAACAGAACCAAATCCTTGACTCTAAAGTCAGCATTTCTCCTTATCTGTGTTAATGACCTGAGGTGCTGACCTTTCAGCTGTTGTCTCTGCCCTTTTGTTAAAGGAATTTTTTGAGGCATTTGCATGCTACAGCCCAAAAAAAAACCTATGCCTACTTTCTGGACTGAAAAAAGGTATAATCCACTAAGCAGGACTCTAGCAGGCTGACTGGAAATGGACATTGTCTAAATCTGACTATGATGGTGTGAAAATAGTTAAAAACTGTCTGTGACTGAAGAAGTAGTTGGATCCATTTTTTATCGGCCTAGTTGGTTTCTTAATAGGGGATTAGGAGTAATTTATTGCTTAAGTGAATGCTGTGTTTACTCACACATCAAGTGGGTAGTAAAAAGGATAGATTTTGCATTAGCAAAGGCCATATCAAGGATATTTCCTTACAAATAAGGAAAAAAATGAGAAAAAAAATCATTATCTACTATTTATGTTTGCACCTGAAGTGACTCTGAAATTTTCAAATTGTTTTCATAGATCAGTTACATTCAATGGCAGATGCATATATTTTATTGTAAGAGGCAGTTTCATGATTTGTTTAAAGCTGAATCACAGTAAGCAAATATCAGCTTATCACACAATATCCTAAGGAGGAGCAGCGAGGAAGCAGTCCAGTGGACTTGACTCAGCTCTTTGTCCTTCTAAAGCAGATGAACTGCATGCTGTTTTCTGTGTGGCATGTTTCAAATGAAGCATAGAGGAAAGCAGCCTTACTGACTTTGCTTCAAATCTATGGAGATCAGATGGAGTTTGCTATTAGGGATTTAAAACATCAGCCAAGTTTCTTTCTCTGCACAGTGAGAAAGTGCTGCAGAGTCTATCTACATTGAGTACAGAAGCTGCCTCTGGTGACCATATCCTTAACTTTGCTCCTCGTACATATTTTGGTGGATAATCAGTGCCTAAACATCATTAAAAATAGAATGTGGACCCAAGAGTTCCTCATCACCAGCTCCCTTTTGGTTTCAGTTTGGTGGCAGGCTTGCTTGCCACTGCTCACCCTTGGAAGAACTGATGGATTCTGGTCATGCCAGGCATATGGCATGTATAATTAAGCACGGGGGCTGCCTGTAGGGTGAGCGATTATAACGCATTTATTTCCTGCATCAAAGAGAACTCACATTTAATTAGTTTTTCCCAAGTGAAACTGATACCATGAGGGACTGTCAGGGAACTAATTTCAGATTGTGTACCATTGCAAGTCAGGCTTCTTTGAAATATTTAAGAAAAAAGTTTATCAAATAAAATGCCAGGTTATTGCTGGGTTTATGTCGCTCTCTGCATAAAAGTAGAAATGGGAAAGTAGCTCATTTTCTTCATAATTTTTAAGCTTTACTGTTGATACACCCCAGTTTTTAAAACTCTAAAAGAGATTAAGGCAACTTTACCCATGGAAATAGAAGATAAAAGCACTTTGGGGAGGACATCAACACTAATGAAGTCTGATTTTCTCTATATTTGCATCCTCTCTTTGTACACTTTCACAATAATAATAATAATAATAATAGTAATAATAATAATAATAGTAATAATAATAACAATAATAATAATAGTAGTGTTGTTAGAGTTTCATTGAAGTTCTTTAACAATCCGTCCCCGCTGCTAGCTAGTATGAAGTATCATCAGCATTCTCAACTATTGCTGACTGTTGAAGTCATAGGACAACTCAGGTGTCAAGGGATCCCAGGAGGTCTCCAGTCCAAATTCCTACTCAAACTGAGTTAAGTGTGCCATCAGACCAGTTCATTCAGAGCTTCTTCCTGCTGGGTCTTGAAAACCAAGAAGGATGGAGACTGTTCTGACAGAGGCAGCATCATGCTTGTGACTAAATCTGTTCGTCAGTGGAGTTATAATCTGGGTCTGTCTCCTCCACTCAGCCTTTGGGTTTTCCCAAAGCTGGTGAGGATGTGGTATGGGGGTCTGAAGGACATGCTTTGCTGTCAGATCATCTAGAAATCCTCCTATGGCTAAAGTGATGAGGGTAAGGAAGAAAAGGTGAACAGATAAACAAGTCCTCACAAGCCACATGAACAAAAGCATCCTGTTTCCCAGGTGTCCTATTTCCCAGGTGTCCTATTTCCCAGGCATCCTATTTCCCAGGCTAAAATTACATCTGCAAGCACTGAACCTCTCCACAGAAACTCAGATAGGGCCATAAAATTAATTTATATTGACAGTTTCTACATTCTGAAGAAGCATGTAGTTCCCAGTTCCTATTTTAAGAGCAATGTTAAGATAAAATGATGCTCTTCTGCCTTGCAGAAACTGCAGGTGGACAGAACGAGCTAAGAGTGTTTCAACATAAAGCTCAAAGGAACAGTGTCAGTCACCTCAATGATCTTTATTACTTCTGAAGCAGCATTATTAGGACCAGTATCTCTCATTACTATGTTTCCATCTGGCACCTCATAAAAGTTTCTTGAAATAGATAAAATTACATCACTCTGGGTCTTGTACTACTGAGAAAAAAATATGTCAGGTCCATGTGTGCTGGTTTTGCTTGGAGTGGAGTGAGTTTTCTTCACAGTGGCTGATATGGGGCCATGTTTCTGATTTGTTCTGAACACAGGGTGGATAATATAGAGATCTTTTTATTATTGCTGAGCAGGGCTTGCACAGAGCCAAGGCCTTTTCTGTTTTTTGTACTGCCACACTGGCCAGGAAGCTCAGGGTGCATGGGAGATTGGGAGAGAGAGCCAGGAGAGGTGACCCAAACTGACCACACTAACATGACATCATGATCAGTAAATAAAGTGGGAGGAAGAGGGAAGAAGAGATAATGTTTGGACTGATAGTGTTTTTCTTTTCAAGTAACCATTATATGTGATGGGAACTTGCTCTCCTGGAGATGGCTGAATGCCTGCTGCCAATGGGAAGCAGTGAATTAATTCCTTGTTTTGCTCTGCTTCTGTACTTAGCTTTCACTTTTCCTGTTAAACTGTCTTTATCTCAACCCACCAGTTTTCTAGCTTTTACCCTTCTATTTCTCTTCCCAAGCCCACTCGTGGGAGTGACCAAGCAGATGTGGGGCTTGGCTGGGGTTAAACCACAACACCATGCAAGTCATTGTTCCATCTGGCTCTTGAAAGGTCTCTGCTGCTATTTAACCAATCCTGCTTGTGGAAAATGTCAGATACAGTTCATGTGTCAGACCATGAGTTAAGGTATGATCTCAGCCAGGGTAAAAATACTCTACAAATAAGCAAACAAATCCTGAGTCTCAAAGGAAAGATCAGCAGTGCGCAAGTAAATATGAGCAACATCAGTTAGAGCTTTTCTACAATTGGCTGAAATCAGAGGGTTCAAATAAACATAAAAATAAACAAAGTACAGCATAAAGAAAAAGGATTATGGGGGCATTGTGCTTGCACCAAGCTGTACATGTGAAGAGGTTGTCGTGCAATAACAAATGAAGTTGCAATGATAAATAGGAATGGGATAGCAAGTTGTTCTCAGATGCATCTAATCTAGCTATTTAGATGATAAACCATATAAATCCTTGTTGTGTCATCTAACCCTCCATTGTGCAACTACTATGATCAGGACGATGTTAAATGTCAAGGAATTTGTTCATTCATTACATGATGGGATGACAGCTTAGTTGAAAGGTTTCCTGATAAAAAGGACAGAAGACATGTTTCTTGATTCATGCTCAAATAATTTATTCAGTCCAGATGCATTGCTCAACTTACAGAACTACAGTGAATTAATTATGTGATACCAAACAAAGCACATGTGTGCATTTCCTTGAAACCAGAAAAATTGTGAAGCTGGTGTAAAATGCAAACCAAATCCAGAATATTTAGTTTTTCTAAGCAATTTTAGATCTATGCAAGTTTTAAAACACCTACACAACAGAATACATGGGGGGAGATTTGGGTATCTTTTAGTAATGTCTAGTTTTCTTATATACTAAGGCTGTAAATCTCTGAAAGCCATTTATTGGCAAAGACTTTTGTTCAGAGACTTTTATATGAATGATGAATATATTGAATTAAACCAGCTAGAAGATTTTAGGACAAAGTCAAATTAGCTCCATTAGTCTCAAAAGTGCTTAAATTGAAAGTTCTTATAAACCTGGAGTAATAAGAGATTTTTAACAAATCCAGAAGCTATTATCTCTTAGAAATGTATGACTTGAATGTTTTGTAATGAATTTGTGAAATATCTGAGTTCACAGCAGAATACACAGTTTCTATTTTATTCTTGTCCTTTTCTACTGTTTTTTTCTCTTTTTAGAATGTGTAAAATTATTTAACTTATAAATTTCGGTTTTTGTTTTTCTTGAATGTGGCGTCACCTTCTGCTTTTCCTGATAAAATGGGTTACTGCCTGTTACCCCTGAGGGCTAGATATGCTGCTGTGTGTGTGTCTCGTCTTACCACCAAATGATGTGGCTCTATTGCAGCTCTGATGTGATATAATTTTAAAATTGCCCTCAGTGAATTACATGGGGTTTTCATTAGGAAGTCTTCTGAACTCCCAAATGATTTTGCAACTGGTCTCTGGTGAAAAGACCATTTTTATGTATTCACCAGCCTTTGAACATGCAGAAATGTGGCAGGAACATATGTTATACTGAAGTCTCCAGGACTCCTAATGCCTCCAAGTAAATGTTGCAAACATGATAGGAAATGATGAAGGTGTTTTGCTCCACAACAACACATTATTATTACCATTATTAACCTTTCTATGGCTGTTATTATTTAGAGGATCTTGAGGTTAGTGCTTGATCCCCAGTGTAATTAGTTGTGCCCCAGCCAATTGGTTTCAGACTGTAGATGAGAAGTAATAAATGCAGAGACAAGACTATGAAGTGAGCAAGCTGAACAGAGAGGGGAGAAGGCAATAATTCCTGCACATATCTGTATGCAAAACCCAATTTGATTGAAAGCTAGGTGACAGTGTCCCTCCCAGTATCCTTCTGGACAAGCTGTCCAGCTGAGCAGGTACATGGTGCAAAGGCTGAAGAACTGGCTGAAGGGCAGAGCTCAA
>VWYI01013872.1:2266-42557 GCA_013399455.1 Anthoscopus minutus | reverse complement strand
TATTCAGAGACTGGTTTTGAATCAGGGGGAACTTCTTGCTGACATGTTTCTTCAGCTAAATAAAATGGAACTGACGGTTCAGACTGCAGTTTTGAAGGTATAGTCAAGTAATTTTGACTTTCTTGAGTTTCTATTTTATCTGTAGAATATGATAAATTTAGTTGTTCAGATTCTAATTGTGTAGCTGTGTGAAAGTAATGTGGAGTCTGTTCTCCCTGAGCTTCAGGTAAAATTTCACATTCAGCCTCTGATTTTGCAGCTACAGGCAAATGCATAAGATTTTCTGTATTCTCTGCTTCTTTTCTTGTGAAAAAGGACCCTGGCCCAGGCAGGACAGTTTCTAAGTGTTCTGTTTTACAGTGGGAGCAAGATATATCTAAATGTTGGGGGAGTGAGCCTCCAGTTACTGGTGAAGACTTTGGACTTCCTTCAGGGCTTGTTTCAGAGACACTGTGTGGAGCACCCAAAGGTATAGACACTGTTTGTTCAGTAAGAAATGAATATGGTTTAATTTTGTGGCTGTCTGCTTCCTCAGTGAAAAATGATAAATTTTGTTGTTCAGTTTCCAGCTGAGCACTTAGAGATGAAGGAACAGCAGTGTCTCGCTTCTGTGAATGTCCTGCTCTCGGTGAGGCTATTTCATGCTTTTCTGCTTTGTCAGTAGGACTTAATAAATCTGATTGCTTGAAGTCTGCTTGTGCAGTTCTCTGCTCCTCGGTCCTGACAAAGCTATGTGCTACAGAATGTGTTTCTGACTGCTCTGTTTCAACACCAGAGGACTGCAAACTAACATGTGGCTGTTCTGGTTGGACCCCATCCCTCCCCTTTGTTTCACCAGTGAAATATGGTATCTCTGGATGCTTCGGCTGGGCAGTCTGTGGTTGCTTTGCCTTGCCACAGGAATATGATAAATCTAGTGGCTTTATTACATGAGTCTCTGCTTTGCCAAGAGAGTATGACAAATCTGGATGTTTTGAATTCAGTTGTGCTGGTTGCAACTGCTCTGATTTTCCTGTGGTATATGAAACATCAGAAGGTGTGAACCCTGCTTGTGCAGTGTCCTGTTTTTCTGTTTTGCCAGAGGAATATAAGAAGTCTGGGAGCTCCTCTTCCACTGGGGATGGTTTTGTTTGCTCTTCCATGCCATGAGGACTTGAAAACATTGCTTCTTCCAATTTTACTTGTACTATTTCCTCTGGGTGTAATGTATAGCTTCCTCTCGCCTGTTTGATCTCTAGCTGTGCACTTTGTTTTTCTTCTCTAACAGAAGAGGACAAATCTGTGTGCAGTACTTTGTCCATGGCATCCATGACATTTACATGTTCAGACTCTGGTAGGGCAGCCCATGATGGCTTTGTTTTGACAGATGAATGCAACAAACTCTGTTCTTTCAACTCTGGCTGTGTTGTTTTATGAAGTTCTGCGGTGCCAACAGAGGGTGACAAATCTGCATATTCTGAGCTTGCTTGGGAATTGTGCAGTCCTTCAGTTTTCTCCATTGAGCACTGCAGCTCAGGGTGTTCCTCCTGCCTTCCTGCATCTTTCCATTCCTCTGCTTTGCTGAGAGATGATGAAAACTCATCTGTATTTTCTTGCTCTGGTTGAATCTTTACTTGCTGTACTGTGCCAGTGTAATGAAATAAATCCTGGCACTCCAAATCCTCATCAGCAATTTGAGTTTTCTGTGTTTCACCAACTGAACATGATAAATCCATTATTTCTGCCTCTGGCTGTATGATTTCATGGTGTTCTAATCTGCCAGGAGATAAATCTGAATGGTGTGATTTTGCATTTAAAGTTTCTTGTTCTGCCTCACTGAGAGAATCACATAATTCGAAATGTCCCAATTCTGTCTGTGCTTTCTTGCCTTGTGCCTCTTTTTTGAAAGAATGCAAGAAGCCTGGTTTGTCCTCTCCAGCAGTTTGTCCTTGCTCTGTTGTGCCAGGCCAAGATGACAGATGTAGTTCTTCTAACAGTGGTTGTGTATTTTCCTGTGGCTTTGCTTTATCAATAGAACACAGTGAATCAGGATCCTTTGGCTCTGCTTTAAACATTTCTCTTTGCTCCATTTTTCCACTATGGGATGGTGCATTTGGAGCTCTCTGTTTCTCCTTTGCAGCTTGTGGATGCTCTGCTCTGTTGACAGACTGTTCCTCTTTAGAGCATTCCACAGCTGTGTGGTCCATCTCTTGTTGCCCCACTTCCTTGGCTATGGGTGCCAAGCTTCCATGGCCTGTCTCCAGTTGTGCAGGTGGGAGTTGCTCCATTTTGTCATGACCATAAAATGCACCTGGCTCTTTCAATCCCTGCTGGATTGTTTCTTGCACTTTATTGAGGGAATGTGGTTGACTAGGGTTTTCAGGTTTCAGCTGTGATGTTTTCAGACCTCCTACCTTGAAAACAGAGTAAGGCAAATCAGAATGTCCCTGCCCTGGTTCTACCATTTCTGTTTCCTCTGCTGTACCCACAGAATGTGAAAAGTGTGAAATTTCCACTTCTGGCTGAACTGTTTTCTGTTCCATTTGTCCAAAGGGATAAGTTTGCTCTGTTTCTTGTACTCTTTGTTGTACCTCTGTGTCGTCCCGAGGAGATACCACATCAGTATGCCCTGCCTCTGGTGGTGCCATTTCATCATCTGGCCTATCAATTGAAAATGATAAATTTGGTTGTTTCAAGCCCTCCTGGGCATGTTCTAAAGTGTCCCTTTTATCAGGAAAATGTGTTAACTTTTCTTGTTCAAACTCCTGATTTATGGTTTTCTGATGCTTTTCTCTGCCAAGAGACAGTTTTCTGTGTTTTTGATCCAATGGTGTTACTTCTTCCTGGCTTGTCTCACCAGTGGAATGTGACAAATCAGGATGCTTCATCTCCCACAGTACAGTTTCTGGATGTTTTGATTCCATTTGTGCAGCTGCTGGAGCAGCTCTTTTTCTAGCTACTTTAGGCAGTTCTTGGTGTTTAGACTCAAACTTTTGAGTTGATTGTTCTTTGCCTTTACCAAATGAATATGATGAATCTGGATATTTTGAATCCAATTGTGAGCATGTCTGATTTGGGTACTGAGATTCTACTTCCATACTTTCATCTTGTGCTGCTTCACTAAGGCTTCCTTGTGAATCCAAATGTTCTGATTTTTGCTGAGTTTCTCCCATGGAGTATGAGAGCTCTGGATATCCCAACTCCTGCTCCACAATGTCACCTTGTTTTGATTCACCACTGTCACATGAAATATCTGGATGTTCCACCATTACTGGTTCAGTTTCTCGTTTCAAATGGAATGGTAAGGTTGGGTTTTTCAATAATTTTTCTTGCTCATGAGAGGAATATGGCAAATCTGGATATTCTGAAGTTATTTCCATTTCCAGCGGAGCTTCTTTTTCACTAGAAGAAGGCAATAATGTCTGCTCCAACTCTGGATGTACTATTTTTTGTTGCTTTGATTTATGTTGTACAATTTCCTTCTCTCTTTCTGTACATACGTAAAATGTTTTTTCTGGATATGCTGGCTCTGTTTGCATTTCTTCTTGCATTTGTTTACTGAAGGAGTACGGCAAAGATGGATGCACTAACCCTAGTTGAGCTATTTCTTGCTGTGCCAAATTAAATTGTTCTATGACCTGTGGCTCCTCTTTGCCCAGGGTTTCTGAAATACCTGAATACTCTGTTTCCATTTGCACAGCCTCTTGTTGGTCTGTTTCCCCCTGTTTCACCTCTTTTTGTACTGTATCTTGTTCCATTCTGCCAAAGGACCATGAAACATCTGGCTGGGGCACTTTCAGTGGTGGTGTTTCCTGTTGCTGAGTACTAGCAGTGGAACCTGAAGGAAAAGACTTCTCCTGCTCAATTTGTGTCATTTCCCAGGGCTTTGCTCTGTCAATCAATTGTGACCTCAAAGTTCCTGACTCCACTCCTTCTTGTGTCCCTTCTCCAGTGATAAATGAGAAATCCTTCTTTTCTGAAGCTACTTGTACATTTTCATGTTGCTGTGCTTCACTAATGAAACATGATGGCTCTGGACCTTCTAAGGTCCTCTGTACAGCTTCTTGTACCGTTTCTTCCTGGAAATATGGTGAATCAGTTTGCTCCAGCTTTGACTGCAGTTCTTGATGTTCTGTTTTGCCAGTGGAAGACGTTGTCTCTAGCTGTTTCACCTTCAGTTGTGAAGTTTTATGTTCCTGTTCTTTTCTGGTGGAATGTGGCCAAACTGGATGCTCTGACTGCAGTTGAGTAGTTTCTCCTTGCATTGCTATGGTAGAGGAATCCAGCTTACCTCCACACTGTGAATCCTGCTGTACAGGCTGTGGCTGTTCTCCTTTGTCAGTTTGTGACAGTTCTTGCTCCTTTGTTTTATTCATGGGATATGGTGAATCTGAAAATGCTGTTTCCAGATACCCAGTTTGTTGTATCTCAGTCCTTTCGGCAGAATCAAATATATCTGGATGTACCAACTGGAGTTCTGTTGTGTTTTCTTTCTCTGCTTCCTTCATCAAACATGATAAATCGGAATGTACCTGTGCAAGCTCTTCTTTTTCTTCATGTTTTTCAGGGGAATACGACTGTTCCAGTTCAAAAGGACTGAATGTTTGGTTTTCTGTTTCTTCCCTGGAAAGCAAAACCTGATGTTTCTTTTCCAGCTGTGCACTTTGCATTTCCTTGACTACTTCCTTGGTTAAAGAAGAGTCTGGATGACCCATCTCCAGCTGTGCACTCTCTGATTCCACCATTTCTTCTCTGGAATATGACAGATCTGAGTGTTCTGTCTCTAGCTGTGAACTGTCTGGTTCTTCCATTTCTTCCCTGGAAAAAGTAAAGTCTGGATGCTCTGTCTCCAGCTGTGCACTCTCTGATTCCACCATTTCTTCTCTGGAATATGACAGATCTGAGTGTTCTGTCTCTAGCTGTGAACTGTCTGGTTCTTCCATTTCTTCCCTGGAAAAAGTAAAGTCTGGATGCTCTGTCTCCAGCTGTGCACTCTCTGATTCCACCATTTCTTCTCTGGAATATGACAGATCTGAGTGTTCTGTCTCTAGCTGTGAACTGTCTGGTTCTTCCATTTCTTCCCTGGAAAAAGAAAAGTCTGGATGCTCTGTCTCCAGATGTGCACTCTCTGGTTCTTTTGTTTCTTCCTTGGAAGAAAATTCTGGACATTCCATCTCCAGTTGTGATCTCCCTGATTTCTCTGTTTCTTTTGTGGAAAAAAGCATTTCTGGATAGTCTGTATCTGGTATTTCACTCTCTGATCCCTGTTCCTTAGAATATGAGAAATCTGGAAGTTCTGTCTCTAGCTGTGCACTTCCTGGTTCCTCTATTTCTTCTCTGGAAAAAGAGAAGTCCGGATGCTCCATCTCCACCTGTTCACCTTTCAATTCCTCTGTTTCTTCCTTTGGAGAAGAGAAGTCCAGACGCTCTGTCTCCATCTGTGTTTTCTCTGATTCTCCAGTTTCTCCAGTGGAATATGAGAGGTCTGGATGTTCCATGTCCATTTGCCCACCTTCTGCTTGTTTGTCTTCTTCAATGGAAAAATCAGAGTGATCAAAATCTACTGCTTTATTAATAGTTGAAGTTTTCTGTGTTTCTTCTGTTTCAGTATGAACAGGATATGAAATGCCAAAATATTTGGAATCTATATTTTCAGGAACTGGTGGTTTTAATTTAATTCCTTGCTTCTCTGTTTCCTGAAGCAAAAAGTCTTGTCCAGACTTTTTTTGGTTCTCCAAATGAACATTTTGAGTTTCTGAGGATGGGGTCTTTTGACCCTCCTCTCTTTCAGCTGAATACATTAGACTTGAAGTTGCTGACCCTGACAGTGCAGTTGTTGATGATGGACACTCAGTTTCTTGCTTCTCTGTTTCATTTCCAGAATATGGTAAAAGCACATGTTCAGACTCAGACTGTACAGTTTCTGATGACTGAGGAATAATATCTTCCTGTGTTATTTCAGTTGAAGTGGAATATCTGGATTTAGCTGATGGAACATCAGGTAAGTAGGACTTCTCTGTTTCCCTCTCAGGATGTTCTGACATAGATTCTGTAGGCAAAATATGCTGGGAACTTGGTCTATCTAATTCACTAACAAAATCTGCTGAAACTGACTGTGGTGCAGAATTGGGCTGAACTTCCTGCTTCTTCACTTCATCCAGATGATCTGATACTGTTAGCAGGGATCGGTCTGTCTTCTTGTTTGCTTTTTCAGCTGAGGGAAGCAGCCCTTGATTCTCATCAGACTTGAGTGATGTGGAGGCTATTGACTCTCTTATTGATGTTCTTGCCATGGCTGAATGACTTTGTGGCTTCCTGGCTTCTTCTTCATTCTTCAGCGAATGTCCTGAAACCTGATCTGGAGCATCCAAATGAGGTTGTCTCTCTTTTCTTTCTTCATGTTGAAGGGTTGATTCTTTCATTTTATAAGGTTCAATATTTTCAGATGAAACATAATTTTTCTTAGCAAGCTGTTTTTCAAGAGGTGGTGTTGGTGAAGAAAAGCTTTGATTTGCTTGTTCTGTGAGTTGTTGTCTTTGCTTCCTTCTTCTCTCTGAAGGTGTTTCAAGAATTTTACTTCTTGCTCCCTGAAACTGTTTTGGATGTGTTGCCCCTGAGAGTGAACCAAACTTCTGCAGTCTTTCTTTTACTGATGTTTCAAGGAACTTTTCCGAATCTCCTGAAGCTGAGCTACTTCTCCGGATTCTGTTTTTCTCCAATGTTTCCGGGGCTGTCTCAGTCCCTCCAAAAATTGAGTTGAACAGCTGGATTCTAGCTTGTACTGGTCCTCCAAGAATTGGACCAACTTTTCTCAGTCTGCTCTCCCTAAATATTGATCTTATTGGAGCACGTTTCACAGGCTCTTCTGCGATATTCTCTAGATCTTCTTTGTTGTCCAACATTTCCTCATCTCTGTCTTGTGTTTCCACCTGCTCTACATTCAACATGGAGGCTTGCACATCTCCTAGAACAGTTCTTGGTTCTTGCCTCTGCATTCCAGAAGAGTCACGTTTTTTATTGCACTGGCCTCCCTTCGGTCTTGTAGCCATTGGCATCCTATTTGAAGATTTGCGTGTCCTTTTCCGAACGACCTTGCCTTCATCCATAATAAAGATAACTTTTCCTGGAGGAGAACCCACGGGTGAACTTTCCATACTGTAGAGATCAGAAGCTGTACTAGTTTCAGAGGTCCAGGGAGTAGAAGATCTGCTCGAGCTGGTTTCCCAGGTTATTCCACTGTCTTCACTTTGGCATGTTACCATAGAAAAGGAAGGGTTAGTCATTATGTACTGCAGCTTAGGTTTCACATCTTCAGTTTGAGTAAGATCTCTTAAACTACAAACAAAAGAACAAATAACAAAAGAAAGCTGTAAAAACATACAACAAATTGCATTATTGCAGGAAAAAGCTGAATTCTTCATTGAAACAAAAATGGCTTTCAAAGTCATAAAAACACTGCATAAGCATAAATTTTTAAGTACAAGCGTAAGAAAAATCTTATTTCATCTCACAACTATATTTTTGATGAATTTGTGTAAAACTGCATGTTGCAAGGTTACTTCAGTGAAGGGGAGGTGTTTAAATTATCTTGACAATACAGGAAAAACAGTCTTTGATCTGACCTTGTTTTGCCAGTGTGAGATTGAGCTGATTCTGAGGCTATTCTCCAGCATGTGTTTATCTCACGGTATAAATTAAACCTTTCATTAAACACTTCGAAGATACTGTCAGTGTTTTAATAGCACCCACACTTGCTTTGCACAAGTGTGAACGATTATACAATGCTCAAACAGTAGAGTCTATCCACTGGTTTGTTACTGTCTTATATCTTTTGTCCTCTAAGCACTCTAGATTCTTAACAAAGTAATTAAGAATATATTCAACAGTTAAAATATACTGACATCTCCCCAAATGAAACAGCAATGTTTCATAAAGCTAATTTTAAACCTTACGATGTGTAATCGATACAATATCATATGATGCAACCAAGTCTCTCAGCTAAAATAGTAAAAAGGTAGGAGAAAGGCTCTTCTGAGAAGCTTTAGAAAAGAGAACTTCAAATTCTTCAAACTGAGCATGTAAAGATTAGCAAACACAATTAAAAGACACAATGTGTGGAGGGTTTAGTATTTTTAAGGTTGCAGTATTTACTAAAAAAAAAAAAGCACAGAAAAGGTAATCAAAGCTCAACTCCAAAATTTCCTGAGTAGATAGTAGTCTATTTTTGGAAATCACATTTGTAGCTGATGGAAAGAAAGCAGCAAAGTCTCCAACACCCTCATGGAAGAATGCACATCTACGGCCACACAACATTCTGCTTCAACTGAACAGAGGGAAGGGTCACTTTTCCACTGATTAGGATAAAGCACTTCAGCTAAAGTGAAAAAACCTAGCTACTGATCAGGGATCAGGAAAGCAGAACCCATCTGATCAACTGCCAGAGGCTGTGGCCTTGCACAGCACAGGCGCAGAGATGCAGAGGTGCAGGCTGCAGAGGCAGAAGGACACCCCTGAGAAGCAGGCAGTACCATGCCAGAGGGTGCTGAGCACCAGTCAGAAAGCGGAGGTCTTCGAAGGATAAGAAATCCTGTGGAAAGTCATAACTGCTTCATTAAGCAAAGTCTCTGGACTGTAAGTTTTTTGTAAAGGACATTCAGTGAAAATACTCCGTATCTAATGGAAGCAGAAATGTAATCCTGCTACTGGTGGTGCTACCCTTACCTTTCCCAGAATTTACCTTCCAGTGTCCAGAACAAGATGGGCTGCACTGGGCTGCTCCATGCTCAGGTCTGTGCAGCATGAGGCACAGATCATCGCACTGGTGTCCTTGGTGCTAACTGAAGGCTGAAGTCACCCTTTGGGACAACAGCCTGACTAGCCCAAGGTGGGACAACACAGTATCAAACTCCAGGGATGGGGTCATTGTTGTGGTGATGGGGCTGGCCTGGAGATGGTGACTGGCAGGACAACTTGAAGGCCCACAATTCAAAGCATGTCTGAGAGTGCAGTACTAAATAATTGCATGGTAGCCAATACCCTCCTGCCCCCCAAACCCAGCCCTCAAACAAATTTAAGCCTCAGCATGTATAGCTGATCATCTGCCATGGTACAGTACTCTCTGGAAAGGCTAGCTCCATAGGTGAAAACTTACAGGTTGGAGAAAGAGGTACCTATATCTGTAAATAAATTGGTATCTATACCAATTTTTCCCCTAATTTTTCCTTTGCCAGTTCCATGGCTTGGCATTGACTTGAACATAGAAAAATAAAATTTAATTTTAAAAAAAGAAAAGTCAATAGCAATAGTAGTAAGGAAGCTTTCAGCTATTTGAGTCCAAAATAACAGAGGAATAATTTTTTTTTTACGTTTTTCAACTTCTAAACCATTCTTATATTTTTAAACTTATTTTTCTGCAATACTTGGTGCTGTTAAATAAACCTTCATAGAGAACAGAACAGAGCTCCCACTTGAGCTGATATTAATGAATAAGAACGGGATGCCCTGGCCCTGCCTATGCAAAAAGCTTGAATTATATGCATCATTATTTCATTTTCATGGTCACAAACTTGTCACAGCTCATATTCCTCTACAGTGTGAGGAGATGGTGCTTTATACTATTAGGACCAGAATGAGACATGGAACTCAAACATTTACTTCCAGTGCACTTACAAATGCTGCCCTTTTGTGAACTGCTTACAAGCTGCACCATAGTAGCTGAAAACTCCCCTCTAGTCTGCCACTGCAAAAAGATGTTTGCAATGTTTCAGCTCATAAATGTAGATATGGAGCCGCTGACATATATGGCAAAAGCCAGCGCTGTCTTTTTTCTATGTATACATTTTACATGCATTCCTGTTGGTACTTACATTATCAGCATGTTATTTCACTTCTAGGACATTAATTTAAACCTTTTCTTAGTCTTGGAGACACTGACAAACAGTTTTGTGCCTCCTGCCCTAATAGCTCAAACCCAGATTTTTCTTCCTGCCTCCTCCTCCTGCTTCTCACAGCCCTCTGCTTTTCACTATAACTTTTGTGCTGTGTCCATCAGAATTTCAGGTTTCTAGTCCAGCCTGGCAGGCTGCGTAGATGTTCCTTTATGTATCATATGAGGGAAGAGTTTTCACATCCCCAGCTGCTGGAGCAGTTGTGTTCACACACTCAGTAGGGTCTGTCCACCTGTGCACACCACTACTATGAGAGATACATGTAGCCAGCCTATCAGCTTTCTAAAATTCTCCTCTCTTTATCCTCCTCCTATCAGACCTTGCCACTGCTGGTATCATAAAAATGTGTAGCTGTTTGCTGCATAATTCGTCACAAGCCGAAAACAACACAGATAAAATTACAAGATGTCAACCTATGTCTGTAGTTTGCTCTGACAAGATCTCATTTTCTGAAAGCTCCTACTTCAGGCACAGTGCAGGAGTGATGGAAATTGGTATTGGCTAGCTGTCTTCCCAGCTGAAGGAAACACGTTTCTGTGCTTGTGTTTTTATTCTGTACATATCTGTAGTTTCTGCCTTTACCATGGCGCCTCTTTCCCCCTACAGCAATCACAATGCTCAGCAAGGTCTCTGCCTATTGTTCTGCATTTTCCAGGGCTACAGTTCATCCATCTCATTCAGTCTATGAGAACTGGGAGCTAGAGAAAGACACCATTTCAAACCCAGACTTCCACCTGATAAGATACTGTTGACTTCTTTCAGTTAATGATGCCTCTTCTGGCAATGAAGTGGCTCATGCATCTGTTGAAATTCCAAGGAACCATTATCTAAAAACAGTAAGACAGCTGCTTGCCCAGCTACAAGGCAGGATTTTATGATGAGTAGCTAGGAGCCAGGACCTGGGCTTGTCTCACACATTTTGTTCCATGTCTTATGAAGGAACATAACCTGCTGTAGTGCTAGTCTGTTTTCCAGACACCAAGTCATGGCATGTCCTTAGCGGCATTGCCATTTGCAGGATTAGACGCTGCTTGAGAAATCCACAGCCCTCCATGCCCAAAGGTCTGCCATGCTCCAGCATTCTGGATTCTCCACCATGTTGTAGAGGGAGCACAGGTACCAAACACTTCAATCAGGGTTGGACACTTTACACAGTTACATAATCACTCTGTTGAGACCCAGTGGGAAACTTCTGAGAGTCTGAGAGCCCTACTGCAACACAGACCTTTATCTGTTAGTCTTACCCAAAAAGCTGAAGAGAAATGAAACACAGAGTTCCCAGCTGCAGGAGCAAGTGGGGGCTGGCTGCACCTTCCCCTCTGGAATGCCCCCACCTCAGCATTCTGCCCCATTCAGCTGCTTTCAGTTATCTGCATAGGCCCACACAGCTCTGCTTCCTACTTCTCTCACCTTTCCCGCTCATGCTACTACTGCAGGTGGCAGAAAAAACAGCCCTGCCAGACTCTTCCACCCTGGCCCAAGCCAGGCACTGCCTCATCTAAAGGCATCTAAAATCACACACACTTTCCTCATGTCCTTCTCTGCTCTGGGTAGGGTATGATAGCTTCTCTTTTTGGAAAACAAATCCACAGGACATCCCACCCTTTCCTTCTCACCATCCATTTGCTATCATTCCAGTCTTTTGCTATCCTAGATGCTGCAGCATCCCCCACATGGTAGGAAGACACCTCCTCCACTGTGCTTCCCTTTATATCCATTTTCATCAATCATTATAAACAATACTTGTCTCTAAAGCTTACACACCTCTGATCTTGTGGAAGGACTGCTTCATTAAAAAAAAGACAAACAAAAAAATCTCAACCACTTCCAGAACTCAAGGACTTTCTCCCCATCTACCGGTTACAGGTAAACACTAAATGAGCAGATAAAATGAACCCTTACCTATTCCAGGCAAACTAGCTGTCTGGAAATACTTGGTGCCAGAGCCATTTTTATGTAAACCCTGCACACAGACACATCTAGAGACCTTCCCACTGTATATGAAAATCAGCTGAGAATGGTCTGAAAGACAGAACTGTGTCAAAACAGCTCACCCATTACACACTTGTTAGAGACACCAATATTCCAGTGGATATGTAAACCAGTTAAATGGTAAACAATTTTACTTTAGACTTAATTTTTACCATTACTAATGGTGAAAAATTAAAACACAAAAAATAAAAACCTGTTAATTTCGTACTCATGCCTGCCTTAATGAGGACAGTATTTCAAAATATTTTTCCTGTTTAGGTGATTAATTGGATACATAGAGATAGAAACAGAAGGCATCTACCATGACCATCCATCCTAGATAGTAAAATACCCAAAGGCAAGAAAATATTGCATGAGTCCTACATAGATCAGTGGGGTTTTTGTGCTGACAGGGTTATGAAATCCTTATCCTACCTTTTTAATAGGCTCTAATTCTGCAAGTTAGTCTCAATACTTATATTAAAAAAACTGTGCTAGGAAAACAAATTATTTCAACATTACATTAGTAAGGATAATAAAGAAATGAAACCCAAACTCTTCTGCCTTTCACATGCATGCCATGCCATTTTGGGACAAGTCATAATTTCTGCTGCAGCTTTTGGGATTTTATTTGCTGCAGTTGCTGCACAGTGTGGAAGTGGAGTGGTCTGGCCAGAGCTCAGGGGCTGGTGTCTCAGAGGAAAACCTGGGCTCTTTTGCTTGTTTCACAGAGGTGCTTCCTGACCTTGGGGCAGTCATCTTGCTGCGTGACTCTCATATAAAATAGGTATGAGGCTATTTAATGTGCTTGAAAGGCAGAAATAGGAGCCAGTGGGGACTTTCCTGCTGACTTGCACAACCATGTGCTGTTCAACTGCATTGAGAGGAGGAAAGCAGAAGCAACAGAGAACTTGGGGTTGTTAAAAATAAACTGATGGCAGCAGGGTCCCGGACAAGCTGCCTTCAGCCAAGTTTGTGTATTAGTTACATCTCCTTTAAGCTATGTTTTCAAAGCCCATGCACTCAAAAAAATCTGTTCTGCAGTGGGGGCTTGAAAACCTGTTTGTCAACAAATAATTACTTCACAGCTTAAGTATGTCCCAGGGGCTCAACTGTCTGTTCTTGCCAGGAGCTCTGCCCGGGCACTGACCACAGCAGGAGGCCTGAAGCTCAACAACCCTGCTGACAATTGCAACAACATCTAAGCAACTAAAGAGTCAGTTTTATTTAACTTTTCTAAGCTATTGCTGAGTGCTCGGTGTAGTCATCACATTTGTGCCGAACCCAAACTTTAACATCTCCTTTAACCTAATTAACCAATTTAACTATGCTCAGTTCAACCTAGCATAGCTGTTGAAAACCTCTCTGGTAGACTCTTACCTGTCTATTAGTAAGACAGTTAAGGATAGAGAAAAATTCTGCTGTGTTTAATATAACTAGGAGGTTAAGGGAATGTTTGCTGTGATTTAAATAAGTTCTGAGATGCAATGGCCAAGTTTGCATTGCAGAGGTTGCTAGCCAGAAGCAAGACCCAGCTCAGAGGAGCTGCTAACAGGCACCCACTGAGAAGTCATCCTCTCAGTACAAGTAGTGAATAACTGCGAGGCTACAGATTTCACTCCCTTTTTAGCAATTCCTACTTGTGTTTCACAGTTTCAGTTTTACTATTACCCATTTAATTAGAGATTATTTAAAAAATTATCTAAATCGTGTTTTAGCTGTCTGCAGTGAGCAGCTCCACTCCATGGACTTCAGCTGGTTTTCTTGCAGAGATACAGCCATATGCAAGCAGTGTTTTATTGGCATGCAATCCCTCTCTCTGCCCTATAGGACTGAAAAGCCAACACCTCCCTTGGGAATAAAGCAGCATTACACACCTGGGTGACCCCCCACTATGGAAAATTAGCTCTTTATTTCCTGTGCAGGAAAGTTTTCCTACAATTCTAGAATACATTTCCCCATTTAGTTTTTGTTCTTGTAGACTTAGGATGGGTCACGGCTGCCACTGCCATCTTTTTCCTCCAGCAACCATCAGCAATGTCAGAAAGTACTTTGAACTGTGATACATGCAGAGTGATGGTAAACATGGATGGCTTCACAGCACAGAGGTATTAGAAGCTGTATGACACATTTCTTGAAAAATAGGTTTCTGGAAAAAAGCTAACATTAACATCACAGGTTCTTCCTACAGTATCCACTTAAAATTGATGGGAAAAGACAAGGAAGGAATCTTTAGACTTGATATGTGCCAGGGGACTCTCATGCCTTGTGGTGTCTTTACGAAACCAAGGGTGCTGGCACAGCCAGAGTCCTGCATGGACCAGGTTGCAGACACCTCTGCATCCTGTGCAGGACCATTGGGCAGGCCACTGTGCCACAGCTTTGCTTACTACATTCCTAATGGTAGGTAAACAATAGTAGGACAATAAATTGTTTCTGTGGAAGAGTTATTAAGAAAACAAAATTAAAGATCAAAGGGATAGAATATTTCCCATTCCACCACAAAAATCAGCCATACAAATCATGACCAGCAATAGCAGGCATGTACAACCAGTTTTTCCTTTTTAAGGAAAGAAGAAACTGAAGAGGGAGGGACAAGTGGGGAGGAATAAAGAGCCGTAAAAAGGAACCAATTTTAATGCACCGTTATAATATTTGAGCGTTTTCTCCCTGACAAGCAAATCTGCAAAGTATTCAAGATCCATATGTGACAAAGAGTCAGCCAGAGAGGGAGGAGTGGAAGGAGATGCCACTTGAGCTGGCACATCAGAGGATCTTTAAATAGAAAAGCTTTCAGAGAACTCAGGGTAGGCACTTACCACACAAAACTTAATTACAGACATACTCATTTGAAAAAAATATTACAGCCCTCTACTTCCCCCCCTTTTTTTATCTGCAACAATTGGGTAAGTGAAGGGGGGAAAGCCACTAAATCAGCAAGGGATTCCAGTCCTCTCATCTCCTGGGGGATGATGCTTTGGGGTGGAGCTGCCAGCTCCCTCTGGGGCTTTGAGTCCCTGGGGAGACATACCTCTTAGTCAGCTCCTCTGCTTCTTCTGGGTCCATGGCCTCCTCTTCCTCCTCCTCCTCCTCCTCTTCTTCCTCCTCCTCTTCTTCCTCTTCTTCTTCATCTCCTATGAAGGAGGAGGTCTCAGATGCCCTGTCACACTCGGCGCCGTGGGAGCCCTCCATTCCCTTCCCTGCTCAGGCCCTTGCCGGTGATGTTTACCCCCAACCCTGTCCTCCCCAGGGCTGCCTGAAGCAACTGTCATCCCCAGTAGCACTCACTTCTCCTGACTCAGGGCAGTCTTTAAATAGAAGGCAGTAAAGTTACAGCACAGAGTTGCTGCTCTTCCTACCCTGGCTCCTAGCACCGACCTGGTGCCAGGACACGTGGCCCCATGGCCATCTCTCCAGCTGCTCTCCCCCTTCGCCTGCTGCCACTGCCACAGAGCCACTTGTACAGAAGGGCAGTCAGGCAGCAGCAGGGAGAAAGGGGGCCAAGACCTTGCCCCAGTTACCTCTAGCAAATTTGGGGTGGATAGTACAGATGAAGCAGAATGAGAGTTTATCTGTGGCCCCAAGAGAAGGTGCATTTCACAAGTTCTGTCCTTAAGTACACCCAGAGTCCCTTAAGGTCAAGCTAAAAAGGTCAAATACAATAACTAGTGGATAAGCCTCTGAAAAACACATTTAATTATTAATATCATACTGTAAGAGATATCAAATGCACTGTGGTATTTAACCACGTAAAAGGAATGTATCTGAATCCTCAATTTGTCAACGTGTTAAATCACAGAACATTTAAAACTTCCTGTTTGAGTGGACTTGAACCAATTAGAATTTAAAGCAGAGACAAACTATACTAACATGCTGAGTTTAGGTTAAGCCACATTTACCCTTTATTATTCTGCATTTTACACAAAATGCAGTGCTTTTCACAAACAAAACAGAAATATTTCCAATCTGTACTGGTCAAAATAATGACTTTATTTAGAAAAAATATTTTTAGAAGAGGAGGAAAGCACTAAACCCAATTCCAAATAAAGAACTTCCAAGATATCTCAAATAAAAACAACTGTATGCACAGTATGACTCGAATGTCCCCAGCTTTTTGTTTTCATTGTTCTTCAAATAAATAGACGGTTATAAATCAATCAGCAAACTCTTCCTTAAGCGTGCTGTAAGTATAGAAACACCCAGCCATGTACTTCTGACTACAAGCTGCTTCTGCACACTAAATTGAAATTCTCCTGACATTTCAAAACAGTATGTACAGGTAAAACCTTTCTGCTCTCTTGACTCACACAGAGATAAACACAATTTACAAGGTGACAAAGAAATTTTTTTGAAAAGTGTATTTGAAACAGATATTAAATTAAACTCTACATTTCATCATGAGCATAGACAGCATACACACCAGAATGTAAAGAATATGAAGTACTCCCTTAAATTTCATGTGGAAGAGCACTACAAGTTTTCTAGAAATGCTTATACTTGAAACATACAAACATTGTACATGTTTTGATTTAGTCTTCAGCACAGCAAAAGAAAGGCAAGTACCAGAAACCCTGCAATTTATTTCCATGTGTACTTCTCACAAGTGAATTTGACCTGTAAATGGACCAAAATCGCAAATTCTTTCATGCTCTTTGGACAAGCATCATACTCAGTAAAATCAAGAGAAATATTTATATCTGAACACACAAAGATTACAGAGAACAAAGCAAAAAAAGTAAACTGCAAAATACAGGACAACCCATACCAAGTACAGTACAATAAATCAAGAGTGACGTTCTCTGATGGACTTAAATTTAACATCAAATTTACTGTGAATTGAGTCCCATTACCCAAGTTCAAGTAAAACACTAGTTCCAAATAAATGTTTCAGGTTCACAAATATAATGTATTCATGAATGGTAACTTCAAGTTTCATACAAATAATCTTACATCCTTTTATCATCACCCTGCCATGTGAGTCTTAAATTTGATTTAGGCTGATTTCTTTGTGAGGGATTTTTTTAAAATAACATACTTATACTGTCAACATGCCTAAACATGAGACTTCACTTCCACATTCACATTTCAGGACAAGTGAGAGCAAGAGCTAGAAGAGAAACTTTTAAGTTTCACATTGTATAGCCTATGCCAATTCTGCCTTAGTGTCACCAAATGTAAAGTTCTTGCAAGCATTTGATCCTACTAAGCACCTCTGAGCTTGTTAATCTAGTCCAGAAGGACCAAAGAGAGTTCTTAAAATCCTAGAGAAGACACTAATAGTTTCTGACACATGAGGTGAGAAAAGAGGAAAACTCAATGCCAAAAAGAGTAGTCAAGAATAATAAGAAAGAAAGAAAGAAAGAAAGAAAGAAAGAAAGAAAGAAAGAAAGAAAGAAAGAAAGAAAGAAAGAAAGAAAGAAAGAAAGAAAGAAAGAAAGAAAGAAAGAAAATTGCTGAACTAAGGCAATAACAAATCCCACAGAAGACAGCATCTTCCACACACACAGAAACCTTGGTCCGTTATGAAAAATATACTTTACCAAAGAGCTGTCAGAAAAAAAATATTCCTGCTAGTATGTATGCCAAGGGATAAGTAGGTAAAAGTTTTTATTTTGAAGCTGAGAAAAGGTGAAAACTTTACCCTAACACTAAAATTTATGATAGCCATTAGTCAATTTTTCACTCTGGGTACTTGCCCAGAGAAGTTGAAAACTCAGGTCATTAAACCTCTAACAACTTCAGACTACACAGAACTGAATCCAAAGTTAAAATCCAGCTCCTATCCACTCTCCCCAAGCCATTTTCTTGGTGGTATAATATCTGAAGTCTTCTGACAAAAGTTGCAGCGCACTGTTTAACAAATATGCTATCAACAGGCTTGTTCCCAAAAACTGGGGAAAACTACCGTCTAGAATTTCTGCTTATAAACATGGCTTATCAGAAGGACATAAAACTTGAGAAAAAAATACAAAAGGATTCTTTTGAAAGACAAAGACCGTTGTGGTTACGGACCTTAACTTGTATTAAAAATACCACTGAATTGATACGGCAATTTTAATAGAGTAGCTCAGAGATGCCACAATTTTTTAAACTAACTTTTTAGAAACAGTTAGGAAGAAGTGGTTTCAAACATGAAGCATAAATTTAAGGTGCAAGAAATGTTGACACATTAGGTGATGCAATACAACCTCATGAGAAAGTTTCATGCCTTTTATAAAGCTTTGTTTCTCACATTCAGCTCTCTTAAAATATATTTTTACCAACTTTAAACATTTATGTCCCTTCTTATTTATCCTAGGTCAGGAAAGTTTTCAATTTTCTAAACAAAGATATAGCCAATGCCTTTTTTAAGAAGATTTAGCCAACACCCCCATTCCCCAGAATCTACATAGAGCCTGTGGATAGTGCATCTTTGAATCCAGACATCATCCTGTCCTAAAATCTTGTGCTTCAATTTTACATAGTGGATCAAAGAGAATGTTTCACTGATACCCAAGTCATACAGAGAAAGGGCAGTGAGGGTGAACACATGCAAGAAGGAAGAACATTTCAGTGGGCTGCTAAGAGTCATATTAAAACTGAAAGACAGTTTAAATTGCAGAAGAAAAGTCAGTCGCAGAAATAAGGCAAAACTCTACACAGACAAGACTGTGACAAAGTGTGTAGGAAGTAAACTCACATCAGGCATATAGTTTACAGTACTTAGAACTTCTAAATAAACTAGAACTTAAAGGTTTGCACAAGACAACGCTTGTTATTTTACCGTTATAAGGGTTTTCATAATCTTGTTATAGAATGTAATAAATCAAACTTGTACTTATTCACAGATGTACTGCAGAATACCCATGACAGAACTTGATGAATTGCAACGTGGGTCCTACCTCATGGGGCATTTTCTATTCTACTTAATTATAGGAAATATTTTAAATATGCGTACAAAATAACATAAATTGGAAAAATAACCCTTATCTTCCAAATATAAATTTTATTTCACTGGACACCATATAAAGTATTAAACTTTAAAAAATGGAAGTACGAATTTGATATCTGTGGTAAATACAGTCTTAAAAATTAATTGGTCTTCAGTAACAAATATATGAGAGACACGAATTGTGCTATAGGAGGTCTAAGAGAAGGTTTCCCATTTTTTTGGAAGAGCTGTAATTTTCAGTATTACTTATTTAGATTCAATTTACAATGGCTGACCAATTCACAAACATTTACACAAAATCAAACAAGAAGCCCAGCTTACTTTAGCACTGATTTGATTTTGACTTGGTCTTTTTATCCAAAAGACACATCACTACTACTTCAAATATTTAAAAGGAAGCACTAAAAATTTTCCTCCCTACTCTGTGTGAATGTGAAGCGTTTATGTGCATTGAATTGAGCTTTTTTACTTCAACTTCTTCACAGTACAACTGTTGCTTGAAGATTCCAGTTTAGATTATAGTTCTTGATATTCAGAGTACTACCAATCATAATCTAGCTTCATTTTCATAAACAGTTGCTTGTTATTCCAAGTAAAAGTGAAACAAAACTGGAAAGTGCTAAGTTGAGCAGAAGTAAAGTACAGACTCTCTGTTCATCAAAAAGTTGGTAGTGCACAGTGTCTTAAGGATGTAGTCAGATTTGCACATGGTTTAACCTTGAATGTCTATCTTTCATGGTAAAATCTGTCTTAATTAAAGGTTACACAGATCACACAAGAAACAAGTCAGTATATCCCCACACTTTCCTTAAAATAGTTGTATTCTTGTTGTTTGCTGTGAGTTTCTTCTAGAAGTCAACAATGCAAGTATTTTCAGAAAGTGTATTTTTGAATGAACAGCTGTATTAACAAACACTGATAATAAAATATGCCACATCCTTATAAACATTTCATTAATAAAAAGTTTACAGAGAAAAACATGTCATAAAAACCATGGGTTAAGTGCCTCCTGATTTTGACACTGTTCTTTATTTCAGCAGGATCCGAAAAAAAAGGAAAAATGAAAGAAGCTAGTTATCTTTTCTGTTTGGTTGCTTTTAAAGATAATATACAATTCAGGTCTTTCTTGCCTTGTAATAGCCGCCAAGCCTGAGGAAAAAAATCACAGGGTTTTTAAAACAAGACTATAATCTTTGCCATTAAAACTTAAATACCATTACAATCAATAAGCATCACAGTTCCACAAAATTAAGGTTGATTTTTTTCCCCTTCTTGACAAGAAAGCTAGTGGGTTGAAGGTTTTTTGCTTCAACTGTTTTTGTGATTTTTAAGGGAAGCAAAATCCAAAAACTACACAAAATGCAATGAACTAATGAAGAAGGTGAAAGCCTTTCAAGAACAGACTGGATTTTTGGAGACAGAGATATTAACAATATTTAAGCATTACACTTGTACTGTAGCTGCAAAATAACTGTCTCAAATTTACACATGTTAAAGTCCCTGAAAAATGATGTTAAACACTGTCATTTTCAGAACTTAATCGTGTCTCCAAAATATGTTATTTCAACTTTCTCCTATGTTCCAGTGTGAGTTTCAGGACATCTGTTATGCCATGAGCCTGCAAAGAACTACAGTGTCCCTCCTGTGTTTATACAGAAATCATTTACACTCCAATGTGTAATGAAAACCAAATGTGGAACAATTCTCCCAAGGACAAAACAGACTCCTTAAGGTTCTTAAAAAGTAGTGCAGGATATTAAAAATTATTTACACTTTTAGAGCAACTATCATTTTTAAGGTATCTGGTAAAAAGCACATTTTTTCAGCAGTGTATCACTCTAGTATATTACTTCCAGACAGCTAGCATCAAACACCTGCATTTACATTTGTCAGAAAACCACAGAGATTTGAAATAAATTTTTTTAACTGAAAACTGAAAAGTTCACTCTGATTTCACAGTACCGCATGAGCCTAAACCATTTCATAAATGTAGCTCTAACAGACTCACAAAATTAACTATTTTATGTACAACTCTGTGAACGATTCAGTATTTTGTATGTTAACATGTTTAAATAAAAGAAAAACTAATGAACATTTCTGAACAGAATTACAAAGAAAATGTTATCCTTTTCTGACTAAGGTGTCTCTTACAGCATTTGCTCTATTACAAGTATCTGGTATTGAATTACTTTTTGCTGGAGAAGCAGTCAAGGTACTTGAAGACTTGAATTACTGGAGTAAACACAAACCTCCAAGAACAGCGTCACAGGGGAATCTTAACTGGTTAAAGCTGGAAGCCAGTTCTATGCACTAACCCCTAGTCATAACTACATAAAAAATAACCGGAGATCCCAGAAAACTATCATCTGAGTTGCAATTCCAATGCAATTCTTATGATAAGAGACAAGCATAAACGAGACTTTGTAGCAAAAAATTTCAGAAAAAAGATGTTTAACCAATTTTTCCTTATCTCAAAGTGTCCTTCCCTTTCCTGACTGCGACAGTGAAAGTTCCTACTTGAACTACTCATGTTCTAAAAATATGACTGTGGTCTTCATAAAGAAAAGTACCTATCTAGGTAAGTTATCAAAACCAGAAGACTACGATTATTTTAGTGGTGATATTTATCAAAAATAGGGATAGTAAGAAGTATAAAATATTATCTATTACTAGTCAAATTCATGTACGAATAAATAATAAATGAAAACAAAATTGTAATTTTAAAGCTATTAACCACTGTTAGAATTTTACACACACAAGAAAATCTAAGAGAAAGGGATATTACTATTTTAAGTACCCATTTCATTTTAACCCTGAAGTTTAACGGCAGACACTAATGAATACTCTTAAGACATGATTTTTCCACTTTTTTTAATAAACATACATTTTTATTACTTATAGTGTAAAGCATCAGAAATGGGCAGGTTTAATGACTAGCATTTTCACGATAGTGTAACTACAATAAAAAACAAAGTAACCATAAAAATTACATCTGATGAACTTTTTACCTCTTCAAATTCACCTCTGATCTTATCAAACTTCTGTTTCTCATGTACAGCTCTAGCAGTATTTGTCCCATCAAAGGGTTCTGAAAGATCAAAAACAAACATGAAAAATGGTAAAAGAATCTTGTTAGGTTGTCTCTGCTAACCAAGTAGTGTCATGCATATAACTGTTTCCCAAAAGTGTTTTAGTCAATTCCTCTTTGGCTCTCAAGCTTTCTTTCTACATAACATTTATCAAAAAAAACCCCAAACCAAAACAAAACTAAACCAACCAATAAAACAAAACAATCCCCCCACAAGAACAAAAAAACCCAAGACAAACAAACAAACAAAGAAAAAAGAAGAAGAAGAAAAAAGGAATAAAAGCCCCAAATGCTGAATTTTCTGTGAGTTTGCAGATGACACGAAGGTGAGTACTGCAGTTGACACCATAGGACAGGATGCCATCCAGAGGCACATGGATGAACTTGTGCAGTGGGCCAATGAGGGTCTCATGAAAGTTCAACAAGCTCAAATTAAAGGTGCTGCACCTGGGTCAGGCCAATCTCAGACATGAGTATAGCCTGGGAAAAGCCACTGAGAGCAGCCCTGTCCAGAGGGACTTGGGGGTGGTGGTAGAGGAGAGGCTGGACATGACCCAGCCATGGGCACTGACAGCCCAGAGAGCCAAATGTGTCCTGGGCTGCATCCAGAGCAGCGTGGGCAGCAGGGCCAGGGAGGGGATTCTGCCACTCTGCTCTGCTCTGCTGAGACCCCACCTGCAGCACTGCATCAGCTCTGGGGGCCCTGCACAGGAAGGACATGGACATGCTGGAGGGAGTGCAGGGAGGCCAGAAAGATGGTCAGAGGAATGGAGCACCTCTCCTAAGAGGACAGACTGAGAGAGCTGGCTGGGGTTGTTCAATTCAGAGAGAAGGCTCTGGTAGAGATCTCACAGCACCTTCCAGTATATTAAAGGGGCCAACAAGAGAGCTGGAGAGTGACTTTTCACAAGTGCACGTATTGATAGGACCAGGCGGAATGGCTTTAAACCAAAAAGAGCAAGCTTAAGACTAGATATTAGGAAGAAATTCTCTACTGTTAAAGTAGTGAGGCACTGGAAGAGGTTGCTCTAGAGAAGTTGTGGATGCTCCATCCCTGGAAGTACTCAAGGCCTGGTTGGAAGGGGCTCTGAGAAAACCGGTCTAGTGAAAGATGTCCCTGTCCATGGCAGGGGAGCTGGAAAGAGATGATACTTAAAGCCCCTTCCAACCTAAACCATTCTGTGATTCAATGAATGCTCTAATGATACATAATTCATAATAAACTCAGGTTATTACTATCTATTGAAGAATAACTATGCGTTGAATTTATGCAGGAGTAATTATCAGCCACAGCTCAGTAGTCTGTGATAACATATCAGACTATGATTTTCCCTATTAAAATATTTTGAAACTTATTACACATGAGAATCTTGGAATTACTCACTTCAGGTTCATCTCATTTAACAATTTCTCAGTGGAAGACTGATAATATAGCAAAATATTTACTGTAACTTTTTATGTAAGACATATCAACAATATATTTTATCACTTCATACCTTTTCTGCAATATTTATTCATAAGTTATCCATCTGGAGGTTCTACTTTCTAACTGACTACAAACTAATGTTATGTTCCCCCTCCTTTTTTTTTATCCTAACTTAATTAATAGTTTGCAACTTTTTTAATTGCAGGATTAAAAAAAGTACTTTTTGCTACTGGTAAGGTTGCCAACATTAAAACAATTGATACTAAAAATTTATGATGCAGGGACTATGCATTACAGTGCGCTACAAAGCAGATTTTATAGTCTTTTCTTCCTTAGTAGAGAATTGCTTAAGTAACGTTGTATATTTCACACTGGTATAATGCAGGCAAATCTTCAAGGATCACAGAACTACAGAAGTATTTTTTAGATCAGGTAGATTTTTTGTGTCATTTTGGTTATGCATTACTTTTATTGAGACAGTGATGTATTGTAAAGGAAAGCATGACACAGACACCAAGGTCTTGTGCCTTTATGAAGACTAGAATTTCAAGTCTGGTATATACTCCATGGCTTTAGGTTTTTATTTCTGCTAGTAATTTAAATTCACCAATAAATTTTTTCATACAATAAATGTTGTATTGAACAGTTTTCTGAAAGAATTCTCTTCAAACTACCTAGTTTTCAGCAGACAGCTACAGGCAGATTTCTTTGATTTTCAAATGCATCATGCTTTTAGTTTAGAACAAACCAAAAAAAACATACGCAACCAGATAAAACATACACAGTTAAGTACTGTCAGTTCCATTATTTGAGAGAGTGATCTAGTATAATTAAAAACTCCATGTGCCTTACTATGTGAACAAATACAGCATTTCATTTGTGCATCATAAATGTGATGGTACTTGTTTTTTTAATGCTAGGACCTTTATGTTGAATCAGGTTATATCTGTATTTTAAAGCAGAAAGGGCTGAATGGTACTATCTTCTGAAACCATCAGTGGAAAAAAGACACTCTGGTCACAAAAGCTAACTCATATCTTCATTTTAATCTTCCTGCACATTTACTATCAAAAGACAAATTGGTTCTCTGAAACACAGCAAGAATAATTTTACAATCAGCTATTCTTTACACCACTACATTTTCTAACTATCCAGACAGTAAGAGTCTATTATAAGTTATTTTGTTCACACAGAGACGAGAATATTAAAAGAAAAAAATAACACAGCTTTAACACTGATGTTTGAGGGAAAGGCTAAAGAGAATAATTCTTCTAATAAAAATACAAGATATCACACAACTTCAGAACTGCTACTGACCAAGCCTTGATGAATTATTTTTTGAATTATTTTTAGTATGTAGACCTGAAAGACTAGAAACTACAAATATGAATCAGGTGCAGCTTAGATAACTTCTGATTTGATTTCCCTAAATGATTATCAATGTAATTATCTCATAAAATTGCCACATTTCTAGCTTTTCCTTTTTCAACAGGAGAGTATGTGATATTACTTGATACTGATAAGATTTAAACTGAAACTAGAATAGAGTTTAGAGCTCATTTAGAGCTTCTGACAAGGGTTGTTCAAAATTTTATCTAAAAGCAGGGTTCTCTGTATCCCCATCATGGTAAAAGCCTATCGTATTTTAAAGTGTCTGAAAAGAGCATCTCTATTTGCTTCTCTAACAGCAGAAATACATGTGAGAAACAGCCCTAACATTTAAAACAGAACATAGTTTTTCTTGAGTTAATCTAAATACAGTACAACATGCAGAATTGTGAAAACTTGCAGGCACAGCCTTGTTTAATCTATCTACATATACATTTTAGATATTGAAAAATATATGCAATAATACCAATTACTGAAACTTTATTCCGTGAACAGGAAAATTTGGCAAAGGCTTGGAAAACAGAATATATTGTCATATTTTGCTAACTTTTGAAATCTTCTCAAGTACACAGAAATTTATCTATATGCTTTGTTAACTTAGTTCAGCTTAATAGCTGCTAGAAACATGAAGTCTACTTTGAGTAAAAGTAGATTTTATTTTTCTGTCACAAATTAGAAGTAAACTTGGTATGTGAGGCTAAACCTACTAAGTCTTGAACTAAGTAAGGAATCAGATATATTACCTACAGATTATTTTGCCTTTTTTAATAGTTCAAACAAAATCACATTAAGGAAAAATTGTATGTAATTAAGACCATTAAATACAAAATCTAGAGTGTCTATTTTGTATGTTGATGTTTATTCTATTTTCCAGGCTGGCAGAAAGATAACCTAATTATTCAACCATTTTGTAATGTTATAAAATATTTGAGAACTTGAAACACACAGCCTCCTGCAACACAGTAGATCAGCATCATGTGACAGCAGCAAACATAGCTGCCCAGCATTTCCACCTCCCACATTCAGACCAGAGCCTTAGTAATGCCTCACTACGCTATCCTGAATCATTTCAGCTGTGCGGATACTCTAATTCTCCTATTTCTCAACTCTAAGACTTCAGAGTCCAGTGCAATCATATTTCAGTGTGTTCCTCTTCTCCTACAACTGTTAATTTTTCCCCAAAAGATCAAATAAAGAACAGGAATCCCATCATGTGGCTTTACATTGACATTCATATGACTATGACCATGTTGGTGAGTAATGGACCACAGAATAACCAAGTTCACTAGCAGGTGAAATTGATTGAAGGTGATTCTCTGCACAGAGTAGTACAAATGCAGGAAAGTACATACATATCCCAACCCTAAGCCTCATCAGTCTTGAAGAATGTCTGTCCAGCCACAGGATTTGTCTTAGTTTCCTCCTCCCCCTGCAAAATCTTCTCAGTATCTAACAACTTTCCCCATGCTGTTTGTCTTCTGTTCAAATTATATTCCTATTTCATCCTGAGACTTCAGCCCTTGACATCCTTATCCTAACAGCCTCCATTAATTGCAGTCAGGGCCCAGGCCACTTCTCCCTTTGTGACAACCATTTCCAGTTACACAGCAACTCTGAGTCCCTTCCTTACTTCTCATTCTCCTAACATGTCAGTTCTTCTCTTGGTCTACCATCTTGTCTTTCCTTAGTGCAGGCTTCATCTCCTATGTATGCTTACCTGCTAATCTTCTCCATGTACATTCCCCATGGCAGCTGAAAGGTGTCACTAGCATATTAATAAGGCTGCCTCTATAGTGGTCCTACTCAGTTCTGTACTGAGACAGTTGAGACCTGCAACTCCAACAAGTAGCCTGGGTTTAACCCATGGTTCTGGACGGAATCATGTAGTCTCTGCAAAAAGTCTACATTCACTACCCAGCCAAAAATAGTATCCACAAGGGGATCAACATACATATAACCTGGTCACTGCAATGCTAGAGTATTTATAGAAAAAAGAATATTCTTCAAGAATAATCTGAGTATGTACCTGCTGTGTTTTTTTCAGAAGTTCAAACCTGGCAAAATGACAACTAGTTTTGTTGAGCAGAAAAATACACACTACTGGTATAAAGGCCATTCCTTATCAAAGTCCTAAGCCCTGTTCCAAAAGTAACAGGGCGATGAGTGCTCTTGAATAAAAGGTCAGGAGTACTATTTTTAAACACTTTAGAACTTAAAGCTTCCCTCTCAAATGTTTTGACATTGAGAGGGAATGTATTTACATTGGTTAAACTTCCTTCTCTACATAATGCAATATATTTCTCAAAACACACCAAGGTAAAGTCTAATTGATAGATTAATGTATTTAATACCTTAACAGTTAAAAATTGTAATGTAGCTTCATATTTTACCTTCTACACAAATAAATTTGTTTCTCCATTCAATACCATCAGGTCTTGCAATAGCCTTGGCCTCACGAACTGAAATCATTTGATGGCACCAACTAAAGAAAAGGAAAACAAATTGCAAAAACTTTTAACTCTTTAGTTCTAAATTCAAAGTATCAGTTTACATTAACAAATTGTCAGATTGCAATGTCATAAGCCTGAATAACACAGTATTTTATAATAATGAGTAATTTAGTTTAACATCATGGGTAGGAAACAAGAAAATTTTTCTACTAACCGAAGTTCAAGTACAAAAAGCATCTCCAAAACAGAGCATCACAGGTATCCACGAGTAATGTATATTCACAACGGAATTCTTTCGACTAACAATGTCAAACTAAATTTGCATTGTCACCTACATTTATTTCTAAGTTCAAAATAAATTACAGAATCAAATCCTTCACAATTTTCTGTAGGAAGAAAAGGAATGTAAGAAATAAGTGCAGACAGGTCACATAGTGCATTCCATAAACAATACTCAGTAGTATAAAGATATGTAAAAATAACTTGCTCATAGGCCTTTCTTGTGCAAGGAACCTATTACTAGAAAGTTTCAACACTTCAAATATGTTGCATTTTAGATCTCCAAGTACAACAACTCTCTACCACTTTCTGCAGGCAGCTTTACAACAGCAAAACCAGGAAATTACCACATTTAAACTGGAACAGCACACAGATTATAGGGTAGTCTTTAATGATGTCCCACCATTTTTATGATGCTTGGCACAACAACATGACAAACGTAATGGAAGCAAAAAAAACAAACCACTCCCACTTTTATGTTCTTATCTACACAGCCACCTTTCAGCTGCTCTTAACCAGAGTGCCACTCATCCTGCGTGCCATCATGTGCCAAATCCAAGACAGTCAGAGGACTGGGGGCAGCCAGCAGGGGTTTATGAAAGGCAGATCCTGACTGACCAACCTGATCTCCTTCTGTGACAATGTGGATAAGGGAAGGGCTGTGGCACCATTTGCCACACATTATCATGGAGAAACTGGCAGCTGATGGCTCGGGCAGACACACTGTTCACTGGGTAAAAAACTGCCTGGATGGCTGGACCCAGGGTGCTGGTGAGCAGAGTTACATCCAGCTGGTGTTTAGTACAGCACTGGTGTTTAGTGCTGTTCCCCAGGGCTCTGTACTGGGGCCAGTCCTGTTTAATATCTTTATTAGTGGTCTGAATGAGGAGATCAGGTGCGTCCTCAGTCAGTTCAGAGATGACACCAGGCTGGGTGGGAGTGCTGATCTGCTGGAGGGCAGGCAGGCTCTGCAGAGGCATCTGGACAGGCTGGATCATGGGCCAAGGCCAGTGGTGTGAGGTTCAATAAGGCCCAGGGCTGGATCCTGCCCTTGGGTCACAACAACCCCAGGCAGCTCCAGAGACTGGGGCAGAGTGGCTGGGAAGCTGCCCAGAGGAAAAGGAGCTGGGGGTGCTGGTGAGAGCAGCTGAACATGAGCCAGCAGTGCCCAGGTGGCCAAGAAGGCCAATGGCATCCTGGCCTGTCCCAGCAATAGTGTGGCCAACAGGAGCAGGGCAGGGATTGTCCCCGTGTGCTGGACACTGGCGAGGCCATGCCTCAAATCCTGTGTTCAGTTTTTGGCCCCTTATTACAAGTAACACCCTGAGGTCCTGAGGTTTGTCCAAAGAAGGCCAGCGGAGCTGGGGAAGAGTCTAGAAAACATGTCCTATGAAAAGCAGCTGATGGAAATGTTTTTTTTTATTCTTAAGAAACAGAAGCTCAAGGGGGACCTCATCCACCTCTACAACTACAATAAGGTTGTAGTCAGGCAGGGGTCAATCTCTTCTGCCACGTGTCGAGGAAAAGAAGAAATGGCCTAAAATTGCACTAGGAGAGGTTCAGATCAGATATTAGAAAAAGATTTTTCACTGAAAGAGAAAACAGCTGGAGTAAGTTGCCTAGGGAAGTGACAGAATCACCATCTCTGGAAAAGTCCAAGAGATGTCTGGATGTGGCACTTGGGAATATATTGTAGGAATGGTTAGTGTGCTGCACTGGCTGCATTGGATTAGATGATCTTAAAGGTCTCTTCTAATCTTGATGATTCTGTAAACTAAGGAGCTGTCACATCAGTGGAACAGCTTGATCACCAGTACATCACTGTATGTCCTGACTAAATGGGTAGAAATAGCTGGGCAATGTGCTGCCAACTGTACCGGTCTTATGAAAACCTGAGAGAGGAGGAGCTGGGCTGGGTACATCAACCACCTGCAGTAAATGTGTAGGTATCAATGTCAATTAAAATACCGTCTAATTAAAATTCATCAGTTAAGTATGAAGGAATTCTGTCCTCCCTAGATCACAGATTTGCTGTCATAACTCCATTAAGTCAATGATGACCAGACAGCTAAAAATCAGTGACTGTAATTTTACAAATTATCTTGAATACAACTCATAATCAAAGCCTCCTATGGAGCTCAGTTTTTTGCATAACTGTACTTCCACAGAACACATACATTTAACAGTATGAACAGGGCTTATTTTTAAAAATGCAGGACACAGTACATGAAGAGATATAGGACACCTCAGTCTGTATATTTAGCTTTCTTTTGATATATTCTTTCGAAAATTAGTACTGATGACGATCTTTTCTAGTATTGAATGTAAACTAAAGCCTCTATTCTAACCCATCATCTTTCCTCTCCTTAATTCCCACAGTAGACTACTTTTGCAATACATAGAGATAATGTGAAGCATCAAATACTTTCCTATCATGTCTTTTAATAATCAACCATCAACTCAGGCTTAATTCAGATGAATTGCTCAAAATAAACCAAACACACACACACAAAAAGACAAAACCTCTGCGCTTAGAGCTTCAAACAAGCTTAAATTGTTGCTCAAGAACACCGGTTGTGAGCAGAAGCTTACAGTTTGCTGTTTTTAAAAGCTTATTTAAAAATCAGAGATCCAGGCTAGTGGGGGTAAAAAAAAAGAAAGAAGGAAAAAAAAAGTCATGAGAAGAAGTATTTGATCTGTATTTGGTTCAACCAGGCAAACCAGTACTGTTTCACTTGAAGCAATAGTTCTTCTCGAGAATTCTGTTTTTCTAGGCTATACTTGATCCCTCAGTAAAAAATAAATTACTTCATAATACACTGGGGTTAAGCAAGAAGCAACAAAAAAGTGGCATTTCTTGCTGTTTAAATACCCTTTTATTTAAATTTGAAACTTAAAAGCCTTTTATTTAAAAGTGAAATTTAAATTTGAAAACCACTCTTTTATCTTGACAGTCTTACAGAGCTGTCTTGGTACCAAGATCATACTGAATTAGAAATTAATTATGAATGGCAAATTATTTGCCTGTCAATTTTAGCCACTTTGGCTTGCATATAATAACTTAATTGTTGCCATCATAAAGCAGATATTCTCCCCACACACAGTTTCAATCCGTAAGTTAACAATGCCATTTAAATAGCTGTTTCAATTATCAGTTATTTCTGTTGTCACTGACTACATTAGGTATGTGATCTTCATGGCAAAGGCAAGTATTTGAAAGAAGGAGACTAGGCTTTTTCAGATATATATATATGTCTACAGTACTAACAGAATTAAAAGCTTATCTTTTTCAGAGCATTCTTACAAATCAAAGCCACTTGTAAAAACAGAGTAAGATGGGTAAAAGTTGCAAATATATTTAAGTTAACATAATATTAAAAATGATCTCTTTATTACATGACCAATTCTGTTGCAAAAAGAACTGCAAGCAACTTATCGCTGAAATTTTTTAATTTTGTCATTAGAATGTAAGCAAGCTTTTAACATGTCCACCATATACAAATCAGTGAATGATCTTAAACAACTGCTACTTAACCTGCAATAGTAAATTTAAGGGAAGTAATAACAAAGCAGTAAATTCAGGGAAGCAGCACCTTGCTTTAAGGTCTCACTTTGTAAGGAGACAGCCAAGTGAAAACCTGCTGCCTTCACTCACAGCTGCAGAACTGAAATCAGACACCTCCTTCAGAGGGGCTCGTAAACATGTTTCCAAATACTTGCCTTGGAGGACATCTACAATTTTTCCTTGACCACATTCACTATTTAATCAGTGGACACTTTTAAATATTTAAAGTTAAAATGAAGTCATAACCATAGCCAGCTCCATCATAAGAAGCATTACACAGACTTGAACTCTTATGGCAAGATAATTATACAACCATAAAGGCAAAATAAGCTTTGTGATATATGGTGTTTTATTCCAATGCATGTTGCAGTTCACATTTCTTTGGGGACAGAGATGAAGAGGTATGAATATGACTTCTTACGGACACACTGAAAACCCTAGAGAACTGTGAAAAAGGTACTCTATAAATACATGACAATAAACAATTTTCTGAAACATATCATAGTCCAAATAAACAAAACATTAAAAGCATAAGGGAAAATAAACACAGCACACGGACTTATGCATGACTGCAAAGGATGCAAAGCTCCTATTTCTTCCTTTGCTATACTCTTTAAGCCCATTCTGTCCTACATTAAGCAAAATAAATCACAGATTTGGCCTAACGACCACTCTAGAAGATGTAGTGGCCTTTGCAAGAGTGAGGAAGAAGTTTAAAACAATGTATCTCCATCTGCTCTTATCTTCCAGACCATTGTATGTAAAATAAATACATAAACATTCTAGGCAGGCAGCTTCAATTACATATTCTGTTCAAAATTATGAACTTTGCACATGATCTTATTATTTTTGCTTGCATGCTGTTCATTCAGCAAAACAGTTCCTGTGTACCAGACCCGGTGGTGCATCCTACTCCACAGACTACAAAAATTAGTTTTACAAAAATTGAATTCACTCTCTGTAGCAATCTTTTCATCGAACACGTGACAGTACAATAGGGAAAGTTCAGTGGTCCAGTACAGATTATATAAATATAGCCAGCCTCATTTAACAGTCACAGTGTCTGAAACAGAATCTCAAAATTTTGGTGCATTAACACACTAGTATATGTTTCACAGGGAAAAGAAACAGTGAAAAAACTACTTATTACAGCAAAGAAAATATTCAACACACTCTAACACTAGTTTTTCCATGAAAGGCAGAACTAAGAGAACCCTGTGTTATGCATATTTGCAAGTGAGTCAGCAGTGCCCTGGCAGCCAGGAGGGCCAGGTGTGTCCTGGGGCCATCAGGCACAGCATCACCAGCCAGGCAAGGGAGGGGATTGTCCTGCTCTGCTCTCAGCTGCGGCAGCCTCACCTCCAGTGCTGGGGCAGTGCTGGGGGCCACAGTGTAAGAGAGACACGAAACTATTAGCATGGCCACAACAATCATGAAGGGCATTGAGGGAAAGCCATATGCGTGGCTGTGGTCACTTGGTCTGTTCAGTCTGGAGAAAAGGAGACAGGCAAGACCTTATTTCAGTCTGCAACTTCCTCATGAGGGGAAGAGAAAGGGCATTGATCTGTTCGCTTTCATTACAGGACTTAAGGTAACAGCATGAAACTGAGTTAGAGGAGGTTTAGTTTGGATATTAGCAAAATATTTTTCACCTAGAGGGTGGTTGGGCAGCAGAACAGAGTTCCCAGCAAAGTGGCCACAGCACCAGCCTGACAGAGTTTAAAAAGTGTTTGAACAATGCTCACAGGCACATGGTGTGAATCTTAGGGATGATACCATGCAGGGCCAGGAGCTGTAATTCAATTATCCTGATGGGTCCCTTCCAATTCAGCATATTCTGTCACTGTGATTCTATGTATTTAATTCTTAACCTCATTCTCATTTGTACTGTTGTTTCCATCAGCAACTTCAAAGCAAGGGTAACAGATCCTGTGGCTAGCATGAGACAACTTTTACTTTCACTGGCTGGCTATCGCACACACAAAACCTTTTAAGTACCATGTTCATATTCCTCCCTACAGCGCAATTTGTCTTCTCCAGTCAGTGAAACTATATGGAATTTTACTACCAATCCTATTCCTTTCCAACAGGACTTATAGTTGTCAGCAATACACAGATAAACAGTACACTTGACTAAATTTTATTTCTATGGCAGAAAGACTTAAAAATAATATAGGCTGCTGCATTAAATGCATCATTTGCTCAAATGACTTCTCGGGTATGTAGTAGCATTTTCAACACAGGACTTCTAATGGCTATTTTTACTGGTTTTTTTTTCTTTTATTTTTTTTAATAGACTCTCAAAAGTGAAATGTTTAAGAACTTAACAGATACTGAACACTAGAAGAACATACCAGATATTCTGTTTATCCAGGTTTGTTTTTTTTTGAAACATTCTCTTCCCTTGACGTCAGCAACTATCCTGTCTTCACTATCTACTTCTCAAGCTTTGTTCTACCCAGATGCTCCTCTGTGTGCCCATCAATAAATTTAGGTATGATTTATAATCATCAGAAAACAAGTACTTGGGGACTGCTGTCAGCTCAAATACTAATATTACAGAATTTTCAGTCTGCATATGTCTTAGCATATCCTGTCTAATAGCAGACAAAATTGAGGTCGCTCTGAACCAGCCACCAACTTAGTCAGAATCTGGTCTTGACTATGTTCACAGGCACCCAAACTCAGAAAAATCAAGCTAGGTCTTTTTCCTGACATGATAATCTCTGTTACTTAGCACAGGCAAACCATAAAATTCCTTAGTGGAAAAGATATTTACTTTCATATATGAGAAGATTAACAGCTTGTACAGTCAAGTAGTAAAAAATTCATTAAATGTCCCACATAAATTAAGAACCTACGGTTATCATCCAGCCGGGCCTTCTCATTTGCCTCTTTAGCAAACACAAACTTGTCAGTTGAAAATACAGGTACACATGACAAATATTAAAGACAAAAGACTATTCTCTTATCTGCAGAGATCATTTAAAGAAAATCTCTTACATGAAAACCTCTCAGTAAGGCTCAAGCAGGCACAAAATGTAGTAATGCATTACTACAGGCCATAAGGATTTAGATTATGTATTTCACATGTGATGTGCAATCTAGAAATGCTTTAATGATTTTATGGTCTTTCACTTCTTATTTTAAAGTAATTTATGAACACTTACAAAATTATTAGTAGCCAATTGTATGGTTTGTTCTCCTTTTAAGAAATGGCAGTTGATGCACATACACAAGGCAGCAACATTCATAAAACAATTGCCTCAGAAGTTATTTAGAAGTTCTTTAAATTGAAGACACAGCCATTAGACATTTTATATGAACAAGCATTTTTTCTAAAAAATTCAGAAATACATGTGCAACAATTTGACAAAACAGTTGTAACTTAAGGCTTTCTCAGATGCCCTCACAACTGTAGCTTCTCTCCATATATAAGGAAGTCCAGATGCCAAAATTAAACTCTGATTCTAGTGAAACAATAATGTGAGTGAAACAACTACACATGGGAGAATTCTTCACGAGGTGAGGCCTATACCTTCACGAGGTGTATATTCTGGTCAAAGTAAGGAACCACCTGGCCCATTACCTCCATTGACTCAGCGTGACAAAAGGCAAGCAAAGCTCTTAAGGTCCAAATAATTCATATAACAGTTGATACCTTAAATGACAGCTAAGAACAGATCTTTCACACATGAATAGGCAGTTATATAATAGTGTAACTGTATAACAAAACCCAGCAATTTTTAAAGGACAAAGCTCTCTAACTTTTGGCAGCTATTTTACAGGACAGAATGCCTACCTAGGCAGAAGGTATCAGACAATTTACCAGTATTCATGTTGTAATTTAGCCTTTTCACTTATTTCTTCTCTCTCAGTTACCACTCCTGTATTGCTACTTTTTTTTCTTTCAAGGGTTATAAAGCATTGCTATACTGAATAGAAGGAACCAAAGTTTCACATATTCTAAACTACTAATACGAGCTTATTACTTACTCAAATTCTGTGGCATAATATTTGAAGAAGCCTATTAGTAAATCTCCAAGGCTTGATTCATTTTTTGAGATGTAAGGAGGAATGGTACGTGGAGCTTGATGAACAAGATGCAACTGCACAGTAGGATCAAAACATTCCTGTCAAAATAAAATCAGAGTGTATATACATACACACACACACACACACACATATATATGTGTATATATACACACACATATATATACACACACAGAGTCTTAACTCAGATGCATATATTTTCCACAATAAGAAAGCTGCCTATTGCTTGCTTATTATAAGTTCAAGGACAACTTACAAGCCAAGGACTATTTCTCTTCTGCCCCACTGAATACTAGTTACTTCCCCTGAACTCAGGTAGAATCATCTTGCACAGGAGCATACAAGAGAATCTTTGAACTAGACTGGCATCTAAAACAAGAGCAAAAGCTGAGTCAGGCAGCCTGCACTGACCTGACTGCAGTTCAACTGAGAAATATGTAGGTGAAATTAATGCACCTATTGTCAATTTCCCATAGCTGAACTCAAGCACAGAAATAATGCAGAGGGTAACCCTAACACTGCTTCCAAGCACAGAGTTAAAAACTGCATATGAAACCCACTGGCTATAAAATGAACCTGTATCCACCCACAAAATAAGCATAATGACTGCAGGTATCACTTCCTTTAGCCAAGAATGAAAAAAAAACAAGCAACCACTTGTGAAGTTATACAAAACACCAGAATACCCAGACTGCTGCACTTCACGAAAAGCTGAAGTATGCTTTTCTGTAGGGGAAGAAGGTGGGTATGATGAGGTAAGAAAAAAATCAGGTTTGCTATGAAAAAAAAGGCACTATTGCCAGCTTAAAAAGAATATATACAAGACTAACACACATAGCAATAGAGCTGCCCTGCTGTTTCAGCGTCCGTTGCATCTTTTAGGTTCTTCTGATAGACCGGAGTACATAGAAGTAAACATATCTCCTCTTGCTACAGAAATTATTTTTATAATTTGCTAATACCTGATTTTAACACCCTTTTACAGCAATGTTGTGTATTTTACTGAAAATGAACTCAAGATACACAGGAGCAAACACTATGTTCACATAAAGAAACACATTTATGTAAATTTAGGAACCTGTTCACTCATTACTGTATCTCCTTTCCCCTCCCCACCCATTCATTTTTTATTTTTACGAGTAGCATCAGGCATGATTCAAACTTTTTAGTACTAGAATAGCACTAGAAGCACTACATAGTGTAGTATTATTTCTCTGTCCACAGCTGACACTGCTTCCACTGAGAAAAGTACTGTTAAGTGATAAAACCAGTATGATTGGCAAGTTTGAGACTCCCATCCTCTTTCTGCCAGCTCCAGCAAAACTTCCTGCAACCTTGTGCAACATCTTTTAGGGAAAAAAAGCCATTCCTCTAGAGATAAAATATTTCAATGGTTGATCGCATATGACATAGTACTATATATAAAACATTATTTTAGTTAGCAGAGATGAGAATTTAAGAGCTTATAGTTCATAAGACACCAAAACAACGGAAATATAGGCATAATAAGCACATTTGCAGTATACAAAGATCTAGAAAGCGACCAGTTGTTCTAATGCCATACAGTAAATACATTTTTAGTACTACAGTGAAAGTCACTTCTTGCCCATCCCCACAGAAAGGGGAAGAGTCAGAACAACTGAATTTAGAATTAGCAGTATACCAGCTGATGAAGAAACATACAAGGGACGAGAGGAAAGGAAGAAGAAAATGGGCCACTGACCTACAAAAATACAAAACAGAAATGCAATGAAATTACAACAGATGTGTTCTAAGGCTAGTAAGTGTTTGGAGGCAGTAGAAAAGGAGAACAAGATTAAGGTTTTTCTTACTCAGAAAGGCTTCTGCTTTCAAGAAAATGCACATTATTCTAGACACATACTCTAGTAAAAGCAGAGGTTACAGTCTATAGCAGCTAACATTAAAACCCCCAATGACCTAGTTTAAGAGACACATGTAAGTATTTCTCATTTCCATTTAGTTTAGTGGTTATGTCACTATGAAAATTTCTCTTAAGAAGAAAACTGAGTATTGCAAATAGAAGGCATAACAGATATTACTTCTCTGGAATAAAAAAATGTATTAATGGTAACCAAAGCAATATATTAATCACATGTTTGTGATCCTGTTAGTAGATTCATTTCTTAAGCACTGTCAGTTGCTGATCACCCCATAGAGAAGGCAAAACCCAGTGTTTCATCTTACCGAAATAGAGAAAATTTGTTATGGAAAAAGTTGCTATTACCATATTAGAAAGTTTTAGATGCAAAACCAAATTAAATACTACTGAAAATTGGTAAGACTTAGTGAACACTTCTGTCAAAATATATCAATATTCAATTATTCAATTACCAATTATGTTATTTTAGGTCATTTCTTAACAAAGCAATCATTCAGAGTACAGTGAACAAGAGCTCAGACCAGCTACAGGATACTTAGACTCATTTTTTCTGCTCTGCCACAGACAAACCATGATGATCCCCTAGCTTTATCTCATTCACCTGTTGTAAAACAAATATAACAGTATTTTCCTTCCGCTAAAGGGAATCAGGGAATAATTAGACAAACAAAACAAGATACAGGTTACAGATTCTGCACACAGGTAAGGCTGCTAAAAAAAAACAGAATTACAAAGCACCCTTCAAAGCACATTTTCTTCTCTTAACTTGCTCTAGAAGGCAAACTATTTGGTTTCTATTAAAACTAATCCCTATTTCACTTACAGCATTTTGGCCTCAAGCTGTCTTAAGAGACAAAAATTAGATTCAGGATCTGATTGAGCAACAAATATAAATGAGCTCTCCATTATTTAAAGATACCACAGAAAAGGGACACAAAAGGCTTTTTCCTTTTTTGCTGGTCCTCTAATCTTTAACTTGAGTGGCTGATTTCTCAAGAGATGCCAGTATTCAGCAATATGCTTCATACTGAAGCTACATTACGTTATGCTCATTCCACCTTACACACTGGAAAGGAACACAAGCATACATCAAAATAAAATTTATATTTGTGTATCTTGATGTATGCTTTGAATGTACAATTTTTTTTAACGAATGTCCTTTGTTAAAAAATTTAGTAGCAATATCAGCGCAATGTCTTGACATTTTTGTATATTCTCACACATAAAATATCCTCTTCCCTGGTCCAAGAAATGAATTTTTAACTCATGTTTATCTTTTTTAAAATTGCAACTCAGTGTGAAGCAAATCATGCCTTTCCAAGGGCTGACTCCCATGTTAAGGACCATCCCACCTTCTGCCCCAGCCTTTGCAAGACATGACATGAAGTGAGGCAGCTGAAACAAAGACGTACTCATGCTAGAGTCCTTGAATTTCACCATTCAAGGCACTCATGGAAACCCAATTTCATCTTGACTTCAGCTAATACACCAGACTTCTTGAACAGTGGGGAGTCAGGCACAAGTTTCCTTCTGAGTGCGAGTGACAGCAGTGTTCACCAGTCATAGTGGTTTAAGCCACCACAAGTTATCTAGAGCTTATCCGTGAAGTCCTGACATGGAAGCATGTACTATATAGACTTCAAAACTGATAAAGACAGTTGGTGAGCTATTGTCATCTACCTTACCCGGCTAAGGGGCAAGGGAAGCCACAGAATACACCCCCATACACACATCTGATGTGGTCTGATACTCCCTCTAAACCAGTGGTTGCAAATCATATCAGCTTGGTGCTGATGGCAGCTGAAAACTCCCCCACAACAACAGAATGCAAAAGTGGCTTCTCAGGACTTCTCATCCTTCACACTTGCAGTAGGGATACACTGAGACACATAATCTGTCTTTTGTTTCCTCCTCAATATCTCTCCTATGTGGTACCAACAATTTAAGACAAGCAGTTTCCTCCAGATCACAGGACTATTTTCAGGCTGCAGATTTGATTTTGAAAAACTGTGGATAGGTGTATATAGGGAAGATGCAGTATGTTTGTGTAGTTTTAGTATGGAGACACAACTATGACCAGCTACAATCACAAGAAAAAGACACTTTTAATACTGAAATTTACCTATGCTTTTTAATTATAACTGCAAGCCATAAGACCAGAATTGTGTTGCTGTATTTTTCATTTTAAATTCCTTTGAAATATCAGTATTCAGAAATTTTAAGTTTCATAATTTTTAAACATTTAATTATATTCATAATGGAGACAGCAGATCAAAAATATACTTGAAATTTTGTTTTGTAGTAAGCATGTATAAAAAATTCTTTTAATTTTGTTAGCACGTCTAGAATATTTTGTTTATTCTCCAAATATAAGAGAACTAACTAATGAAAGACAACAAAACCAAATATAATCGATATCAAAACAGGATAAAAATGCAATTCTTACAGAAGTGCTCACCTGCAAGTGATTCACCATTTTCACACAAGATAAAACTTTGCATTTAGATTCATTAATTTTTCAGCTCAAGGTACTGTATATTTGCTTTAATGACTGAAGGCATTAATATTTGTATATTCTGAAAGCCTCTACACAGTTTGAACATGACAAATATAAATGTCTTTATATCATTATTCTGCATTATCAATACAGAAGAGTCAAAATTTGCCAGTTCTTAATACTTTTCTCTAAAAAACATGTGGCACAAAACTTAGAACACTATACCACAAAAGCTTTAAGAAAATGTAATTAACAAATCTAGCAATTCAAAAACCTATGAGATAAAGCTAACTGTAAAAGAAATGAAAGAGAGTTTCAAAGGCTTTTCAGCACTCCCAATGAAGAAACTAGAAGGTATTGAGTACCATAAAAAAATCACAGGAAAATATAAAGACCATAAAAATATAGCACAGGTATCCCTAAGATTTACAACACTGAAATAAAACTGCAGTGCGTTATTGCTCAATGTTCTCTCCTACATCTCAATTATTTTAATTACCCAAAATGGCTGACACTACAGTATTTTCTCCCTGATGTTCAGGACCATTAAATATTCCCGTTTCAGCATTATGGGAAATACAGGCAAAAGACAGAAAGGCTTTCTGATACTAGGTCAGCACAATTGTCAGCAACCAATTAAAAAAACCCCATATGTACACAGAAACTTCAAACTATGTAAACTCTGAATAAAGAAAAAATATAAGTGACACATATTAAGACAGGTAAGGAAGAAAGAACCAAGGAATTTTTGTAGATAAATCACAGTATGGAACTATTCAGCAATAGCACTTTTGTGCACAGACAAATATTTAGGAG
>VWYI01013855.1:0-18071 GCA_013399455.1 Anthoscopus minutus | reverse complement strand
CTTCTTTTCCTTCTTCTTTTCCTTCTTCTCCTTCTCCATCTCCTTCTCCCTCTCCCTTTCCCTTTCCCTTCCCCTTCCCCTCTCCCTTCCCCTTTCCCTTCCCCTTCCCCTTTCCCCTTTCCTTTTCCTACTAACTGTCACTCAGTGAGGTGTTTATCTGGAGACTGCTGGCATGAGAGAAAAAAGATACTAAAAAAAAAAAAAATATATATATATATTGGCCTTGTACTGAAGGATGAAGGGGTTTCTGGATTTTGTATACAGAGAGTAAATATACAGCAGGTGAATTAATGAAAAATGAAACAGCAGGTTTGCTTCCTAGAAATTGTCGCTTCTTTTAATGGATATTGATAAAAAAAATTCTATTTATTCTACTCTATTAACTACCAAAATTGAACTCTGAGGGTAATATTAAAACAAAGAATTAACAGAATACCCATTTTCTATTCACTTATGGGCTGTTTTATCCATAATTGAATTTCTTGGCTTTGTCTGAGCAATCACCTCAAAATACCCTCTAAATCTTGGAGAGCTTTGGGCTCACAGGCACCTCACAAGGTGCTTCTTTACTTCTGCCCATGGCCTGCCCCAGCACATTTTGCAGATTTGCTCAGAAAGACCCAAACTTTTCTCATTGTTTAAAAGCTCCAGTTTCCCATGGAAATCCTCATTTTCTACATCACAGTGCAGGGAGTGATTTGTTAATAAAATACTTATTCTTTCTATATTATAAAATGTCATCAAGTTTGATATTGATGAAATCCATCGCAGTTTTGACAGAGACACAGCATGGATATTGATTTTGCAATCAGAGCAGATTTACAAAAGCTCTGGAGCGTTCTGAACCTGATTAAAAGGGGGCTGCACAAGAATTAGCACAAAAGTTCATTTAAGATCCATGAGTTACTGAAAGTAGATTGAGAAGTACTGTTGAAAAATGACATTTTCCAGTTCATGAAGAAATCCTATGCTTGTCCATGGATAATAATGAGGTTATTCTTAATAGTAATTACATTTCTAGCATATTAAATTTGGAATTACTTCTGTGTCATTTGGAATGGGCAATAATTGGAATAGCAGGACAAACACTTGACTCTGTTCAGCTCTCTGCCATCAGAGATCTCTGATCCTCCCAGGGAAAGAATTAAACTGCCACAGGTCTGTCTTCATCTTCTGGCTATGAAACTGAATATTTTTAAGCTGAATATGTGGCTGGAAATACAGATGTCCGGGTTTTTCAGCAGAATATTCTCACTGAAGGTTGGAATTATATGAATGAAAGATTTTCAGATGGAGAGATTTCTCCTTTCTACCCTTTCCTCAGAGAAGAATCTTCTTTTGCCTTGCTCAGGAGGAGATGTGAAATAAAGCTGATCTCCACACTTAAATAATAAAAAAACATTTTGACAACTCCAAGGAGCCAAGAACTGTTCTAAATCCAGGCCAGTCCTGGCCCCACCAAGCCCATGAGCAATATTTCCATGGTAATAACAAATCCACGCTCTGCAGGAATGTGTTTTCCACACCAGACATTTCAGTGTGTTACAAGCAGCTCAGTGGGGTAAGAAACAGGAGAACTGGGAATAAAACAGAGAAAAAGCACAGAGGAATTCAGTGCTTTTGAACCAAATACCGTGAAATTGTTGGACCTGGGAAGGATTTTGAGGGAGAACTGCAGAGTTTGTTGCACTCCTTGTTTTGTTGTCTTTGGTCATTGCAGGAAAAGGGAATGTTCTGCTCCGTGTTGCTGTGAATGATTCTGGATTTTCCAAGGGGCTTTTCAGAAATAACCAATCTGTGCCAAACTAGCTCGTGGGGCAGAAATCAGGGAAATGGTGATTCCCCTTCCCTTGGTTATTCCCTCTACTGGAAATAGCCTCACTGAATTACTGCATTTGGGAACAGTTTCAGCAGCAGTTTCAGTGGTTTCTGGGTAGAAATTTTTGAAAGGCAGATTAACAGGGCAGACGGGGATGGAGCAGCCTGGGGATTCTTCTTGGTGCTGCTGGAGATTCCTGGATTTTCCTCTGCTGCCTCTGCAGCTCCTCTGGGAATGGAGCTGGGAGAGCCCAGAGCCCAGCAGAGCTCTGGGGCTGATGAAGGGAAAGCCCCTCCCAGAACCACGTTCAGGAGTTGATGCTGGAAAAAAATTGGGAAGAGTTTTTGGGAGTGGCCTGGCCTCTGGAGCAGGTCAAGAGGCACAGCTGTAAAGACTCCTGCAGAAAGTTTAGAAAATGGCTTTTCTAGAGTTGAACTGTGCTTTTCTTTTATGAAGACTGATTCGAATTTGAAGAGGAAAGCCCTGGTGCCATCTCTGAGTGTCACCTTTGTGCTCTGCTGAGGTGGCTGCACCTGCCTGGGCCTCGCCTTTCCAAATCCCTCCTTTGATCCAAACTCCACTGCCCGAACAATCCAAGCTCTGCTGTGCTAATCTCATAATTGAGGCTACAGCAAACTTCCAGCAATTGCTAAATTAATTTGTGGAATGGTTTTAAGGAACAAATGGATGAGAAAAAAATCCCAATCTGATTAGAGATATTGTAAAAGGAAGAAACCTAATTAAAGCCATTGGATAAATTAGTCACTGGGAATTATTCTCAGTGCTGCAGCCTCCACCCCAGGGTTAAATGTTCTGTAAAACTTCAGAGGGAAGTTACAGCATCTTTCTTTGATTTCTATATAAAAAGTTTCAATGACTGCAGGTGCCTTGGATGTCTCCTTGGAATTATTCCAGTTTCAGTTCAGCATGGGAAAAGCAGAGGAATTGAGGCTTATGGAGTGGTTCTTCCACCTTGAAGTCTGGCTTCCAGACTCATCTTGGGTGTGCAGAGCAACCCAAGATAAAATTAATTTAATTAATTTTAATTTAATTTTAAATAAACTTGTCTTTAAAAATAATAAGATATACACAAATACGATGTCTAGGAAACAATTATTCTGCCTTCTAGGATTTAAGGCACAATCCTCAAAGCTTGTCAGACACTCAGGAGGACTTTGAGTTGAAATGTGAAAACAAATTGCTCATATCTGCTGTCCTGAGCCCGGGGTTAATGTTGGGTACAGATCTCCTCAATTAATGTCTGGGAGAGAAGCTTCCTGCAAGGGGCAGAGACTCCCTATCAATTAAACAGCAGCTGTTTCGTGGAGAGGGAGAGTGAAATAAAATTCCAAGGAGTGCCATAAAGACATAGGGAAGATGGTGAAGCTGAGGGTTAAACAAAATCCTGCAGGATATGACAGGTGGGTACCAGAAAATAGCACAGGCCAGGTAAGACCAGAAAATAAATCCACCACAGGACAGGTGGGTACCAGAAAATAACACAGGCCAAGTATTTATAGGCCAGCCTCTGATTCTCTGAGTAGTTTTGCATATTGCCACTAAGAAGTTGAGCCCGATCTTTCCACTGAAGAAATTAATATTAATATAAGGGATGTTCATTTTCATCTTTGAAAGCCTTGAAGATCTCAGGTAGATTTGTTTCATGCATGTCGAAAGTTCGTTATGGGGAAAAAATCAGAATATTTTCAGAGGGAACTCTCATCGTTTTCACGGGGGAAAAAATTCATTCTGCTGAGAAGAAATAATTTCTTGGGGAAAGGAGAGCAGCTGCATAGGGAAATGACACCTATCAAAAACTGATCAGCTCTGCCAGGCTGGCTGAGCCAGAATTAGCTGGAGGAAGATGGAAAGCAGGAAGAGAAGGGGCACAGAGGCAGAGGAGAGATGCATCTCAACAAATTCCATTCCTTCTCCCAGTCACCGACCTGCAGCCACTTTACCCAAGCAGAGACCAATTCAGTGACAGCTCCTGGGCTCCTCTTTGGGGGCCTAAATTTGGGCTGGAACTTGAGACCTGAATGAGCTTTCTCTGCTGGGCTGGAGCTGTGGGAAATCTCTCAAGTGCCTCACAGCTGAATGTTTTTGCTTTTATTTTTCAACTTCACCTGTCTTAAAGTACTTGGTAGCAAATGTTGGTTTTGATTGAGCCCCTCAGAAAGTTCTGCTGAGCTCAGTTCATTTCTTCCAAGCCATTAACTGTGGTTCTCATGTAAACTTGCCTCTAAACCAGGCTTCAGCTGCCAATCCTCAGCTGATTTATGGGGCAGATACATCTCATTTTAAGAAGGGCACATTTTTCTTTGAAAGAAATTATTTGCATCACATGCTCTTCTGATTTCTCTCCTTGGTGCTTATATTTTTCAGGTGATTTTTATTGGCTTTTTTTGGTTGGTGTTGGATGTTTGGGGTTTTTTTAATATCCAGTGAGTCAAGCCTTGCCTCGCCTCAGTGGGAGAAGGTCAAGAAGCTGCCAAAAAATGAGATCTAAAACCCGAGGCTGGGCTGCTGAGGGCTTTGGGAGGAGGATCTGTTTGCTGGTGGGACCAAGCCTTGGCAGCTCCTCTGAGGACTGGAGAGGGAATCCCCTCCTGAGCAGAGAGCAGCCGCAGACCTCTCAAGGGATGGGTGGTGGGAAATGTCCTGCTCTGCTTTCTTCCCTTTCAAGTTCCAGGGGTTTTTCAGGACCCCCTGCCCGAGGTCCCTCTGTACCTCCTGCCCCTGCCTCTCTGGGAAGCTGTGAATATGCCCAGGGCAGCCCTTTGGGCAGAAAAATTTCGAATTTTGCCAAGCACACAAGTCAGAGGCAGAACTCGGTGTAGGTTTTTGCCGTTTGCTTTCCTGTTTAACCGCAAGGATGTATAAGCCTCCTGTTTTAAATTCCTGTTTAAGCCTCAAGGATGACCCAAAGCCTTAATATTTCCTCCTGATAGAGATTTCAAGGCCTGCTTTAACATTTTAAACCTATAAATCATCTCCCAAAGGCTGCAGTAAAGCTCTTACTACACCTCTGGTTGTGGTTAACACTTGTTTAATCATTCAACCTTATTTAGTGTTCCTCTCTTTGACCACTCACTGTGTTGGATGTTATCCTAACATAATGATTTTGTATGATTATATATATTAGTTTATTATCTGTATTACCCTGACATAGTTATTTTTTATGATTATTAACAGTTTTAGTAAGCAAATTTTACTCTTTTCTATTAATACTATTCACGTGACTGACTCAGCACAAGCCAAACTCTTCCCCCACCCCGGAGAGCCAAAAAACCCCACACAATTCAGATTTCTCTAATAAATGCAGAGTTGAACTCATGAATATTTCATGGTGCCTCACTTTCACCCCGGATATTGTCGTGCTGAATGTCTGCAGCATCAGGGTATGCAGTGAACAATGGCAAACATCTGTTCTGGGCAGTTCTCTGAACAATTTGCTGCAGTGAGAACACCTGGCAAGGCTGGAAATAGGCTGCAAAAGATAATTTCCTTCTGTTATTTCCACTTCTTAAATTTAAAGTCTCATCCCAGCTATAGTCACGGGGTTTTTTAACTTTGGGAAAATCAATTAAAGGAAAATTAAAAAAAAAAGATTTATTATGTAATTAATGAAAATATTTCCTTTTGTTAGTTGCACTTCTGAAACCCAAACCATTCCCTGATCCTGTGATGACTGCCCTCTACATTAACCCATGGAAGGCCTGAGGGAAAGGCCTGGATGCATTTCCTGGAAGGAAGGAAGGCTGCTCCGAAGGGTTGATTTTGCTCTTCTGAGCTGAATCCCTGGTTGAGAACATGCACAAAAGGCCCTGGATAACACAGATTGCAGAAAGGGATGTGGCCTTGCTGGAGATCCAGCGTGGTGGGGGATCCATCCTGGGTGGGGAATCCTGCCTGGGTCAGGATCCAGCCTGGCTGAAGATCCAGCCTGCCTGAGGATCCAGTCTGGGTCAGGATCCAGCCTGGGTCAGGATCCAGCCTGGCTGAAGATCCAGCCTGGGTCAGGATCCAGCCTGGGTCAGGATCCAGTCTGGGTCAGGATCCAGCCAGGCTGAAGATCCAGCCTGGGTCAGGATCCAGCGTGGCTGAGGATCCAGCCTGGGTCAGGATCCAGCCTGGGTGAGGATCCAGCCTGGGTGAGGATCCAGCCAGGCTGAAGATCCAGCCTGGGTCAGGATCCAGCCTGGGTGAGGATCCAGCCAGGCTGAAGATCCAGCCTGGGACAGGATCCAGCCTGGCTGAGGATCCAGCCTGGCTGAGGATCCAGCCTGCCTGAGGATCCAGTCTGGGTCAGGATCCAGCCTGGGTCAGGATCCAGCCTGGCTGAAGATCCAGCCTGGGTCAGGATCCAGCCTGGGTCAGGATCCAGTCTGGGTCAGGATCCAGCCAGGCTGAAGATCCAGCCTGGCTCAGGATCCAGCCTGGCTCAGGATCCAGCCTGCCTGAGGATCCAGTGTGGCACAGCCCAGCTTGGAGCCCTCTCCTGGCTCGGGCACCTCTCCCAAGAGCTCAAGTGACCTTGGGACAAGGTGAGGAGCTCTCTGTGAGGGTCCCTGCCCCGGCAGCCCTGCCCTCCCAGCACAGCTCTGCCAGCCTGGGCTGCCCTGGTGCTCTCACACCAACTCCTCATGGCCTGGACAATTCCCCAGCTTTCCTTCCACTGCCAAAGCCTCTCTGCTTCACAGCTTTTCTACCTGGTTTTCTATTTCTCTGTCCAGGAAAGCCTTAGAGGGTGCCTAACTCGGAGCAGATGAATATTCCAGTGGAAGGTGATGGCAGCTGTTATTTAATGTTCATTACGAAATCCAGCAGCCTTGTTGTGGCTGCTGCTGGATCCTCCTGAGGCACAGCCCAATATAATCATGGATTTTTCATGCCAGGAGGACTCTTGGCAGCTCTTCCCAGCATTTCTGGCACCAGGCAGTGCCAGGAAGTCAGGGGTGGTTAAACACCTTTCATGAACAGAACCCCTTCCTCGGGTAATGACAGTAACAAACCCAGCTCAGTGTGCAGCAAATGCAATAAAACTGATTAAATACAGATTGCCAGCCTGCTCTGTGGTTTCACAACCAGGCAATGGTTTAATGGTGCCAAATGGGGGTTTGGGTTCCCTTGATGCAAAAGGAAGGGAAATCCACTGTTAATTTTGTTAGGAGGGAAACTGCTCCACATAAAACACAGTGTGGTTTTCCTCCAGCTGCTCCCTCCTTGTAACCTCAGGAAAGTGTTTCCATGAGGTGAAAAATATATTGGGAGCTCGTGGTTAAATCCTCTCTTACCTTTTCCTGGAGTTTGGTTTTGTCCTGGGGAGAAGAAATAGTGCAAGCTACAGCCAATATTCTGTTTTTGTGGGTACACCTTGATCAGTAGATCTGAGGGATTATTCCTGTGCAAAGGAGAGAATAACCACAGAGAAATGGGCCTGTAATTAATTCTTTTTTTCTGTACATAATTGCTAAGTTAAGCTGAAACTGCTCCTCTGGGTTCACCAGATTCTCTTGTGTGTGTTTAGTGCTGATTCTGGGTTTGATTTGGATCCAAGAGTCATTTTCTAGCAAAAATTCCTTGGCTTCCCCTTTTCCTCTTCATAGATATCCTTGACTCATAGGTATTGGTGTGGCAAATGAAGCAGTGCATGTGTTTAATTTATTGATTTATGGTTTAATTGATGTTTTATTATGCATTTATTAATTTACATTTTCATCAACACAATACCATACACTGAAGGACATTGCTACTTAAACTTCAGGCTCATAAGATCCAGAAATATTCTCAAAAAACAGAATTAAACCCATTGATGAAACAAGATGTTTTCCAAAGAGAAATCACCACAAGCCCCTCTTTCTCCTTCTATGCTGCTTCCATCCATCCCTTGATTTATTCCACCATTTCCTTGCTGCTTCCAGGAGTAGTCTGAAGATTTTAGGTGTCTGAGTTCCAACCTGCATGTGAGCTTTGTTAAATTGGTGGTTTGAATGTGAAATTTCATTTCCATTTTAATGCTGCTGGCACCAGTGAAATTTAATTAAATTTTGCTCCATTGGATTTTTATTAAGGACAAGTTTTGCTCCTGAGTTTTGCTGGAGAAACAGCGACATCAGAAAGGCTTCAAAAATGAACAGACAGACTAAAGAAAAAAAATTCTGAAAAGTTCAATAAAATGATCAGAGAGAGAAGAACAGACAGGGAAGCAATTAATAATAATTACAGCATTATTTAATTATCAATTTCCATCAATGAATATCATAATCTGCCCATATATTTAATTAAAACTTAATTTTGCTGCTGTCTTCTGCAGTCTCACACACATGTAATTACCCAGCCTAGGGCAATGACCCTGACTTGCTTTATCACCTAAGGACTTGCATTGCTTTCTATTTGAATATTTGAACAGCATCTTTTAAAGAACTGCAATTTGTTCAATTCCTCTTTTCTCCTTTCTTCCCCTCACCAGATCCCATGGGATGTGCAGAGGTGCTGGATAAGCCTCAGAGGTCACCTGAGTGTGTTTGTGACATTTCACCCAAGGAAAATCCAACTTTTTTACTTTTTCCTGCACTTAATTCTCAGATCCCTCACCCTTTTCTCTCTGGGGCAGAGAAGGAGGGCCCTGTGTTAAAATGCAAACACTTTTCTAATGAAACTCTGGCTTCTCTTTTTAATTCTGACTGGGAGAAAATGAGATTCAAACTCCTCCATTGCTCCAAAGCCTTGGGAGTGTTTATCATTTCCAAAAAAAGAAAAATTTCAGGAGAGGAGTGATTCCCTTGCCAAAATGTCACTTCATTGTTAAAAGGAACAGCAGCAGAGCTCGCTCTGGGAGGATTTCACAGGCTGTTTGATATAATGGAGTGCATTATTTTCTTTAGCTGGTGAAGAGTGCAACAAGAAATGTTCTCAGAGCAGCAATGGCACCAAAATTCTTAGGAGATTATAGAGTTGATTTTTGCATTTTTTTAAAAATTTAATTTTTAAATTTAAATTTTGAATTCCGTTTTCAATTCTATTTTTTTAATGCCCTTGCCTCTAGTGAAAAATCTCACTAAAGATTTGAATAAATAGCCATTTAAACAGGTATAGGATTGATATATGTTATATATATCAAGATTTGAGTAAATATGCATATAAATGAAGCTTCATATATTCCATTTCTTTCTTCTTTCTGTGGGGAGTAGAGGAAAAAATGTTTCCTTGCCTGAATCCCTGTGGGGGCTCTGGGCAGGGCCCAGGCACTGCAAAGCTTGATGTGAGTCAGAGTGAGAATGACTGGAGGAGAACAAGCCCAAATAAACTCATTTATTTTAGTCCAGAGATTGCTGTAAGTGTTGTGTGTGGTGCTAACTCTCAATCAGAGCTGAAACCTCAGTGCCAGGACTCCCAGACCTGAGTGCTCTGAGGAAATAATTCCATTTCCTGAGAGTGTGGAGGTGTTTGCACTCAGTGGGTGAGAACCCAGGCAAATCCCCTAAATTCACCTGGGGGAGAGGGGAGATGTGCTGCTTGGAAAGGCCTTTCTGTCTCTTTTTTATTTTTAATATTTTTTCAGCTATCTTCTGGCTTCATGCAGAATTTAGTGCTTCTTGCAGTCAGGTTTTGCCAGCCTTGTGCCCAAGAGACATTCTTCCAACATTAGTGGCACCAAGTTTTTGGTTTTCAGCTCGGAAATGAAAGCCAGTGGAACCACTCCTGGGAGAGTTCTATTTGCAGGGCAGGGGTTTAAGGTCTGTGGGGATTATGAGCACATAAACAAACATCCTTTTTTCTTTATTGCTGACATAAAGCTGTATTTCACTGCCTCTCAGCTCTCCTGCCAGCACAGGAGAGCAGCGTTTAAAGCTGAGCTGCCATTTAGGAGAGGTTAAACAACACAGAGCAAAATATTAACCAAGGAGTGACTTCTCCCAGGCAATAAAGAGCTGCTCCTCTTCCCCCCTGTCCTTCCCAAAGTTGTTATTTGATGGTTCAGCACTAAAACAATGTGATTTTCTAGGTTTTCTTGTTCAGTTTTGGGTTTTTAAGACTCTCATTTATACCCTTGCCAGCCGTGAGGGAAAAGACATTTATTCTTTACATTTTTGGTGATGTTCAGAGACGTGTCAGTGGCTTCTCATGGAATTAATCCAATTTTCAAAGGGAAATCATGCAGTAAGAAATATTTCATGTTGAATAAACAACTTCAATTCCTACAGATCAGAAAATAATCTCTTTAGGTGGAAAATATCAGTGCTGGGTTTGACCTACAAGGGGTGACTCCACCTCCCTTGTCTTTTGTGACCTCACAGCGATCCCTATTCCAAACCCAAATCACCTCTGTGAAAGTCAGGGATAAAACCTCTCCCAGTTTGTGAAATCTTTGTTATTTCTTCTGCCATTTCCCTCAAACTGTTCTGCGCATCTGCAGTAATGGAATCCACCTTTCACTCTGCAGCTCTACCTCAGCACATCCCCTGTGCTCTACAAAAATATTCCCAGTAAAACTGGAAAGAAACTGGCCAAAACAAAGCTCTGTGTTCTCAGAGACACCGCAGAGGAAAGGTTTTGTTTATTAGTTTTAAGCTCCATGTAAATTATATAGAGGGATTATATCCAAGAGTCTTAAAATCCTGAATTCTAATGAAGGCCAACCATAATTTATGGGGAAATTAAGACATCAAAAGCTGCCATTTTAGGAGCAGATTTGTAAATATTTTTGATGGTTTCATTAAAAAAAGCATAAAATAGCATGGAGAATGAGCAAGGAAATATTTTCCAAAACATCCAATATACCACATTTCCATGAGCATTAATCCATGTTCAACAGAGCCCTTAATTACATAAAAGCAACATATTCAGGCAACCTCTGTGTCATAAATATTTCAAATATTACCTCTGGTCTGGTAATGCCATTATCCTGAAAGGCTGGCGACGAAAGCACAGCCCATATTATTACAGAGAAATTTAAAATAATATCATTTTTGTAGGTTTATTCTGCTTCTGAGGAAGCCTCTAGTGTTTGCACTGCTTGAACTCTATTCCCCCAGCTCTGATTTCCTTCTTGACCTCCTTTCCCATGGAAAAGCAAAACAATTCATTTACAAGAAGTCAGAATGAAACATCCCCCAAATACTCATTTCCCTGTCAAAATGTTTTTCTGTGGTCAAAGAACTGAGACATTTTGATTGCTCCATGCTTGTGTTATTTAAATATTTATCATTACTATTCGTACCATTTCCAATGATCAGGTAGCCCATCATTTCCTCATTTCCAACAAAATACTTCAGAATTCAGGACTGCCCTAGAAGACACTTTTAAAAATACACCTGATCTCGGCATGTAATTTGCTTTTGCTCTTCACACTTAAACCTTCATCAGCAGAGCTGAAAGATCTGCCTCAGATTTTGGAGGGTGGAGAACTGGAGCCTTCACTGGCCACAGAGGGGGAGAGGAGGGGGCTGGGGTGAGATCCTGCGAGGCTGTGTTGAATTTGGGCAGTCAAGGGTCCCTCCTGCTGGCACCTGTGAAACTCTGCTCTTCCCACAGCTGGGAAGAAAGAAATCTGGGGTTAAAAATTATCAAAGCCAGGCAGAAACAAAATCTTTATATCCATAAATAAACCTTGGTTTGTTTTTTTTTGAAATTATTTCTTTTCCTGATGTTGATTACCCCGGACAAGGATGAGTTTTCCTCCCAGCCTTGCTCAGATTCCTCTGTGGGTGCCCCTCAGTCTATTTATCATTCAGCCAGAGTGCTTCTGATTTCCATCCTTGATAAAAGAGTTGGAATTATTGATTTAATTGGGAGCAGCCATGAGAGCTTGGATCAGTACCTTCCTGCTAACTCGAGTTACTTGAGCAAACTTTTGCTGCCTTGCCCATGCCAGTTTAGTTCAGCTTCCAGTGAGCCCCAAATCCCTGCCTGCCCAAAGCCAGGGAGCTTCACCAAGGAATCCATGGGGCAGATCTTCCTCAGCTGCACTCAGCCCATGCAGCTCCTCTCCTCTCCTCTCCTCTCCTCTCTCGTCGCTCTTCCCAAATCCCTCCAGTNGCTCCTCTCCTCTCCTCTCCTCTCCTTGTTCATCCACAGCAGATTTTGTGTGCCTGTTGGCAGAGGTGCATTGTTGATGACCAAAGCAACCAATTCTGTGAATCACAGCTGTGATATAAAAACCATGGATGAGTTTTCAGCTTCATTTATAACCCTCAACACCCCCTCAGCTGCCTGCCTGAGATCTGCTCTCTTGCCTCCAGTTCTCTGCTCCTGGGCTCCTTGAGCTGAACAGAAAAGCCCCAAGCACAAAGGAGGGATTTGGGGAGGGAGGGACTGACGGATCTCTTGGTACAGAAACCTCTTCCTTCCTCCCTGGTTGATTTTATAAATTACTGCTCACCCTGAGCCAGGCTGGTTTTCACTCTCATCCTCAGCAGCTCCACTTTGGTAGCTCTGCTTTGCCTCCCCAATTTGTTTCGGCCAAGATTTAAGGCAGACAGGGATTGGCACTCCCATAAATCCTGATTTCATCAGCGATGGAGTGCCTGGCAGAGCATCCCTGCTCTGCTCCCTTCTCCCTGCAGCCCCACTGAGTCTCCAAAGGGAAAAGGAGCATGGAATGCTCAGTCCCTACATGAAAATGAGTTTTAAGAAGGAGATATTCCCTGTGAGGCCTCATTAAAGGCCTTTCCAGGGCTGAGTTACTGCCTGAGAGGGTGGAAAAATCATCTTTGCAACAACTCCCCCCACCAAAAGGGATCATTTCAGGGTGGGTCTGCCTTTCATTCCCCTCAGAACAGCAGCAGGGTGAGATTGGCTAATTGGTACATGATGCAGTTTGTCACCTACTTTTGTTCTGCTGTCATTATTTTTTACCATCAACACGAAGCCATGCGAACACTGGGCCATGACTGTCTCCAATTAACTGATGAAAAATGACATCTGTGTGAATGCTCAGTGCAAAACCCTCCCCATCTATCTGAACACAGCCTTTTATTCCCTGCTAGGATCCTCTCCCAGACAAGCCAGATTTGAGGGATGGAATGAATGTTCCCCAAATAAATAAAGGCAACGCTGGTGCTCTCGCTGAGCAGATAGATGGGTTTGTATCACTTGGATTTCAGGAGGGGATGAAAAATGCTGCCTGTCCTATCAGCTGCTAAAATAATGTGACTGCATGGCAGAACAGAGCTCTGACAGCACAAAATCATCTAAAAGTAAAATGACACCTGGTGTTTTCTCAAACTTTTTCCAGAATGAGAAGGATTTTAAAAGTGTTTCTCCATTCATGGTTAATGTGGGGGTGTATCTGTATTTAGATGAAATTATTTGTATCTATTCATAACATTGGTGCAAAAATAGTGAGAAATTGTTCATTCGTGGTGGCTCTGATTATTTCAGCCTAAAGTTCACTAGAGCCTGAATAGAACCTGGATTTAGGGGTGGAATTCTTTGAATGAATTTCAATCAAAGTACCTGAGAGAAAAAGAGCAACAGAAACAAATTAAGGGGCTGAAAAGGGGGTGTGGAATTCAATTTCATTCCTCCAGCTGCCCTTCCCAGGAGGGCACTGAGTGCCCTTGGTCCGGGTTTCAAAGGGAAGAGCAGAAACCTCAGGTTTGAGGAGATCCTGATGGACAGGGCAAGGGAAAAGCACCTTGAGTTCCACCAGGGGAGGTTCAGGTTGGATATCAGGAAAAATTCCTTCCCTGAGGATGGTTAAATATTGGAACAGACCCTCCCAGGGAAGGCGTGGCGTCCCTGAAGGTCTCAAAAAATGAATGGATGTGAAACTTTTCCTGGATTAAAATATGGGAATTACTTGGCTCTGTGAGTGTGTAAAACAGACCCTGACAAGAATTTTAGCACAAATTTTCCTTCTCCACCCTGCCCAAACTCAAGCTAATGCTCTGGAAAAAAATTTTTCTTCTGCCTCTTTCTCTATTTATGATTGAAACATCCTGAGAAGAAGTCACATTTATTTGCAACTAAAATACCATCTGCTTGTGTGTGAACAAAATTGTGGAGTCATATGGATTTGGGGTTAAAATGTTACATTTAATGATCGAGAAGTAAAAGAGCAATTCGCATTTGCAACCAGAAAATTCCAGCAGAACCCAATATTTGATTTGATGCCATTTCTTTCAAGTTCCAAACGTGGGTTTCTCCGAAGTTCAGTGTCATTTGCAGGAAAATTGTTGAGATGCAGCGTTTAGGAAGCAGAACAAAACGTGGTTTATCGTCCCCCCGCTGTGGCTGCTAATAACACTGGGAAGTTTCCTGTCATTTCCTCATTCCCACTTCTGTGTCCTTCATCAGTGCCTGCCCACCCTGCCACGTCACTCAGCTTAGATTACCCAAACTCAAGGTGTGAAATTCTAGTTTGCATTTTTTCCCCTTTTATCCCATTAAAAAACGTGTGCTGCATGTGGTCCAGCGTTGCAGTCGGGCTGAATTGATCAGAATCCTTGCCCTTGTTCTTCTGTTCCATGAGAAATATCACTGATGCTTTTCCCAGCCTGGCTTTTTGCAGACAGACACAGAGCTGGGATGATAAATAATTTCTTTATGAGAAAACAAAAAAAGAAAAGTTGCTTCAGTACTTAACAGATGTTCTCAATTCTGTTTAGAACCAAAATTGCTCTGAAGTTGCAAGTTTCCTTTAATTTCTCCGTGTGAAAGTTTCTTGAATGTTTTGATGAATTTTTTATGATTTTTTCAGCTATCATTTCTCTAGGTTCCTCAGATTTTATTCTTTATTTCTCTTGCCATAATTCTTTCAGGTTCCTCAGGTTTTATTTTCTGTGTCTCTTGCCATGGCCTGGCTCACTTCTCCATCAGCTCTGTTACTCTTTTGTTCCCTGAACGTTTGGCCAAGAGATTCACCTTGCTCCATGCTGAGATTTGCTCCAGTTTATGGCCATTTTTCCAACTGAAAAAAGGAGGATTCTTTTGTATTTTGCAGTATTTTTAGGTGCTTTCTCCTCCAGTTCAATATCCACTGAAGTCCTCTAAGATTTCTCCATCACTTCAGGCCCTGCCAGCCCGGATGGGACCTCAGGGCTTTTCCCAAAGCACTGAAAAAAGTCTTTTCTCAATGGAAAACCCTCTCATACAGGTCAGCCACCCCAGAGCTCCTCCAAAGAACCAGATAAAACCACTCTTAATAAGTTTTTTTCTTAATAATTCATTATTTGAATTCAATGATGGGGGAAATTTGCACAATGGAAGTTGGAGGCACGGGCGGAATGTGGAGGCACAGGGACCAACTTGCCTGGAACATTCAGGGGATCTCTGGGTTAATTTCCTGCCATAAAAAAATCCACTAGATGACAACCCAGACATGTCTAATCAGGTTGCAGCTGATTTCCTATTTCAGATTTCTAATACTGGAGATAAATGCATTTTTTCATCTCTTTTATACGTGGCCAAACCCCCTTTCCTGAGCCTCACACAACTCCGCTCTGGGTTGATTTTAACTCCAGTTTTGTGGTTTGATTTTTGGGTTGATTTTAACTCTGTTGGTGAATTCTCTCGAGTTTTTCCAGCTGATGTGGGAATATTTGTCCAGATATCTCAGATGTGGGAATTCAAGGCATAAATTAGCAGAAACTGCATAAAACCCGTTTATTTGTACGTGAAAAAGTAACTTTTATTTTGAGGAAAAGTAGGGAGGAAGGGTAGAAATTTTGATGGCAGGTGTGTTTATAATGGATAGTTTTTTAGGACATCAAAAATAATTAATTTTATACAAATTTTTCCTTCTTTACCCCACTTACAGTTCATTTCATATCCCTCAAATTTCTGTGCTACATTTCATGGCAAGTCTGCTTTGCCCAACTTGAAAAAACTATTTAAAGACACCAGGAATTGGAGAAGAAGAAGATATTGTCAGGGAAAATAAGAAGATATTGTCAGAGAAAAGAATGGAAAAAAAAAAAAAATCCCTCTGAGTTTCCTCTTTTTTGCTGGTACCACACCTTGCTGATTAAAAAAAACCACATTATTTAAGCCTTCTTTAGGCATCTTCCACTTTTTTTTTTTTTTTTTTTGCAGAATTTCAGCCCTGAGGTTTTTGTTTTTTCCTTTCCTATTTTTTGCTGCTGCACTCTGTGGGTCTGGAGCTGCCTTGGGAATCCCTCAGGCTGTACCACATCCTTTGTTTTGTGTTTCAGCTCCAGCTGAGCAGCAGAACCATTTCCCCCCAAAGGATTCCTGTGCTCCCCTATGGGCAAGCTGCAGGAATTGCAGGAGAAAATGCACTTTATCTTTAGTAAGAGTTTCATTTATCTCTGAGGAATGGTGAGCCCTTGATCTCTTCCTGCATCACATTTGTTTAATTAAGATCAATACTCTCATGTCTAACATTTAATACAGGCTCAAAACCTTGTCTGAGTTTAGTCTCTGAAAAGTGATTTGGGTGTTCATTTTCTGGATTTTCCTTCTAGGAGGATATGGTTTAATTGAAATGGAGGGAAAATCATTATTTTCTCCATTTTTGTTTTATTTTTGTAAATGTAATAATGTAGAGCCGCCCTAAACACGAATAATATTCAGAGTTTGGCCTTGTGAGAAGTCACTGAAGTTCCCATCTATGCCAAGTGAAGTTGAAATTTGGTCTAAACACCATCAAAATTGCCTCCTTTTGAAAGGACTGCTCAGTCTTTCAGAGAGATTTAGTAATAAAGGAGCTGGCACTAAACAGGGCTAAAATTCTCCACAGGTAAAAGCTGCATCTTTCAAAAATAAACTCTCCCCTGAATCTGCAGCTGAGGCTTCTTTCACTCAGGGTCAATCCTATATTTTGCTGGGTTTGCACAAGAATGAAATAATGCAAATAAAAGTCTGGCTCCTTCTCCTATCACCTTCCCCAGCTTTCCAGAGCCTCTCTAAACTCCCACCTCTATTTTGCTGGAAATTGAAAGGTTTCAAAAGTCTTTTACAGCGTGCCTGGATATTTGGGCAGATTTCCCCTCCCAGCTGCAGCATAGACGATGAAGCTGTAATTGGCTGTGATCTTCTGCTCTCAAAAATTGTGTTTTCCTTGGGAGGAAGGGGGATAAAACTTCTGTGAAGGACTCAGACTTCAATTCAGCTCAAAAATAGGGAAAAGTGGAGGAGACAGAATGTGCTCAGCAGGAGGAATATTGCCTTTGAAGAGTAATTCTAAATATTTGCAGTTTGTATGAAGGCCTCAGTCCTCACTGGCATTGGTTTTGGATGAGGTAAAAGGTTTTTTTCCCAGATGGAAGAACCTGATGGGAAATTTTCTGTGATCTTTTCAGCTGCACCAAAATGAAACATTGGAAGGAACTGCCTGGGTGGGTGCTGGAGGCTATCCTATTTTATCTCCTATTTTTGCAATTAAACCACATTACAGCAACCAAACCAGCCAGGTCTGGCTCCAGAGCAAAATGGCTTTAAAAATTCAAGTTCCGAAACATTCCTGGGAAGGGAAACTCTGTATTTTTATTGCCAGCTCAAATGGGTGAAAGTAGATCGCATCAATCTTTGATTTCCTTTAATAATTCATTAAATTTCAGGAATCAGCAGGTAATCAGTTCTTCTATAAATTCTACACTTTTAATGTAGCCCCAAAGCACTCACAGCCTCCCCAATTCCAACCCCTTCTCCAGCCCAGAACTGAGAACACGTAGAGTTGTGAGCTCATTCTGAAAAATTCAAAATCAAATCAGCTAATCCAGGTCTGAATCCACATGCACATGGATTTTTCTGCAGCAGAGCTGAGCTGGGTTTGAGGCTGCTTTCAGGCAGGGAATGTTTTATCGGGCTGGAGCCAGGCCCAGCCTAGGTCTGGTATCCAGCTCTGCAAGCAGGGGAGCAGATGACATTGAAATAATGGACGCACCCACAGCAGAGAAATTGCTCTGTTTGTGCTGCTGGCTGGATCATATCCCTAATTAATCCCTAATTAATGAGCTTGGGCTTGGTGTTTAGCAAATGAAGATGGAGCAGCAAATTGCTGTTGATAGTGTTGTGTCAGGGAGTGCTGTAATCAGTGTTCAGGTTTTCATTTCAGCGCTTTGCTCAGTGGCTGCTGCCCAGGCACACAGCCCCATCCCCTGGTGCCTGCAGCAGTGATGGAGGCCCCTGAGCTGCTGGGTGAGCCCTTATTCCACATCCATCCACGGCAGAGCCTGCCCCAGCCAGTCCTGATGTGGGCAAAGTGGGAAAACATTGCTCAGCACCATTTCCTCAGCAGCTTTTCTTCAGCAGCTTTTCCCCAGCACCATTTCCCCAGCACCAT
>VWYI01013853.1:22012-50719 GCA_013399455.1 Anthoscopus minutus | reverse complement strand
TCAGCCCTAACAGGAGGACGGGCAGCAGTACACAAAGCTCATCTGACAGATGTCATCTTCCAAACTATCAAGATATGCTACTGTCTAATTAATTTTATGTTTATGGGACATTAGATAATAATGGATGCACCAAATTTGGTCTATGTTTTCTCTAAGCCTTCTCTTATTAACCTGGTTCTAAAAGATATTTTAAAGCATTGTTGCTTTAACTGTCTTCAAAACTTCATTATGGCAGAATGGCAAAGAGATCATTTAATTTTTCATATGCGGACAACAAAGAATGTATAAAATGTTTGCTGTTTTGTTTTGCAGCACTGAAAGCAGTCAGCAAATAAAGAAAGCTTCATTTCAAGGTCTTTAGCACTAACTGCCTAGGAGAGAAATGTAATTCACCTGACACTGAACAAAGCTGAGATGCTGTGACAACTGTATCTGTCACACAGCCTGGGAAACATATTAGTTAATTATCTCTAGGCATAATGATTCCCTGACAAAACCCAAATTAAAATGGAGTTGCTACTGAGAATATATATTAGTAAAGGTAAATTACAAGCCAGGCCTTTTATAATTATCCTTAAAACTTTCATTTTAGTCTAAGACATGGAGTGAAGGTTAAAAGAAGGCCATGCATGTTGTGAGGCAGAAATCCAGTGGGGGGACCAAAACCACCTTACTTCAGCTCTGTCCAAAACACCACAGATTACCAATGAAATTGATTTTACATCGAAATCTAGTCCCCACACAGGATCAGATAACAAAAAATTCATTTTGATTATAAGTGGATGTGTCAAACTATCAAACTTTTCTAATACAACATAAATAGGGGATGCTCTGGAACTGACAGTATTATCAGTCAGTGCTAGGTGGCAAATGATCAAATCTTTAATAACTACAAAACTAAAATCTTAATCTAAAATCTTTAATAACAAATAATCTAAAAATCTCTTAAGAAAAAAATTTACATTGGGCACCTTTTAGAGAAAAAGACACATCTTTGAAGAGAAAAGGGGAAGACTACAGAAAGATTAAAATTTAGAAGCCAGAATAGTATCAGACGTAGTTGATCTGACCTGCAAAATACAGTCAGTGTAGAGTACTGAGCTGGTGGAGGTTTTCAGTTACTTTCTGCCCCAAAATTAGGAAGTAAGTGATTGCCAATATATATGCAATATCCTTAAACAAAAAAGGAAAACAAATGAGACAAATCCATAGAGCAGACCTCAACAGGGAAAGAGAAAAGTGTCTAATTTACCTGTTTATATTATCAGTTATCTGTTTATAAATAATGATGTAAAAGACTATCATCCTTTTCGCCCTTCAGCTATGTCTATTATCCCATGTAGGGGAGATATGCGGACTCATAAATTAGTTTAAAGACAACAGCATTTTTCTTTGGTTGACTTAATAAATGACTGCCATTAAAATATTAATATTTAAAAGGATTTTTTTTAAATATATACACATATATACTTCCAGAATTACATTCTCATTCCTTCATTACAGCATATACATTAAGAAATGTCACTACTTGTGAATATGAAAAGGCTTAAAAAAAGTTTTACAGCTCTCTCTCACAAATTTCAGACTAAATATTTCCCAAAAAAGTCAAAAGAATCAAGAGGCAAACAAAATCCACCCATTATTTGTACTTTTTTCTTTTTGAAGAGAATGGAAGAGGGATCACAGTCAAGGTTTTGGATTATTACAATTTGCAATATTGTAATTTCCCAAAGGATTACACCAGATTTCATCATATTCCCTTAATTATTTCCTTCATTTTCTGGAAAATTATTCAGGAAAGTGAAGCTTAATTTATTTTTCTGAAAAATAGTAGACAAGGCAACGATACAATTGCATTCCCTGACTCCTGTTACCAAATCCACTCCTCTTGTCCTACTCAGCTATGATGGTAACAGTATTTTTCCTCTGAAATGGATGAAACATCAGGATGAAAGGATAGAACAAAATATAATATGTTTGCCTTGGTAAATATTGTCTAACAATAAAGTGCATCTCTTGGAAGCCTTGTGCATTTCTGATGAAAAATGATAATAAACTTTAATCTCTATGATTTCCTGTATCTCCTTGACTCAGTAATATTAATACTCAGCAATATTAATACTCAGCAACAAGCTGCTTTGCCACAGCAAATACAAACTGCTATTACTGTTTAGCAGCACTGTTTCACCCACATGTTCTAAGGAAATACACTAGTTTCTCCTTTTCTTTAGTTTTAAAATTTGCCATCTAAAGTAAAGGACAATGCCCATCTATTTAAATAGCTATTAATTTCATTTTTGTTGATAGGTTCTTTGGAAAATAATCCTCTAGTAGGCTGTCCAATACCACTTTTCCCTCATCACTTAATTTCTGATTTTCAGCTATTAGGCACTTTGTTTTATTAATATACAGCTAATATCAGAAAATCATGCCTGTATGACAGTGCAATTCATTTTTTTACCCTTGAGGCTAATCTACACATAACTTTTGCACCAGTTTAATTTTCCTATGAGGAGGCTGCTTTTACAAAATTAATTAAGCAAATAAACCTTCTATTTTGATTTTAACAAGCTGCTGTTGTGTTGTCTGTAACAACACAAACCTTATTTTCATCTATTATCAAAATAAGTTGTCCTGAAATAAGCATATATTTATTTGTGTTGCATTAATAATTTAATTGTAATGTTTTTTACACTCTACAAAACATTAATGATATATACATAGCTACTAGGATAATTAGAATTATTTCATAAAGAAACATCTAAAAATCTCAGATTTCCAGGAAATGAAGATGTGCTAGTACAAATAAAGGCAACCAGGCATAGGTAAATTAGACTGTGTTATGTAATGTAATAACTAGAAATCATTTATTTCACCTAAAAACAAGTTAAACAACAAACAAAGAAAACAACCAACTAATCAAATATAAAAAAGCTAGGTATGGAAGGGCCTTCTGAGTCTGTATCTGCCTCACACCACCCACATACTTCCTGGGATACCCTCTGGAGGTGAATCCTGATTTTTTCAGGGAGAAACATCTTCACAAGTGTGCCTCTTCCCAAGTGTTTGTTCCTCCAGAAAGAACTGCAGTGTGCTTTCAGAGGTATCTGGCTCTAAAATGCACCGTAGCCTACTCCAGCACATAAATACAGATAGCCTCAAAAGCTTATAAAGGCTTGGAAATAATATGTGTGTATGTGACTCTTGACATTCTTGTGCATATTGCTTTAAAATGAAGAAAGTTTTCTATAATATACAAAGCTAATAGCATCTACCCATTCATCAGTTCATACTTTCAAGCATACATTCATTTATTCTTGACTAAATCAATAACCACATTTCCCACTTCCACCCAAGCTGAAGAGCTCTTTGTTCCCAACTTGAAGGAGAAATTCAAGGACAATGGGTTAATGCAGTTAGAAGGGAGGACAGGGAAGGGCTGATCTAGCTAATGCTGTGCTACACAGAAAAGTATTGGAGTGATTTCTAAGTAAATCACTGACAGTAAAAAACTGTATGGCATTATATTCACAACAAGTCAAGGAAAAGCTGTTCCATTTCTTTCTTCTTATTTTCTTTATTGCTTTACTTTCTCTTAAAGGACAAATGTGGCTAAAATGCAACATTTTATCTTTACATATAAAGAGTTTTTTTGTCTTTGATATTCATGAAAACTGTTATTCCTAAGATTTGCATACTTGAGAAGCTTCACTGTAGAGAAACTGAACAAGCACAGAAATGCATTTTATTAAAATGCAGATAATTATGATAGGGAGTTACAGAGAAGTGTGGATTAGGATTAAGACAACAATTAAGTACGGACTTCACTTTTAAAACACATTTTCTTTATATTTCTAAAGACTTCCCCAAAAACAATAGAAATATCTAATATACTGTAACATGTACACAACCTAAAGGACGCATTTCAGTATAGCACACAAGATTCCTGATTCCTACAGCCCAGGTCACTTTTAATGGATGTCCAGTTAACACACCCTGCCAAAGAATTGCACAGCCACTTTAAACTGAAACCTATGAGAATACATTCCATATAAAGGGAACTGCACTGTTAAACCTTCATGGAATCTGCTATGTTTTCTCTCTCAGGCGGAAAAAAAAAAGTAGACCTTGTATAAGAATCACTACTACACAAAAGGAAATAGTTTATTTTCTTGCAAAATTTGAAGCTATCACAAATAAGCGGGGAAAAAAAAGTTTTGAGCAAACATAACAACACTACATCATAAGGAAATTTGAGGATGAATGGAGGTACAAGCAATTTCAGCATTCAGGACCACATATTTAGGAATGCATTCTGTACTAAGGGAAAGTAAAGGCCTAGCAGTTGGCTTCATTTAGCAGCACAGTACAATTCTGAATACAAATTAAATTCATAAACTGTTGTTGAAAACTTGACAAGAAACTTGTTTTCTGTCATAAAATGATCATATATGAGTAGAGGATTGCAGTAGAGGGAGAACTGGCTAGTTACTGTGCCAGTCAACACATATTTTGGCACCAACAATAAAAGAAGGTTTAAGTAGCAGTACAATCATGATGAAGATGACGAGTGTATTTCTTCAGTGATGAAGAAATTCTCAGAGCTTATCAAAGCAATTTAACCTAGGAGAGATGACACATATAAAGAATGCCTGGCAAATCTGGTCATGTCCTGATTAGGAGGACTGCACTATTGTCCGTGGAAACGCAAATCAAAACAGATTGGGGATTTTAAAAAGTAGTCTTTCACAGCAGTGAAAATGCACACTTCTTATTCCCTGCCTGGGAAAGAAGCTCCTTCTCAAGCAGGCAGAAAAAACCACAGATTTCAGAAAATTCCTGGCATTTTTTTCTCTTTTACTTTTTCTTTTCCTTTGTAGACAAACTACAAAACAGAAAACCCTGGAGGCTTGTCTGGGCTCATTTTCCATCAGTTCACTAAGCCTGATCTGGTATGAACACAAAGAGCTCCTGGGCTGTTCAGCTTTGCCTAGGCTGTCTTTGTTAGCCATCTCTTGACAAGCACTCAGTTTGAGGATTGTGGCATGTAGCCTGTTAAGAACAATTCATGTTAAATCAGACCATCACATTAAATGCTAGCCTCCCACACAAAAAATTTGAGAGCAAAAGTTGTCCTCACAGAAACCACAGCAAATTCTTGCACATATACAATTTCTGTGTTAACATTTCATTAGAATGTGGACTGATGCAGCAAATTAGACAGAACAAGGAACAAACCCCAGCCTTCAAATCAGAGCATTCCTATTTTTATTGCTATTTCAGCATCCTCAGCTCAGATCTGAAGACTTTGAAATGCTACTTGGCATTAGTTCCTTTCCTGTTTTTAAGAACTTGGGCATTCCTAGGAAAATTATTTGAAAACTTGAACTTTATCTCTAAATTTCCAAAATAAATATTCAAGAACTTCTTTTATAATTAAGATGCTGTCAGAGTTTCTGCCTTTTAACCAAAGGGAGAATCTGTTTTCATTTCACCTTCTATCAGTAAATATATCTGACTTTCAGAACAAAACAAATACATTTAAGAAAGAAGTTTTTTACAATGAGGGAGATGAAACAGGTTGCTCAGAGAGATGGTGGATGCCCCATCCCTGGAAACATGCAAAATCAGGATGGATGGGACTCTGAACAAAGTGATCTAGTTGAAGATGTGGATGACCCTGCTAGTTGAAGGGGGGTCTAGATGACCTTTAAAGATCACTTCCAACATGAACTACTATATAAGTCTCTGATATTACATTATATATACATATATATATATTTAATATTGGAAAAGATACATTTTATATTATGTAATGTTACATATGGGATGTTTTAAGAATGAATGCTTGAACTGTTAAAAGAGAATTAAATTTTTTATTATTATTTTATTGTTTGTGATCTCTATATATATGAACACTGTACTAAATATTTCTTTTCAAGTAATTCTTTAAAGTTTGAAAACTTCTGTCAAAACTTCCTTGAATACTCTATTTATGACAGAAAGGGTGAAGTTCTGGAAAAAAATTACTGAGCCCTTTGGATCTCTAACCCATCTTTACAAGAAGCCTTCTCCATAAAAAAACATCAAAAACATCATTGCCAACTATATTTCATTAATGGACCCATGGTGTCATCCTGGGTAAAAGATATTTAAACTTCAAAAGATAATTAGTCTAGAGCAGCTTGGAAAAAAGAAAAAAAGACAAGAGGAATGACACTATGAAAAAACCTAGCATGGAAAACGATGCAAAGAATTCCTTCCATAGGCCATTATTATGGAGGCTGCTGAAGAATCAAACCTGAAATTTGTAAACTGTGTATTCTGGGACCCCAAATTTCTAGGGTTGTGCAGATGTAAGTTCAACAAATCCATCTTATCTGTGGACTTTAGTCAATTTAGTATAATTCAGTCATTAACCCCTCAAATTTTATAAAAAGCCTGTGAAATTACTTCTCCTAACTGTGTATCACAACTTGACCTCAGCCTTCGCAGTTTTCTAGCAATGTTTTTATTATTTGATCTTGCATAAGGATTTACAGGGGGGTTTTAATTATGTAAGTGCCCTGTGTTCACTTTTATAGTATCCAAACGACTTGCATTTATTTTAACAACACAGGAATGTATTTCCAATCCACAGATTTTCACATAAAATACTGAGCCAACTACCTTTGTTAGGGTAGATTACTTTGTGTTGCCTTAAATTGAGAAAAGTGTAGGGTCTTGGAAACCAGATCCTCAAGACTCAAAATCTTGATTTTAGGTAAAAAGTGGGTATTTTTCTGGCTGGAAATGGAGCAGTAGGTGATCATTTTATATGCCTGCTAAATCAATCCACACATTTCCAATCAAACAAACATTTTAGAAATATAGAAGTTCTAAAAATTTCTTCAATGTTTGATTGCTCATCTGCACAAGTACAAATATCTGTGGGGTCAGAGACTATTCTGGGTCTGACTCAACAATATATCTATTTTAGTGACTTAAAAAAGTTATTATTTTTCTTTTGTGAAGGAAGTTATCTAATGCAAGATTAATGAAATTGCTACAAAATTTTTATTCTATTCATTAGCCCTGATTATTTATAATCAACAGAAATTAGGTACATGCTGATTTTTCTTTGACATCTTACCTAAGGTCAGTAGAATTTCTCCCAGCATCCAAAAACTGATTTTTTCCTAGTTTATCATTCAGCTCATCTCAACAATAAACTTTAATTTAAAAGGAAAGTACAATGGTGAAAGTCCAGTTTAAAACCTGTTGAAAAATAGATGCAATTCCTGTCTGCAAGACTAGTTTGTCAACAAAACTAATTTTAGTTTTGTTTGTTTTTTTTCTTACTTCCATACTATATTAAATCCTGTCTGGGAACTTCTCATTCTTTCATTGTTTCTTATGCCACTTCAAATGTCTTTTCAAATCTTAAGATAAATAAGTTTCAAGGTTTCTTGAACTTTGATATCGCCACTGCTTCCCCAGAATTACATTACAAACAGTGCACAGGTACACTCAGTACAAAACTTCTTCAAACACAGGAAATATTTAGACATGAAGAAATGCCTTCCTCATAGGGCTGACAATGGCCTGAATTATCTACACTGTTAAATGACTGATAAACTAGCATTTTCTGTTAACACAAACTGAAAATTTCATCTGGTTTACAAGAGGTATTCTGTAATTATAATTTTTAAATTTTTATAAATATATATACACTTAAAATACAAGTATATATATACTTTAAATATAAGAATATATACTGCTTTAAACATAGCTAGCCAGGTTTTTATAAGAGAAAAATTTTCTACCTTATTCTAGGCTCATTTGGCTGTTCCACTCATCCACATCATAATAATAAGGCAGTAAGCAATACCTCCATATATTAACCAGAATCCCTATGGTGAAAACATAAAATGACTACACATTGTAATAGGAAAGGAAAAAAACGCAGCATTTCTCACCAAGATTAAAGTATGTAGGTGAATTAACAGAATGACTGTGTAATTGTGGCAAAGCTGTTCAAGCTGGCTCCTAAAAATCCACTGAGGTTAAGTCTTATGTCCTTTAGCTAATATAATATATTGAAATACCCTCTGATGCTGGTAGATTGGAAGACTTTTGGTTTTCCTCCTTCTAGCACGTGCCCTGAACATAAGTCCTCTGTCTGTTTCTTCCGTACAAAATAAATTAGCAAGCTCTCTGAAGCAGTGCTGATACTTGGCACTCTGCAACAAATAGTGTAAGCACATTGTCTTGTCCACAGCTTCAACCTTGAGTGGAGCACTGCATTTACAACTTACCTCTTCAGCAGCATGGGGCAACTGAAGCACCTGGATGTGAAAGTGCAGCAAGAGCATTGTGGTCCACTCATACCTCAGTTAATATAAGGAAATACAACTAATTAACATCTCTATTTGCGCTTCACCTACTTTTTTTATTCATATTGGACTGCCTTCCTTTTTTTTTTTTCTTCCCTCTTTCTGATTCTATCTGATGTGAAGAGGAAGGCACCCTGTGCATCTAAGGAGAGCTTTTTGTTTAATGGACCTGACTCTTGTCACATCTATATAATTCCTCATTAATAACAATGGTGTCATTTAAGTGACAATCATTTATTTCATTTAAGTAAAAATTCAGTTTGCTCTGTATGATAGCTGTCCATTTATTTATAAGATCTCTGTTTGACTGAATGAAAAACTGTACTTAATGATATTCCATTATGAGCCTGTGACAGGTGCAATACTTTTTCATGCCACTTCCTATTTTGTTTGCAGCAAAATACAGATATGTAGTACAGAAGTGAAGGCACCCAAACCTTAATTTCAGAGCAAAATTTTCTGTCTGACAGATGGGTGTGGTAATTCCCCTACACCAATCAGAATAAATAACCCATCTTAAGGCTTGTCATATCATTGCAGCAGATTAAATGTATTGTCAGTCTGATTCTGCCAATTACTTCCTGCATAGATTTTCTAAGTCAAATGCACATAGAAAAAATTGTAAAGTATATATTTGCTTAAGGAATCTGCATAATAACCACAGACACTCTAACAAGCTATGAAACCCACTTTTGTCGCCAAGGTATTGGTTTAGTCATAGAATTTTTACATGTTTTACATCTCTGCAGAAAAAATCAGGTGTTAACTGTCTATCAGGATTTCTTTTCCTGCGGATTTCTATTTTTACTTTTTTCCTACTTTTATTTCTAGAAAAATTAAGGCATGAATTATGGTACATATTTCTGGCATGTCCTTTGTTGCAGCTCTAAATTCTAATTAATGATTTTACCAGAAATGCAAAATACCTCCATGCTGGTATCTGAAGTATATATACAGTATGTTACGGTATAATACAGTATATTGTATAATGCCTAGATATACAGCATAATATAGTATATTGCATAATGGCTATTGTCTGCATATGTGTGATGATTCAGTCAGTAATATTTAACTCAGTTTCTTAGGTATAGAGTATTAAAAGCTAATAGTAAAGTAAAATTCTGTCTTCTGGGGGGTGTGTGTGTTTTGCTGTCCAAACTAGTAGACTGAGAGCTGATGATACTATCAACAGTGTATACATTTAGTACGTATTTATGTGCACAGATATTTGTTTGTCTCTTTTTTTCAGATTCATTTTGATCTGGCTAACAATTTTACATTGTAGTTCTCCAACTGGTACAACTGACATGCACTTATTTGAACATTTTTGTTCTCCATAGCCAGATCAATCAGTACATCTAAATTTTAATCTAATTCAGATTAGATTAGAACAAACAAGAACAACGAAAAATCCATTATAGTTAATCTGAGTAATCCAGCTCATTTGTTTCTATTATCAGTAACAGTGATTCATACATCCAAATAAAAAGTTATTTGTTGATAAAACAAAAATGAATAGAGATTGTAATGGAATTGTGTAGCTTCTCTGGTCCTGAAAGACTTTATGATTCTGATTTCAACACAACAAAATTGTTTTACCTAACCAAATATTAAATATTCTTCTGTTTCCTGAGGCTGAATGTTGGCATGGCTGGGGCAGGAGGGCAGCACTGCATAAGAAATTAAAGCAGTGATTAAAAAAAAAAAAAACAACCAAAAAAAAACCTAAAAACAAAACCTGTGAGCATTGTGAGCACTTTGGTGGACTCAAACCTTAAGTTTTATCATTTGAAACCAAAGCAACTTCAATTAAAGCTCCCTGTGTGACAAATGTGATAGTTAACATGTATTTCTGACCAGGAAAAAAGCTTGCACTGTACAGAACTACTCACCATTATAGAAGGACTTGGAATGGACACTTAATATCCTTCTCCTAGTTTAGCTATATAACAACTATATTATGTTTTGTGAAACTTCTTTGTAGGTTTACCTTTGCTCCTTGCTTATGTTCACATCAGCTGCTATCAGAGTTCTACTCTACATTCTGAATAATTTTCAAAATACTTTCTTTTTCATTCAATTAATATTTGAAAATAATTTCATTTTTCTGTAGTTTCTATGTTGAAGATTATTATATTGAAATGTAGAATTGAATTAAAACTCTGAATTCTAAGCGTTTAAACTAATTCTGTTGCAAACAAGTTTATGGATGCAAATATATTCACCTGGTCCATTATTCAGAAATCACTCAGAGCTTGTACTCACAATCTGGGATATTGCAGGTTAGGGAGAAATTTTCTGTCAACAGACTGACATAATAGCATTTCACAATGACTTTTTTAAACAACTTTATTCCCTATTTTTGGATGACAATATAAATTATAATAAAGATGACAATCTGAAGTTCCTTTTTGTTTGATTGAATGTTCAAATTCGTGCCTGCATTAATGACGTCCTCAAAAATACTGCCATTTTTCAATTTTTGTGTTCTTCACAATCATTTTTTCATCCCTTAGAAAATATATTTCCCTTGTGTATATTTGTGAATTGTTTTTACAGCTATGTGACATTGCACGCAATAAGGAACTGACATCTGTGTATTTTAGCTGCTGCTTGGAACTCGTTTTGAAGATAGAAAAGAGCGATCAACCACTCAAGTAATAAAGTATCACATTGAAATGAACTGGGGGTTTAGGAAATGGCGACAGATTTACCGCACCAAAATGTCAACCAAGCAGAAAGAAGGAGTAAGAGAGAGGAAATAATTGAGATTGCCAAGGCTCCCCACAAAACAGACTTCTCAGGGAGAGGGCTTCCTTCAGTTCAGCAGGCTCCCTGCAGCCTGCCTGGAGCAGAGGGCCTGTTGAGGGTGTTTTTTAAGGGCACAAGGCAGATCCTGACCCACTAACAAGCCATGAGCCTGCCAGCCTGGCTTACAGCCCCCTTGCAGGGGCAGCGGGGCAGAGCCCGGGCAGACAGGTGCTGAGCCGAGTGAAGGCAACGGAGTTATCCCAAAAAGATCTTTGAGACTTTCTCCCTCATTTTTGTGGAAATAATTTCAATAAAGTCTGAAAGATTCTTTTATGATAATGTGACTTCTTTAACTCTCCCTTTGTCGCTAGAGGACACAAAATGATCCACACGAACACTCTGTAGTGTTGGAACAGGAAAGAAGCCGAAAAGAAGAGCTTTTATTCTCTGACTTTGACTTTTATAGATTCTGGGCAATGACCAGGGATGGGAGATTAAGGTTACTGCCTTTCCAATCACACTGGTCAAGCCAAACGTTCATCAAAATCACATCTCTTAGAAGGAATGTGGAAAACAACTTATATTTTCAAAACATTCATGAGAAAGTAGACTACAACTACAAAAACACACCCAGAAGGCTATAATTTCAGGGCAACACTTCCTAATTTCAATATTTAAGTGAAAATAGCAGCCATATAAAAGTGTTCTCGGGTCACTACACTGGTGTCAGAGTAGGGCAGTACCTGAAGTAAGAAACACAATAACTTTGAAAATAATTTCTTCCCTTTCAACTAGCTCTGTAACTGCTCTTTTCTTGAACAGAAGTGAATTCATGAAATACATGCCACTGATACAAATTAAATCACACAAGAGGAATTTTTTTCCCAGGATCTCTCATAATTAATTAAGCATTAGCCAGAACAATACCTCAAACCAAACTCCTGCATCTAGCCAATATGTCACAATTATTTCTCTAATTTATCTCTGATAAAGAATCAAAAAATCAATTAGGCTGGAAAAAAGCTCTGAGATCATCAAGTCCAAGCTTTGACTGAACAGATGAAAAAGGATTCAGAAATTGGACTGTCAGCAAAAATATTTGGTAAAACCTTTCTTCCACTTGAAGAACTACTCTTGAAATTAAGAAGTATTAAAGATTTCCATGTATAATGCATTAAAAAAAATTAAACATTCACACCTAATTAAGGACCTTACTAGAGAAATAATTGTAATTTTTTTAATTATTATAATATCAATCAGGTTTTAAACTTTTTTGCAGAAATCACCATCAGTTGGAAATGTGTGTTGTGAATTAACTTACTGTGAAAACTTAGACAAGAGTGGAAACTACATTATGAATTTGAAAAGTATCTGAATGGTGAGTTATTATTTTTACTTAGACTGTGAGATCCTGCTCAGAATTAATCTCATTTGTCCCATTTTTTTTATAATTTTCCCTACTCTTTTGAACTAGAGAGAAATAGTTTTGCATTTGTTGCAATTGAGTACCAAGCTTTCAGACAACTGATGCTAATTTTGCCATTTGCAACCCATCCTCAAATACTTCCTGCTGCATTTATACATATATACATAAATAGTGGTTGCAAGACTAGTCTCAGCTGCAGTCTGAAGTGTGACTGTCTCTTACTCCCAGCTTGGAGACAACATGGGAATTGTTTGCAGCACAGCTGCTGCACTGTGGCCTGTGCAACAGACCTCCACATACCCTGAGGCAGCCTAGTATTTCAGAACTGCAGCCTGCACTGGGATGTTTCTCCAGCCACACTGCCAGTGAAGAGGAACTGAACTGCAGATGAAATCTAAAGCTTGGCCTGTTCTTGATTTAGCCATAGCTTGAAATATTATTTCAGTTTGTGGTTTGGGGGAATTGCAGAATTCTCTGGACGACAACAACCACATAAGCAGACACATCTTCCCTGTTGGAAGATGACAGCCTTGAACCCGTCAGTGCCTGAGCTACTACACAGCATGTCACTTCTATGGATAGCCAAGTACTTAAGTCCTCACCAAGACAATGAAGTTGCTGTCAGCTCAACAGACCTTGCCTGACAGTCTTTATTGCTCTGTGGAGCCAAGCAGAGCAAAATTAAATACATGTGACTGAAGTATTTCACTAAAGTTCTTTCTCACATAGTATACATGGAGTTCATGGGTATGACAGGATGCATAACAAAAAAGAAATTTTATAATGAGACTTTTTTATTAAAAATAAAAATATTTTTTCACTTACTAATAGCAAATACGGTTTACAGAGTACCAAGAATGCTGTCACAATGAGAAGGATTTCTAGCTAGATTTCTAACTACAGTCTCTGGGATTAGACATCACTGTATATAACACCAATACACAACACAAGACCACCATTTCATAGCATCTGAAATGTAATTCTGTAACTTCCACAAAATTCTTCCTGGTAGCAGAAGTGAAAATGTAGAAGTCAAGCAGCTCATCTCAATTCAAAGCGGATAAATGCAACTGACAAATCACCTTAAGCGTCAAGTAATCCATGAGTGGGTTACTGCAAGTCCCATGTGCAAAATCCTGCCAGACATTAGAATTAAGGAAAAGAGATGACAAGTATATACTACCTGTTTCTCAAATAACTACAACAGATGTCCACATGATTCATGGAGATTTTTCAGGAATATAAAATCAAATCCAGCCTCCTTGATAGTTTAGTTAGCTTATTCTACAATTAATGCAGACTTCAAAGAAATGGCAATCAACTGGGAAATACACTGTCAGCTCTGAGGGATGTTACAACCCACGCAGAGACAGAGTTTTGGGACGTGGGGAAAACTCTTTCTAACCATGGGTGGTATATTTATCCTCTGTATCACCTCTCCCTGTGAACATACACGATGGGAAGGCATGAAAACCATGGGCAGGAGGCAGGAGAGGAGGGTGCACAAAAGGGGAAGGCAGGGCAGGATTATGTCACCTATCTTGTTCTCCAAAGGGAAGATGTGGAGGCTTCAATTAATCATTCATCCTCCTGTACCTATGTCTTTTCATTGACTCATTGTAATTTGAACTCATGTCTTGGCATTTACTACAACTGGATAAATCCCACCAATTTCACAGTCTTGATTAGGAGACAGGAGGAATGGAATTTAGAACAGTCACGTGTCCAGTTATGCCCAGGGCATAACTTAGAAATTTAAGATTAACATTTGAGGGACTGGTGGGAATGGAGTGCTGCAAAAGTAAGGAAGCTCTGGGAAGGGGGTTCCCATGTAGGAGGAAAGAACTCTGGAAACCTCACTCTTTCATTAGCAAAAGATTTAATAGAAAGCATTGTGTTTGTGGAGAGTACCTTGAATATCCTTATTCGTTTGTCTTATTAGTTCTTTTACTAAAATTACTAAAGTTATCAGAAAAGCTTTTTCATTATAGATTTAGTATAAGAAGAATACTCGGGCTAGATATTTACGATTTTTTTCTCAGATCAGCTGTCAAACTGATCAAATAGGTATAATACTTTTGCAGCATAATTGGTAGAAACTGTGACGGCCACATTAACATGAGTATCAATCTGCCACTCATTAATTTGGTTTTTTCAGTAATCGCATTTGAAACCTACAAAATTTGGTCCAAAAAATTCATATTAATCATTAGGTTTCGGGAGTAGTTTAAAAGTGTGATGAATCAGTCCAGTATTACATAGGACATTAGGGTGCACAAACATGGACAAACATAGGAAGAGATTTAAAAAGGAAAATATAACTATTTTATTATGCTGCATATAATAAATTAAAATTTAATAATTTAAGTTGCATGTGTGAAAATATCCTAAAAATTGTTACTTGGGAAGATTGAAAAGCCTTTCTTAAGAGGCTTGATCTAACTCTCCTTAACCTCGGCTAATACCTGCGTTTCTGCAAAACCAGATGTAAAGTGATGTATTTCCCATTTTGTCATTTTTTACACCCAGTCTGTATATGATATATACAAGGTGAAAGGTGAAGTAGAATCATGTATAGAAAGCATGCAGGCTGATAGTGGAAGTACAAATATAGATATAAATATAAATATAACAACAGAAGAAAAGGTTAATTTTGATCGATCAGAGGGCTGCTTATAAGGCCCATTGAACTTCAAACAACAAAAAATTACTTTATCATACATACCAGACAGGAAACTTTATATCATGGTTCCAGAAACTTTAAAGCAGGAAATGTGAATGTCACAAGTATGAAAACAAATGTATAGGTAACATGGTTTACATTATAAATGTGTAAATTACTAAAAGAAATTTAGTTGCTCAGCCTTGTCATATATGGAAATCATGTATGAAGCACTAGAAGAAACAGGATCTGTCATAAACATTTTAACTATGCATCACTAATGTTGACTCCAAATCCTGAAAACATATGCTTTCTTCTTTTGTTCAGCAACCTCTTTTTTTATCAGTTCTTTCAAGTTTGGCTGCGTCTTCTACCCAGAAAACTTATACATTAAATATATTGCAATTTTCATAGTATTGGACCTTTTGACATTATATGATGGAAAGGTACATAGGGTTTTAAAACTGCATTATGTAAAAAAAAAATTGATAAGCTAAACTAGTTTCTGTGAGCAATTAATCGTGATTTTTAGAAATGCTATTTCTGGCTATGCAGTCAGTTATGCAGACTTTTTTTTTTCTCCTTAGTGCAGTTTGATGACAGGAAATAACCCTGTGGGAATTGCAAGTAGAGCAGGGAACAAAGAACAGGAGAGAATATAAATATGAAGGTATTTTCACTTCATGAGAATCAATTATGGGGACCATGAATAAATATTTGAATAGCATTGTTAGTACAATGCAATAAGAGCTCTCTGGTGGCAAAAAATTAACATTACATTGCATCCTATTTTTTTACAGGCCATGAGGTGGCTTTGACCAGCACATTTCTTACTTCTCATTTCACTTGAAAGTACATTTTTGTAAACACAGTTTGATTACTTCTTTTAACTGTGGGTTGTTTTTTGGTTTGTTTTGTTTTTTTTCTGTTAATAATTTTAACTTAATAGATTCTACACTAATGATCTTCTATATCTGCACTGGTTTCCTCACAGAGCATTAATTTCTTACCCAAGTCCTGTTTCACAACATTAGTTCTGAAATTTTTTATTCATCTTATTGGGTGTTCATAATGTCTGAATTTGCTACTTTGCTATTTAATATCAATTGCAATTTTTATTACCTTTAGTGGAAACATAGAAGACATGTACTAGACAGTGTAAAAGAAGCTGTTTCTTAACAGTGTTCATGAAAATGCATGAAAAAGCTCTACTCATTCCTTTCTGACAGAAGCTGACAACACTCCAGCTTTAGTGTTGATGATTTTTGCAAAGCAGACAGGGTGTCAATACAAAATTGTATGCACAGTGAGAAACAAATATCAAAATACTCAATAATGCAATTTAATAAAATGCAATGTAAGTACTGACTGAATGTGTAAGTTGTGAATATATGCATTGATATATCAGCAAATTAGCTGAGAAACAACCTGCTTGACAGAAGGATCTTCCTAAATTTTGCATCCCTGATGCAATAACTCTCCAAAAGTGAATCTCTACATACCTGGTTAGGAAAAAGTTAGACAGTGTCACCCTGAAATTATAGCCTTCTGATGAGTGTGTTCATAGTGACAGTTCATTTTCTCACAAGTGTTCCATAAATACAAATTGTTTACCACATTCTTTTTAAGAGATGCCATTTGATGGACTTTTGGATTGACCAGTGTGACTGGAAAGGTGGTAACCTCATTCTCCAACCCCCGGTCATTGTCCAGAATCTGTAAATAGTGAGGTCAAAGAATAAACCTTCCTCTTTCCTGTTCTGACACTGCACTGTGTTGGTGTGGTTCATTCCGAGTCCTCTAGCGACAAGACAGAACTACTTTTGAGCTCATTGTAGGAAGATCCTATCCACATAGTTAATGTGCATAAAACCATTATTAAAATAATGTCTCCTTTCAGAGCCATCCTGCGGAAAAATGAGATTTCCTCAAATCTTTACTGTTTGTTTTGTCCATCAGACTAGCTGCCCGCTAGCCTGGCTGGCAGCTCTTTGTGCTTTTTCAGCTACAGGTGCCCCACGCACCTCTCCCTGCAAGGGCTTCAGCAGAGCCTGCCCGCAGGGTCCCCTCTCTGCTCCACCCTCCATTCCATCCCCCTCAGCATGTGCTTAGGGCTGCAAATTCTGGAGAATAACCATGGAACAGGTTTTGAGCTGCCAAACACCTTCCATCAAGTGAGTAGCAATGGCATTTCACTGTATGATTTCTATAACATTACAACCTCTGTTAGAATGTCTATAACTTCCCAGTTTTCTAACTCCAGCCACCCTTTCCCAAAAGCCTTGGAAATAAGTTTATTATTAACAAAGTTAATATAAGAAATATGAATGCAAAGAGACATTTTTGAGGATATTAATATATAGTAAGACTTAATTTACAATCTGCTTTTCATCTATATTTTGTAAAGTTCTCGGATTTATGTTCCATGCAAAGAATATGATTCACAATGTCACCAGCAGAATTCAGGAGAGCAGGGACCACAGTCTGAGTTTGTCACTGCATCCCAAGCTCTCCAGGTCACTTGGAGCTGGCCAACACCTAGGAACTGAGTCAGACCAAGAGAAGGGGGAGGATTTTCTGCATTAAATCTGTGTATTTAGTGGGCAATTTCTTATAGGACAGCTCTTCAAGTGCAGAACAACATTATACATGTATAAAAAAAATTCAAAGACTTCTGGCCATCTTTCTTCTCTATCCTTTTGGCACTTTTTGTGCTAAGAAGTGGAAAATCTGTTTTAAAAGTACTAGGAAAAAATACTAGAAATAAAAAGTACTAGAAATGACATTGAAATGTCTGAATTGTACTGAAGTCCCATCAGTGTAATAAAACAACTGAAACTTATTGAGACATGAGCTGTAAAAATGCAAACAGGTTGAACAGCTCTGCACACCGATGGAAGCACATTTGTGCCAAGAACAGAAAAGAACAGAACTTATGTATGTTCAAATATGCCAAATTACTTGCTTGCAAAGTGCTCAGTGTTGACAGTCTATGAAAGCCATGCTCCTGGGGAGATGCAAAACCTCAACGCATGTGGCTCTGGATGCCTATTTGTAAATTAAGAATTTCCTTCCAAAATATAATTTTTGTGTCCTAGAAACCACAGCAGTGTTAGTATGTACAGCTAGAAGCTTCATTAACATTTATACAATACTGTCAGTGAATTTGCTGTATCCAGATCCACTTTTTCTCCTTTATCCAAAAAAATCCAAAAATACTCAGACAGACCAACAGCTCTCCCATAAATGTAACTGCAGAAGAGTTCTGATTTTGCCGAATGTAAACCAACTCTATCCTGCCTTTTTGCAAATCTCTAGTTTATCCATTCACATATCTTCCAAGATTTATCTACCTTTTGTTATCTAAAAGAGAACAAAATACAAGTGAGATAAGTAGTAGCAAATATAGTGCTGTCAGTGAAACATCTGCCTTGGCTGTGGGTCCAGACAAAGAACATAGCAATGAGACTGGCTGCTGTTACATAGATGGCAAAAGCATATGCTCCACACAGAGATTTCTAAAAAGAAAAAAAAGAAAGTTAAAAATACAATTTTCTATCACAGTCCAAAATTATTTACATCCACTTTCTTTCTGTCCTTGCTTACACATTTCATTCATTTCACAGTGGTCTCTCTAATAATGCCCTCCATTTGCCATTATCATTATTACCATAAACTCTGTGGATGAAAAAGCATGAAAAAATGGGGAGTCAAATGTGTTAGAAATCCAGACCAAAAAAATGAAACAAACAAATAAACAGAAACAGCTATTGTCTTACTGAGATCTATAGTCTTTGTATGAGATTAAAAATTCAAACCAAATCTTACTTTTTTATTGTCTATTTTTTGTTAAGCATGAAAACCACTTTGACAAACTACTCTCCTCAATTTTAGAGGAAATTGTAATTCATACATTGAAATCTATTATTTTCCATATATAAATAGTTAAAATATTTTTGTGTGGCTGCTTGTGAAGTTAAAGTTCACAAGCTGTGGAAAAAAACCCCGATAAAAATATCTGGTTTAGGACACAAAATGCCCTTGGTCAGCATCTTTACCTCCTTCTGAAGGGAGGAGAATTAAGTGAGACAGTTCAAGCAGATGTTTTTTCCTTTTGGTCACCCCTAAACAGCACAACAGAGCTTGGTTTTAGGAAAAGCTGTAAGATTTCTCTTTGTCAGCAATTTGAGAAAAGGAACGAGAAGAGTGTTCATGGCACATAATATACTACTGAGGAAAAGCAAGGTCAAAATCTCATGCAAACTTCACGTTTTATGATAGTCAGCCAGTCTTTCCTGTGATGGCTGATGAGGAACCCCAGTACTCCCCAAGAACCTCCACCAATGGCTCTCCAAGTATTCACTCCTCTCCTGCACACATACTGTCAGTCCCAAGAAAGCATATTTTTAATGCAGAATAGAGTGTGAAAAACAACACTATTATGGAAGATCAAAACAAAGAATTATACTGAACTCAAGCTTCCAGGAATGAGTGCGAATGGCTGCATCTTGGATTGAAACATACAGACTGTTTTTCAATTAGCATCATTCTTTGCAGAAATTCCATTCATTACTTAGGAAGAAGATTAAAATGAAGATAAAGATCTGCCTGTTGATAACATCATTTAAACCTGGGAATATAAGGCAATTTTTGCTTTCAAAGTATTTTAAAGTGCATTTGTGACTCCCCACTGACATTTCACAGAAACTTAATGTGACATTTAATTATGGTTGATTTGTTTTCTGTGTACAATCAACAGCATAGTTCTTAGAACATGTTTTCCTCATAAAATACAATTCACCCTTGGAATATTAATGCCCAAGAAGGGAAATTTTCACCAAACATAAGGACCCAGAACATTACTCATTAACCTAATATTTGTTCTGATAGAGAAGTCATGCAAAGCAACCAAAAGTGTACTGAGATGCACTTATGAAGAAGAAAAATAATTATAAAAAATTTGAAGAATGAACTTTTGAGTTCTCCTAGCTGAAATATTTAAATACCAATTTATACTGAACTAAAGTTAGATAAGAAAAACAACATGCTTTCATTAGAAATGTGGCAAAGATTTGACATCACTCATGAGAAAAAAATTATTAATTTGCAATTACAATACTTTCAGAAAAAAAATCTTATCAGTGAGAAAAAAGCTAGTTAAAAAAAGGGGTTCCTTTCAACAGCAACTTAGTGCTGATACTTGGAGGGGTCCTGTGGTATTCACCAAGTTGGTGGGTTTTTTTAATAAAACCTGAAGTTCTGACAAATTGAGTCTATGATCTGTAAGCTATCTATCATGATAATTTAATTTACCTTTCAGGTAAATTATCTATCATAAGATGAAAATCACAAGAACTGGAAATAAATCTACTAAAATATACTTAATTTTATTAGGTACTGTCACATAGAAATTGATTAAATTTTTTACATGTATATTTGTTAGAGTTGCAGAGAGAAAATAAATTTGATAATGTTCCTTTTACATGAAAAACTATAAGACTAATATAAGATCATTACAGTTTAAATATTAACACTGGGAAAAACTACATATCCACAGCTGCTTTCTTGGACTTACATATATGCAAATATGTAGTTCTTTGAAGTGGCAGCTCTTTAGCCTGAAATCATATTACCTCTTAACCCAAAGTGAAAATACAAATGATACTGGGAGGCAAGATTCACATGTCTCTGCTTTTCTAGCTGTAAAATAAACATTAATAGATATCACATATATTACAAGATTAAAATTTATATATCTTTTCAAGATTTAAGTTCTTAAATTTGAGTGTATTTTTGGTGCATTTATTATAACCCAAAATTATTATTTAGTTGCAACTTTGTAGTACACATTCAAACATGGTGAACTTACTAAAATTTCTTTTACAATTTATTATATGTATTTATTTCCAAGACAAAGTTATTTCTTAAAGTTATTGAATTCAAACAACTCTTTGGCTGATTTTACACTTTTGGTCTTTGTTGCTTGAGAAGTCTCTCACACATGTTTTCTCTTACTGTGTTTGCTACATTGAATTATTATCTCAAAAACAATAACAAAAAAAATCCCCAGCTAATAGCTTTGTAGTGTCTGTGATAAGTGCACTGCAATCTGAATATAGGAATCAGTCAGTTCAAAATGTATTCATATTCTGAATTAAAGGTCTGCTCTGCACATAAAAAGTTGTCATAAAACTGAGCTCCCAATCAGAAATTCTGAAAGTCTTCATAGACACTTTTTGAGACATGGCTGGTGTAAAAAGGACTCATAGTTTCTAGTGGTCTCCAAAAGAATCACCTATTATGATAGCCTTTTATCTGAAGAATGATGATAGATTTTGATTTTTTGCCTCTTGCCTTGGTATTCCTGTTTTCTAAAAGCAATACTAACTTTATTCTAGGTAGGTACCTGGATATGTGTACCACCAGCTCAGGTTGCTGTTTTTATTTTAGGACCTTCTTCCTGGCACAAAATTTTGATAAAATTCTCTCCTGACAGTAGAACTGATGCCTAAAGGAGCATTTGGTACCCACAAACAGAATGAAAGATTCCAATAAAATCCTGGATGCCCTAGATACTCATGACTCACAAGGAACAATCTTTAAGAGTCCACAGTTGTTTACATCAACAACAAAGTCTGTTGACATCACAGAAAAGAGCAATGACGAACATCACAACCTAGGATGAAAATAGAAAAGGCAGATGGACAGTGAGAGAAAGGGAAATGCAGCCAACAGCAGGTGGATAGCAAGGGTATAGTACACAGTAGCTACCAGGCTATTATTTAACATCCTTCCTCACAGAATATGTGAGTATAGCAATGTCTGATTTAACAGGGCATAGCTGATCTCCTCAGACTACATGTGGACTACTTTACAGTTTTACAGACCACAAGGAACACTCTCAATTCCCTTCCCCACGTCAAGCTGTTCAAGAGCTGCTACCTGTGTGCAGAAGTAGATATACCTGTTTCTACAGAAATAGCCACAAGACCGCAATTTATGTGGCGGCACCCTCAGTTCTCTGAATTTCATTAATCTCTCTTTGTACACATCTTCCCAGAAAAGCATATGACATTATTACTCCCCAGTAGTGTAAAACCACTCTTGTCCTGCCTACATAAGTTAGAAACCATCATTAACCCTCTGTAAGTCGCTGATCATGACTCAGAAACCAGAATTTATTGTATTTGCAATATATGATACTGTTGCGATGTCTTTGTGATTAATATATGCCCTCTCTCTTTGTTGTGAATTCCTTTAATTTATATATAAAAAAACTGTTGGCTCATTCTGATGCACTTAGAAAAGCAAGTAAAATAAAACTGTCTCAACAAATTTAATTTTACCAATTAGAACAGCAGCAACCAATTGTTTGGGCCTTCATGTATGGAATCATCCAGGGCTGGCAATAAATACTTATTCAGTGAATTGGCTGATTCTTCAAGACTTTTTTTGGCATCTAAAATGATATTTAAGTACAACACAGAAACTAAATTTAAAAATAAAAAACCAACACTGCACCGGCTCTATGTTCTGGTGGCCACTGTGTATTAGAGGTACCCATATTCACCTAACATCAGCCTTCTTGGCATGAGGTCTTCCTCATGTTCCACCCTCCATAAAGTTTCTCTGTGTTTTGTGGTTACACCATTTGAAGGCAAAGGCTCTGACAGACTTTGAAAAGATATTAGAAACTTTTGGCCAATCGTGGCTCCACACAGAAGGATTTTTAGTGCATACTGAAAATCGCATTGAACAAGGAGTTAGCTCAAAAATTGACTAAAAATCTATCCAGGAAGGTAGGCAAAATGCCTCAAAAGCTGGGCAAATAGCACCATCTGTGACAGTCCTTAGTCTTCCTAAATAACAACTTTATTAAAGATTTTGTGACAGAAGATATATCTGGTTCTAATTATCATGATTGACTTCCCATGTGAAATTTTTTAAATCAAAAAATAAATTAAAACAAATTAGTAATCAATATGTTTGATTTCAAAAGGTAAAGAGGAAGAAGGTTACTGAGCAAAATTAAAAGAATACATAAGAACATGCAGAGATTGCCTAAAAATTCTGAAATCAAAGTTTAAAATCATTAGGGGAATTGCATTCCATCTGAGAAGTAGGTTAACAAGGTAGTCAGGATGCACCAACAGATGATGTTGGAAAGATTAACAAATATTACTTCGGATTTCAACAAAAAGAAAGTTTTTTATGATAGGCCCTTGGAAAAGCTGTTTTCGTGCATATCTGTCATGTACATTCTATGAATTTAGCTTCATCAGTTTTCTTATTAAATTAGTCATTTTATAAACACTAATATAAAATATGCCACTGTGAAAATTATTCTATTCTTGATGGTTCTTATGTATTTCATCCATTTGAGAAATGACATATTTACTGCAGCTTCCCATATAAAAGATTAAATTCTGGAGATTCATTGTTGAAGGAGATAGATGATTGTTACCTAGATGGTGAGTGAAAGGACTGTCACTTCAGGACAATAATATCCAGCAAAATTAAATTAAGATCAAAAGTACTTTAGATATAAAAGGTCTATTATTTTCCTTAGATATTGCTTTAGGAAAGAGTTCGTGTTTGGTATTGTAAAGGTTAGAATTCTCTACTGTGCCTTAAAATATTTTTACTATAAAAATATAACTTGCATGTAATCATCCCATAAGTGAGATGTGACATTCTCATGGGGTATTATTCACTAAAAATTCCATCTTCAATCATTAATATTCAAAAGAGTGTTATAATTAAAGATACAATGAGCATGTGAACACAGTCTGCATTTTACAATATTGTAAAATTAGTCCCATATGTAAACACAAATACAAAATATTCACTATTAATCTAAATTTAAACTGTTTATTTCGTGTTGCTTTCAACTTTTATTCATCAAAAGTGGGTTTTTTTCCAGTATTTTTTAGAGAATGTGTTCATTATTTAAAAAAAACCCTAATGGGACCTATATTCAAATCATTAATCTCCTCATTATTATTTTAGAAATATAAACTTGAATATATGAGTTTCTACATTTTCCAAGTTAAATGGCACATAATTTGTAGTTTCTGGAGAGAGGAAATAACTGGTGGTAACTGCACTTTGTGAGAGATTTTTCAGAATCTATAGTGCATCTCCAGGCAGCGTGGGGCACAGCTGCTAGTTCATAGGGAATGTAAGAGTAGGTGACATGATTGCACTCTTTGTTGTTTTCCCAGCCTGAGATAAGGATCCTTTAGTTAAAATTAAAGTACATTTGAAATGCTGTCTAGATGAAGTCATCTCATAGGTTTACCAAATAAATGGCAGCATTATTAAGAATTTCTGCAATGCTGCAGCCCCCTTCTCTGCAACTCCCTGGTCTCCCTGCACTTTCTGTATACAACTAATATTAAAGAACTTCTTGGAAAATGGTTCTTTCTACCTTCATACCTTGCTAGAGGCCTTTTGTTACATTTTGAGCTTTTAGAGTTCTTTTATGCATCTTCAACATTTATTTGCGTTGTGACTGCATCCAAAAAAAGCTTAAGCTTCTCTTCATGCTCCCAGGCAGTTACTCAGGTACCCATACTTAGATGCTTATGGGCTATTGAAAAGTTAGTCACAACCTATGAGCTGCTTAACATATGAGCTTCTGAGGCTTTTGAGTTCATCACAAAAACAGCTTAAATTGTGAGCACTCTACTTAAGATCAGGCCCCCAATATTCTCGGGTTATCTTATTTTTGAAAAACAGCTAAGCATCCAGTACACCATTAAAAAAAAAAAAGTAAATAATCACAGAAAGCAAGGAAATTCAAAACAAAGATGAAATTAAATTAAAATAAAAATTTTGGACTGGGAAATGCAAACTTAGAAGTAAGTTAACCACCTCTTACTTATGTCTCTGCAAGAAAATTCTCCCAGTGTCATCCCACTTTAATGCCTCGCAGTGTGTATATGTGTCTCTGGGCATGTGTGTTAAGAACTCAAAAAATGAAATTGCATACTCTTTAAGTCTAAGACACAATTAGATAAACCTTTGCCCTAATATGAATGTTAAAATCATCCTTTAAGACACAAGTCTAAGAGAAGGGTTTTCTTTTAAATTTTACTTCACAGGATTTTCAAAAAATTCTTTGTCATCTTGTTATAAAATGACATCAGAATGAGATTTCCAAGTATTGTATCACACGTGTGTTTTAAACATTCTCCTTTCCTTCACCCAAATCATGCCTGTATGACTGCTGTGTTCTATATAGGTGAGTAATGCTCAAGACAGGATACTGAGCTAAATCATAGGAATAGCTGTCCAGATCAAGGAACAGAGATAAATGTAGGTGCAGCTTGTTTACATTTACATAAATGTGGTCTGTGGTGTTAGAACCCATAAAGTTAATGATTTATTTAGTAAAGCACACAGAAATCCTAGTTGGGGCAAGACACCATCTTTATAATCACTTAGACCAACAAAACAGAAAACACAGACCTGCTTAGGTACATCAGCTTCTAAAAGAGAGCATTTCCTTACACATTCTGGGAAAAATGAATACATTTTTAATACAAAATTATTAAAGTGATATATCATGAAGATCACAGACCAAGAAGTTATAAGATTATCACTTTGATATCTTTTCCCTTCTGTCTAGACTGAAATTGATGTTTAAATCCAAACCAAACTTAAAAACGTTAACATTTATACTCATGGGTCTACATACCTACTAATATTAATGCAGAGATTTATAAAGAAATTGCCATTAAGAAAGAAATCTAGCCTACTCCACAGAAAATATCTCTAACCATTTATTTGTGGTGTTTTGGTAAAACTGTAGTCAAAATAAGCCAACATCAAATTGCCCGGCTCAGATTTGAATAATCAAGAGGATAAACTGTTCTAGCGTGAGGTTTTCTGTCTTATCCAGTAAGACATCTACCTACAGTGCCTCACAAAATTACAGAGATCATTGAAAATGAACATCCTGAAATATGAACATCTAAGAAAAAAATATTCCCCTTCTAAAGAAGCATAAAGCCAAAGCTGCAACAGATTTTGAGCATGCTCAAAGTGTTTGCTTTTCAGTTCTTTAAACAAACAGAAAAGCCTAAATCTTCACTCAACAAATACATCAAGGCAGCATTAAAATCACCACCATAAAACACCTCGAGTTTCTGAACAAAGGCTTGATAAGCAACAAGCCCAATTTAGGCTGTAGCCTGACTGATAAAATACACCTGAAACAGATTAATAGTTGTGAGTTACACTACTTAGCCGATTGTGTTTTTAAACAGTCTGAAGGGCTAACTCCATCTTCTGTCAATGGAAAACCCACCCTCCACTCCAGCAGCCTAGTTAGGAATATTTTTCTTTTTTTACTGTTTTGTTTGGTTTTTTATTAGACAATAAAATTGGCTTAAGAATTTCTTTGACTTTTCAAACAGGAAAGTAATCATTTAAGGTAGGTTTTTCCTCCTTGCTTATCTTTAAGATGTTCATATAAATGAGAATATCTACATGTAATGTGCAAAATAGCATTAAATATTATACAAATATTTCTATAAGGTAAGATACTTTTAATACCCTGGTAAATCAATTTCCCTTCCTGTCATGTTTTCTAATATATTCTTTCAATGAGATTATTTTCTCCCTTGTATATATTTCCATACAGAGCTTCTACATGATTTAAAGCAAAATGCACTTCCTGAAAACATTGACTTCTAATATCCATTTAATTTTTCACCACAGATTCTCAAAGCAAAATCAGTGAAGTATCTGTCAGAATAAACTGATATTACACCAAGGAACTAGGATGCCTTTGTTCCAATTACATTTAGTAGCCACCAGCCGAACACATCACTCTGAACAAGCAGATTAAACTCATGTCCTCATTTCCAGTTTTCTCACTTTACGAAATTGTGACAAATGTCAGGATCTATAGATTAAACATGCTAAGAAAAATGCAAGACATTGTTGTCATGTAATGGACTGTCTTCCAACTGCTGTCAATCCCAAATAAAATCATGGGAGCTGAACTTCTCTGCAAAGTCATTTTCTTGGACCATTAATTCTGAATTGCCATTTACAGAATAATTGCACTTTTGTTTCCCTGAGGATTTTGCTGCTATACTTTAACCTATGTTATCCTTCTTAACCCTCACATCAAAATATATACAGCTGAAATGGAAGTCATGAGCTATAGGTCATTAATGCAGAGCTGGGCCTAAGGGTATCTTGAATAGTTCTGTCGAGGACATCCTTACAATGACTGCATTTTTAGGGGAGTGGAAAGATTTTGTCCAGAAGGACACAGCTGGATCTATTCTGGGAAAGGTTAGCTGGGACAGCTGAATGTCCCTGAGGAGATAATAAATTGCACTGGCCAATTTGATAGAGCTGATTCTGAACTGGAGGAAATCCAAACAGCAAAACCCTTTTGAATGGTAAATGCTTCCCCATTAATTGCTGAAAATACAGGTAGACTTGAGGGAGTTTCATTTAGACTACATTTGAAAATTACTCTCATGACTTTGATGAAGCTCAAGTTGAGAAGAATTTCTCTTTCTTTCCTTTAGGAAACTCCAAGGGAGGAGCAAGGCTAACAAAGTTAATGACTTGATGTCAGAAGTCAGCACTAGAAGATGTGAGGCAGGAAGGAAGCACAGCAGCCTCCTGCTACTATGCAGGATAACTAGGAAGGCACTGCTTTAGCAAGAGCATCATTCCAACCACACTTTTGTCAGGCTCTGAATAGAAGGTCACCATCTCCCTCATTTTTCCCTTCCAATCAATATTTAGTCTGCTCAGCAGCTGCTAGAGCTGGCTGCCTCTGAACTTCATTGCTGTAAGTTACTGAGAAACTGGCTTATTATGACAACGCAGATCTCCCAGCAGATCTGACCTGCAGCAGCTACCCTGTCTCTTTCAATCTGCTCCAAAATACAGAGATGACTCCAGTGCACAGAATTTATTGCACAAAACACTGTGGAGAAATGCTTGATCAATAGGAAAAGTAACAGGCTATGAGGGGATTTGGGGCCGAATATGTTATATAATGCAAAGATTGGATCTAATAAGGCGCAGGTAACTAATTAAAAAATGCCCCTATGAGAACACATTGATTAAAAACATGAAGTTTTCCTTCGTCATCTTTTACAAAACAAAGTTCCAACACAAATGTATTATTTTTTGAAGATTGTTTCACTTTTCAGAAGACCTTGAGCAAGACATAATTTATCTGTAATGCCACAAACCACACAGACTTTTTTTGAGATATGTTGGATAAATTTTCAGTAACAGAGTGATTTTAGTAAAAATTATTGTACAGATCCATGAATTTACAGGTATAAATGACTGATAACAGTATACACAAATTTTATAGCCTTGGTTAGTAGCTGGATGGTGAGAAGGTTCTAAACCAACCATTGCAGTAGTGGTGGTTTAAATAAGGATGTAGTAAAGATTAAGTAAGCAAGGTGAAAAAATTACCTTCCATGCTGCTTTTAGGTAGCCCA
>VWYI01013853.1:0-13775 GCA_013399455.1 Anthoscopus minutus | reverse complement strand
TTCATCCAGAGCTGGGTGATAAATTTTACATTTATTCAATACAATTTTTAAGTCTAAAAAAGTTAGTCTTAAATATTTTTTGCCTTATTTTTACCATATGAAACAGTCAAATTAACAGGCAACGCCAATGTAATCTAGATGCTCAGCCAGCTGTCTCAGCCAGCTCACACCATGTTATTAAAGACTCTTTCTGGCACATGATTAATTATATTGCAACAGACATGTTCCCAAACTGTTTTTATTTTCTTCTTTTTTTTTAGCGTGTGTTCTGCTTACTTCAAGGAAACACCAAATAAGGTGTTAATGATCATCTTTTCCCCAGATAATTAAAGAACTTTCCTGAGAAATATCATGCTGTTGTTCAGGCTTTTATACAATGATTACCAGCAGATATCAAGTGTTTACAGTGAATATGACACAAATTAACCTAGCGGGAAACTCATTACTGCTGTGTACTTAAATGGTTATGAATTAACATATGTACCCATCTAAATTTGAAGGTGGGAATTGTTTAGTGTGCTGAAACTGTAATGGGGTTGCTAGTTCTCATAAAAGATAGATCCCATTCTGGAGAAACTTAAGCAACCTGTTAAAATCTAAACAGCTGTGATAAAATTCACATAAATCAAGCAGCTTTTTCAATACCATGTTTCTCCTACAGCTTCCTTTTTCCTCTCTCTGTCTCCTTCCACAGCACCTATGGGCCTACTGCTATTTCTTTAAAAAATGCACTCATTTTCCATATTCTTTGTCTTATATTACTGATACCCTTCTTTACAGTAGTTCTGTAGACAGATTTATCACCTTCTAATTTGAGACTTTAATGTAGAGGCCTAAAAATCTTAGAATTATTCATACATATAAAATAATTTACCAAATGTAAAATGTATTTTGAAACATTCCAATCCTGTACTATAAATATTTTTGCTATCTATTTGTATTTTAAAAAGTTTGATAGACAACGTACACAATTACAAATTACTAGGTTAATACTCCACAAAAACTGACAATATTTTACCAGTTGGTAAGCCCGATACTATTTCAAGAATTTACTTCCTCCAGAGTTGTAATGGTTGTAGTGCTCCAGGCAAAACAGTAAGTTTTAATACTATTGAATTTTCTATAGAGTGAAAATACTAAAAAGAGAAGCAATAATATATGGAAACACCTATCTCTGTGGTTTCCAGATTTGTGAAGAGTGCCATTAAGGAACACAAGAAAAATAATGCAAAATAATAGATTTCTTGATGACAAATCTAAAACTCTGAGATGGAAAAAGCTTAATTTATAGCCTCTTATTAATTATCATTATAACCTAATCTTTGTATCAAAATTTTGCTTTCTTTGAGGGAGACTTATGGCTAGTAAGAAACATAGTAAGTGAGGATGCTAGAGCTCACTGAAATTGAAAAATTAAGAATTCAGTGTTAAACAGCACTGATCACTTTGCTAATCCCTGAGGAACACCACTCTTCATGAACTCCACTTGGACATGGAGATATTTACTGCAACTCATTGGGTGCCATCATCCAGCCAATTTCTTATGTACCAACTGGTCCAGTTATCAAATCCATGTCCCTCAAATTTAGAGATAAGGCTGTTGTTGAGAACATGCTTCAGAACAATATAAACACTTCAGAACAAGTATAAAATGCTTTGAACAAGTCCAGGCAGATGAAATAGGTTTCTTTGCCTTCATCTACCAATGCTGCTACCCTGTCATAGAAGTCCACCAAATTTGTCAAACATAATTTGCCTTTAGTGAAGTCATGAGTGCTAGCTTCACCTCATTTGCCATGTGCCTTAACAAAGTATTATCCTAGAAAAGACTGGGACAAGCATCTTGTGTAGATTACATCTGCTGCAACCTGATTCAGAGAAGGTTGTCTTTACTGTTAATGGGGGAAATGATGACATGAGCTCATTCAAAATCAATCCAGCTTGCTGGAGGCACTTAAGAGATAAATCTGAGAAATAGATTAGTGCATTGGAAAGAGTGGAAAGAAATGCAGGGGGTAACAGGGATACCAAAAGCTTCATCAGGCTCCTGTAGTTTTCAGCTGGACAACCCTCTCTTACCTAGCAGGTACCTGCTTTAAGAGTGTATGCAGCATTTGCTACATGTGGATGCCTGCCCACACTGTGTTCTGAAGTTGAAAATAAACTGTTAACTGCCTGATCCAAAAGTGAGACTGCTACAGGTACCAGATCATGGAAAAAGAAAAGGTTTTCATTAGGAGTCTAATAACCATGAGATCAAATAGTACATGTTATCAAAAATCTTAATCTATGTCTAAACTGTCTTATCCAGTGACAGAAACATCATTTTAAATCAGTAAAAAATCTGGGCTTCAGATCTTTTCAGAACATGAGAATGTCAACTTGAGTCTCCTTTAAAAATGTATTAATAAATTTTCTAGTTTGGCATGTAATTAGAAGTCATATTCCCAAATGTTGAAGGCATCAAGTGATTCAGTGGAAACTATGAGATAACTAGGGCTGCTTGTAGTCAAGGTACTAATTTAGATGTTTTCCAAATAATTTAAAGCTTACTTAAGGCAATATATTCTACTTTGCCCAGTCTACTGAAGAATACCTCAACAGAAGTTCTTTGCTTCTATTCCGGCATGCTGCCTATAATAAAAGTTTTCACTGTCAATTATGTGTATTAGTTTCCTGACACACTTAGTGTCAATAGTCTCTGTATTTATGTGGTGTACCTATTCATCAAAAATCATTAACAGTGTATCCAGAAAGTGATATAAGAGAAAAAACCTAGCTGATGAAATGAATATGAGCATAAAATGCTCCTGTTGAGCATTTTATCTGCTGACTGGTTTTCTTAGAATCACAGAATATGATGAGATGGAGGACATCCACCAGAATCATTGAATCCAACTCCTGGCCCTCTGGACATCCCAAGAGTCACACCATGTACCTGAGAGTATTGTCCAAACCCTTCTTGAACTCTGTCAAGCTGGTGCTGTGACCGCTTTCCTGGGGAGCCTGTTCCATTGCCCAAACACTCTCAGGGTGAAAAACATTTTTCCTGGTTTGATTTTGTTGTCTTGACTTCATGGAGGTATCAGGTAACTGGGCTTCAATCCAATTCTACCTCACTTCTCAGTTAATCCTGCCTGGCATTCATAATATTTACATATGGATGAGAAGAACAGAGCAATCACAAAAATCTGGAAACATGGAAAAGCTGTCATTTCTACCACAATAGCATTTGCTACATGGAGAGAAACCTAAACCCCAAACTTCATATCACAGTTATGCAAGTATTTGCTCACACTTTAACACTGAATAATATTGCAGCAGGCATACTAGACCTCTACTGTTAATACTGACAGCATGATATAAAAATAGTCTGTAGTCCATTTTAAGATCAACTCAACATGCCAACCATTAACTTATAAGAAGCTCACTAGTTGGAAAAAACAAAATTAAACAGAGTTCTATTCCCAAATCTTTCACCTTTTATTCTCTTTGTGTTAATTGGAATTTGCAGGTTTTTCACCACACCACAAAACTTAAACACTCTAAAAATACCACTGAAAAAGCACACTCTTTTAAAAATAACCACAATGAAAATATTTTCAAACTTTTAGTGTTCTCCTTTATGGTTTTGGGTTTTTTTTCACTTGCAGTAGATCAGGTTATTTGTGGCAATGTAGTTAATGCATAGCCTGTATACAAATGCTGCAACATGCTCAAATCACCAAGTCATTACAAGAAGATAGTGGAATTTAATGTGCCAAAGTAAAGATAATTCTGTTAAAATTTAAGTTTTTTGCACATGTATATTTAAAAGTAGTAGCACAAAATAAATGTGAGCAATAACTTTACATTATTGCTAAGTTAATAAATTATTCTATTCTAAGTTAATAATAAATAATTAGAAAAGCTAACTTTTTGCCACTTAGAAGCATCAGAGAGTGTCTTGACTGCAGTGTTTACAACTCAGTAATACTGAACTTATTTTGAAATACTGCTTTAGTTTATTTAGTTCTACCAACCTAGTAAATACCACAAACTATTTACTAAGTTTACATGGTATAAACCTGGTCAGTCTCCAAGCCCTGTGCAGCCGCTTTCTTGCTCCCTGCAGTTGGATGGAGAAGGGAGTCAGTAGGTAAAAGTGAGAAATCTCCTGGGATGAGATAAAGAGAGTATGTAAAGTAAAGATTTACAATGCATTATCAACACCTTCTTACTCACAAATTCAAAACATAGCACCCTACAAGCTACTATGAAGAAAATTTCATCCCAGTAAAAATTTATACAAAAGTATTTCTAAAAGACTGAAGTGTTTGCAAAGTGCTTAAAATAAGGCCTATGTAAATATAGTGCCAAAGCACTGTGAAAAACAAATTATTTTTCTTACCTTCAAGTCAATCAGATATCTTAGATTACTATTGCATATCAGTATATATCCATTTGAAATTCATACTAGTACATAAATAATTTATGTATTTTTAAATATATTGACCCAGTGCACATTACTACATAGCAATACATGAATCTACATGGCTACTTCATTACCAGATCTTTTGACAAAATCATTTTTACTCTTTCACTATGTATTTAAGTAAATCTCCAACACTAGCCTGGGAAGACTTCTTGTGGACTCTTTTATTCAGAGAGAAACCCTGACAAAGGAAAATAAAACAGAAAATCAAATCAAATCAAACTGAAGGCTAAAACAGAAGACTAAATTCTATGCCACAAGGATTTTTTAAAAGACCTCATGAAAATCTTTGCTAAAAATTATTTCATACTTAAGAGAGAAGAATTAACTTTGGGAGGCTAGAGGGAAAAATAATTTTATTTTCTTCCCTTGCTCCCCAATTCAGGGTAATCGACTTTCACTTATAGTGAAAATATATACCACTTATAGTAGCACATATTCATTTTCTTTCCTATTACCCAAGAGTCTAGTCTGAATAGCACATTTATCCCAGAGCTGCACCATTAAGAGGTATAAAATTGTGCGTGTGCGCCTCTTTCTGTGTTCATATCTGAAAAAGCAAGCAAACGAATATCAAAATCCCATTCTTCAGAGCATCTCAAAAATTTCATCATATATCCTAGCTTTTAGTTTTAGTTCTATCAGAATTTTTCCATATTCTGAATGAGATGCTACTTCCCCCTACTACATCAGGAAGCAAAAAAACAAATGCAAGTTTCTAAAAATGGTGTTATAAGCAATGGTATGCCTTTGTATAATTTTTTCTGTCTTTAAGATAAAAAATGTTTTTTTTTAACGTTCTTCAGCAGAATACTTCCTGTACATTCATTTTCATATTGGATCATACATGCCTAGCTACTGAATTATTTCATATTAGTTTCAGCTTGAGTTCTCTTCTGGTTTTCTTAACTGTTCTGATATGTCTCCTCAGGCAGCTCTCACAGGATGTATCAGAAAAAAAGATGAGAGTGTTCCTGGAGGGGTGCACTCCCAGCAGGGACATCAGCAAAGAATGAACAAATGTAGACCCTGATCAGTAACAAATCATACCTAAAACAACAGAATAAAGCAAGAATTTTGCAAAATAGTTTTCTTTCCCTTGGGAAGAATTAGTTTCCCAAAAATCACCTTCCCTTGACTTCCAGGAATTTTGGCTAATAGCTACTCTATAAAGTGAACAACATTAAAAACCTGATTGTTGGGAAAATGTCTTTCTCACAAAATTCCTTTGCTTTGAAAATGAGGCTCAGACCCTAAGGATAAGTGTTGATCTGTAACCTACCAGACAAGACAGAGCTCTACCTGTAGGGTTACATGCTGCTACATCCTCACAGGAGGGAGGGTGCTCCACCTACCAGCCTTTCCAAGCACTCCACTGTCAGGGAAGACATCTGCTGCAGCCGCCTCTCTTCACCTTCTCTCCTTCCTACACGGACACAGGCTAAGCCCACACATGGCCTCTCTGCTCCCAGACTTCAAGAGTGGGCAGGGATTGCACCGATGGCATGGGTCTGAAGGAAGATGCAGCAGGACAAGAATATGTGTCCTGGCTGTGCTCTCATATTTGTTGCATATGAGATAATGATTAATTTGATTAATAACCGAATTTTCAAGTTGGAAGTTCTTTAATAAATCTGTTTTTCTTTTCATTAGAATTATCATTCAGTTAAGTATTTCAGAACATAATGTTTCAACTTTTTGTTAATATTTTCCTTTTTTCATTTGTATTAACATTTTACAATCTCATCTTTGTTTTTGACACTTATTCTTCTATTTCTTCCCTGTGGTCTTCTTCATTTCTCTTGTCAATTATCATTTTATACATATTATGAATCACTTCAGCATCTGCCCATTCCAAAACATTAATCATTCACATTTTTAATAAACAAGTATTTTTAAAGAGCTATAATGTTGGGGTTTTTAAGAACAATGCATAAGATTTCCACCAGAAACTCCACTATTGTCCTCCTATAGCAATACATAGGACTGGTACAGACCTGAATTGTGCGGGACTTCAAGGGCCTTGTGTAATGCAGAACCTGAAATGCAGAAAATTCTACAAGAGCAACTCTCACATGGGAAAGTTATCACAGTACTGTTACATCATCTCTGAGTCTGTTCATCATAGAGAAAAACAAGGAAGGTCTTGACCTCTTTTTGTCCTGCTTTCCCAGCTGAGCTAGGATTACAGAATCTGTAGCTGACTTACATTTTTAGTTTACAAAATCACAACAGAATGACATCTAGTGTCCAATTAAACACTGATTTCTCTCAGACCTCTAATGTCGTTTAAGTTCTTAACGGGGTGAAGTTGAACTGCACTTCATTGTGATCTGAGACCACATTCTCTCAGTAACAGTCAAATCTATCCTGCCACTGAAACATGCTACTCATTTTAGTATGTTTTCTTGCTTCTTTGAAAGAGCCAAGAAAGTTGCTTCTGGTTTGCTTTTTTGGCTGGAGCACCTCTCTTATGCAGACAGAGAGAGAGAGAGAGATAGAGAGAGAGAGAGAGAGAGAGAGCTGGGACTCTTCAGCCTGGAGAAAAGAAGGCTTCAGGGAGATCATATAGAAGCTTTCGAGTACCTAAAAGGAGTCTGCAAGAGAGATGGAGCAGGACTTTTTACATGGCTTCAAACTTAAAGAGGGTAGGTGTAGAATAGATACTAGGAAGAATTTTTTACTTTGAGGCACTGGAAGAGTTTGCCTAGAGGCCTACATAGAGGCCCCATCCCTGGAACTGTTCAAGACCAGGTTTGACAGGGCTCTGAGCAACCTGGTCTAATGGAAGGTGTCCCTGCATAGGGCAGAGGGCATGGAACTAGCAGGTCATTAAAGTTCCTTCAACTCAAACCATTCTGTGATTCTATGATTACCAGTGAACTATCATTTCCCATTTGTTCAGGTTGCTACTTCTACTTATATAAGCAGCCTGACTGCTAAATGCATATCTCTGGTAGCTGATTTAATAGAGAATCAGTCAGTCTGCAAATGTTAACTTGGTGTTATTAGTCAATGGCAGATCTCTTACTGTGATCCAGTGATGCCAGTAAAACTATTGCTTTTATAAATTGCACACAGAATGCTAACTACCTTTAGTGTTGTTATCAGATGCTGTGCATATCTACAAGCTGAATCTTAACAGGTTTTCCATTTCAGAATTTTACCTGCTCTTTTTTATGTATTAATTTCTCTAGGACTCTGTATCTGCCAGAGATATATATACATATGTGTGATATCCATGGAAGCATCCTTTTCAACTTGAGCTGGATCATGGCGTTATTTGTACTCCTCTTTTACTTGTAGACAGTTTTGGATCTCTCTTTGTCATTCCTTTTGCCTTTGAGAGTGTTCATCCAAACCTTCCAACCTTAAAATTAGTATCTTAACTTCTGGTATCTCAAGTGGGCTTCATCTGACACTGTCATTTATTGATTGCATTATTTATGATGTTACTGAAGCTCAGCTATAGCATTTATTCTCATTATTCTTCCCTAATCTAGTCAATAAGAGAAGCCTTGCCTTAATTTCAGCAATATATGAACTCTGGACAGCTTGCTTCAGATGACCAATCAATTGCACTACTCAATACCAATCACAGGGCTCTCCTTGCAGGCATTACAGCAGAAATCCTTGTTGTGTTGCACCTTTAGATGCTATCTGTTCAAGGATGTCAGCTATCTTTTACTATTCATTACCATATACTGTCTGTGTGAAGACTCTCAAAATTATTTTTATAGTGATAGTGCACATAACATTTCCCCTGTTTTTCCCATGCCATATCTTAGTTCACTAATTTTCCAGTAAATTTGTCCACACCCCTGCTTTTTCCTCAAAGACATCAATATGATTATGAAATTTATGTTCGATCATCTCACTGGCAAATCTAAGTGCAGTAATTAGTAATCAATTGTGAATTATGGCTGTTCAAACAGCACAAATACTTGCTGTCAAATATTTAAATGTAAATGCATTGTCTAGGGAAGAAAAGAAAAAATTTTCACAAGGAAGAATTTGAGAACCATGTTGTTTTCAAGAAAATTCTACATAACATAAAACACTGTGCAATATTTTCACCTTCATATCGGCACAAAATTTTCCAGGAATAGGTAGGAATATAATCAAGAAATTTATCCTTATTAAGGAAAGAGACAATTGTGTCCTCATCATTCAGAATGCTTATACGCCTACTAAAAGCACATGACTATATTTGATTCATAGTATCATAGATTATTTGTGTATCATTTCTGCATCATTGTGTATTCGATTCATAGTATCATAGATTCTCTAGATCTGAGAAGCTTTTAAAAGATTCTTAAAGGCTTTAGGTGCAATCAGAAACAATTTTGTACATCTTATTGAATATCAGAATATATATATATAATTGCATGGATAGTTATGAATACATTGTTTATAAAAATAGATAATGTATCCATGTAAAAATATATATTTCCCTCAAAACCTTTTTATATGTGTAAAAGGCTGCATTCAAGTTAGGTTTGATATAACTCTCAAGGAACTGCAGATTTGATTTTACACTGCCACATACCACAGTCCCAAGTATACACACTTTTTTGGATAGACTTGATTTGTACTGTGCTAGACCCGGTCCTGTGGGTCCCATATGTTTCTGGAATGAAATTACCTAATCTTAAAGCCCTGCCATGTAAGGCTATGACATTACTTTCCAGAAGGTAATGATAAATAGAATTTATAAGATTTATAGGCCACCTCAGTTTAGCCTTCTAAAGAACAGCACAGAGCTACCACTTTCACAGAGCATAAGCAAAGACAAGGCAGGGAGCATTATCTTGTCAGTGAAGAGCCCATGCAGATCATTAGACTAATTAAAGTCATTTTCTGTGCCTACTTACAGAGGACACTGAGAAGAGTTTCCCTCTCTTTTCCTTCTTCTAACAAATAAGTCGTTCCCTTTTCTGGAATGAAAGTGCTTTATATTATGAAGCTTTTATTTTAGAGTGTGTTTACATATATGTATGCAAGTACACGTGCATACAAACATCTCTGTTACAGAGGAATGTTGAAAGGGAAGGGTTTTTTTTAGGTTTGCAGAAACCATCCTGATATACAAGACAGATAACATGGAAAATTTTAATGTATACAGCTGCTTCGAGATTGTGTTAAAGAATTTGAGCTTTCTTTTCAGAGTTCCTGTGTTGCTCCAGAAATAATAGGAATCATAAATGTGTGTCAATTTGGGAAGCATCTCTTTTACTTCTGCAATGGAGGAAGGTAGAGATATGTTTGGAGCTGTATTCCAGTGGTTGGAGAAGCAAATTAAAATCTTTGTTTTGGCAAAAGCCAGTTAGAATTTACCACCTAAATAAGCCACTTCAGTTTCCTGCCCTAGTCACTATTTGAGATATTTTTCTGGAGGAATATTTTAAGATTTTATTGAAGATATACTAAGGATAAACTTTTGCTAAAATGCTGAAAAAATATTTTGTATCCTCCAACTATGCGGGGTTTTTTTTCAAGATTCTGTATAAATACTCCAGTCATAAGTAAGACAACAGAAGTCATATTCTGTAATTAAGATGTGGAAAAACATACTAACACAGAGAAGACCAAATTCTTTAAAATATAAAACACATAAAATTTCTAGCAAATTAACAACTAACTTTAAAGCCATTTACTGCAGACATATTTAGGAAATATGAAGCCATGTGTAGTAATGGTGACTTCTTGCAAGCAATTTTTAACAGATATATTTTAAATAGAGAGTTAAAAAGTCATCCTGAAGAACATTGGGATGGGCTATAAATACAATAATTTCAAGTCATAATGCCTTGACTAAGTTAACACCCAAAACAGAACAACTTGCTGGAAAAAATCAAAAGTGGAATAAGTAGAGTTCTAAGTTGTTTCTATCAATACTAATTACACGTCTGCAACAAGGTTAAATTAGTTGACTCTATAGTCAATATTCTCAGAGTAGTCTGGAGTTTATGTCTTAATCATTGTGTCTTCTTTAACAGAATAAATTAAAGTTTCAGTGCTATGTTGTAGGCTTTCCCCTAATCCCTCTACACTTTCAATATTTTTCCTAGTTAGAAAGGTTTTTCCGAGTAGAAGATATCTGAGGCACATATAGTTATCCTGAGTTAATTCTAGAGGGGATACAGTTCTAATCAGTCATATCTAAAGAAATGTATTATAAATTCAGATATTCAGGTATAAATTGGAAAATTGGAAGAGCCCTCTGAGTGAACTTTTCAGTTATAGCATACACTTATTTCACTGCAGAAAGATTTTTGCTTATTGTAAATTTTAAAAATGAAAACAAGTTATGGAAATGTGTAAGGGTAATTCTTCTTTTAAGGGCCTTATAGCTAAACCAAGTTTTGTTAAAAAAAGACAATTATTCAAATTATAGCTACGGTCTTCAAAAATGGGTTGTTCCCTGATCTGAGTTCTATTTTCTCAGGAGCAGTTATGAAAAGGTTAAAAATTAATTGTACCTTTAGAAACAATTGAATGAAATCCATTAATTCTGCCAATTTCAAGACAGACCCTTCAAGAGCTGCATAAACATAGAACGGGTTTTATAGAAAAATGGCCCAGAAAATAAATGCAAACACAGATACATTGAATAATATTGAATAACATGATTCATCTTTTAGAAGATAGGTTACATTAGAGTGATAATAAATTGGCTAAAAATTAACAATTTGTATTGTTCCACTGTTATTAATGAAAATTGGCCTAGTTTTTTAGGACAGAAATCATTATGTAGTTTTCCATGTAAATTATTAGCTCTGTATCCACTTGGTCCTGTAGAAGATCAGCCTCAAATCTACATAAACTTTCTCATTAAATGATCTATGACAAATTCCTGATAAAATACTAGTTAATATCTGCTGCAATTTTGAAAATGATAGCTGTAAACATTAACCAGTGGCTGCCAAAACCATAATGACAAAGAGTTAAGAGGAAGAATAAAACACAGGATACAAAAATCTCATTTCAGTTTTGAGCATAATAGAGGAAATATTCATATTGGCACCATCAACAGTATACTAATTTTTGTTCAACCCTAAAGCTAAATAGAATAGGTAGATAATTCTTATTTTCAAAAATTGAGGGATATAAAATTTATATTGACTCTCTGAATGGCAAAAACATATTGTGAAAGCTGTATGTTTTGATGTATAAGCAAAGAAAGAACGGATGTGATTGTATTGCTGCTATATGACACGGTACTTTGGTTTTGGAAACACTTCAAAATTTCCTTGAGATTCTTGATATTTTGCCCTCAGGTGATAGAACTGAGGGGAGAAAATGGCCATAATCCTGACATTTAGCACATTTCCTTCATGATTTTCTTAGGCTGTGAAAGAAGAAAGTTTTTTACAAAAGACAAAACAGTGGTTATAAACGCAATGAGAATCTTCATGCGAAAAAAAACCAACAAAGCAAAGTAAAACAAAAACAACCAAAAACTCACTGTGAAGAATAATTTTAATTTTTACAGCCTTGACAATATGGCATTAGCTCGGAAGACAGAACTGTAAGCAAGTGGTACAAGGCTTTTATTGTCAGGGTATAAAGTGGAGCAGGGAAATATTAAATTTCAAACTGCATTCACTTTCAAATCAAGATTTGGCAGAAAATGCTTTTTTAAATAGTGATTATCCTTAACTGTCAAAACGTTGCTTACGTGCTGTCTGGAAAAATTATCATTCATATTCATTTGTCAGTGCTTCTCCCACTCTTCACAGTCAGGCAATGTTAAAATTCAAGTAAAATTCATTTTTTTTGTCAATGATATTTATTGCTCCTAAATACTAATAGCTGACAAACATTTCCTGTTTCTTAATGCTGCTTGCACACATTGCTACTCTGTATTTCAGGCTAATCCTTTATAATTTCTGTATGAAGAGTTACATTTGGGACAGGAACAGGATCTTCTGTTAGGAAAGAGACAATAGATGTCTTTTTGGTCTTTCAATTTAGTGATTTACAGTATTTTTATGACATGCTACAACATCAAAGAAAGACATGCTACAAAAACCAGACCGTAACATTCCAGAGAGTTTGTTTTGCATAATGTGTCTCCATTAGGGTTTCCATATAAGTTGACAGTATGACAGTTAAATCTCTTCATGCATTTTTACCACTTCACATAATAAAATGTCAAACTTCCTATGCACACTGAAGTAAAATATGTACAACATGTAACAAAAAATCAAGACATGAACAACCAGAGCATGACAATATTCCGTAAACAGGGGTAGTCGGTATCAGACTGAAATCTAGAAATTACAGTCTCCTAGGTATAATGGTTTCATTAAAATGTTCAAACAGTGTCTCCAAAGCTAATTTTCTTTCCAAAGTACCCATGCATAGAAAGTACAGCAATAAGACATCCCCCTGCTATGCCTTTCTGAATAGCAGATTAACTGCAGAACTAGAATGATGTCAATTTGTTTCAAAATATTGCAGCAAAGCTTTTCAATGGATGAGCAATTACTAACAGAGGGTGCAATTATAACCGAGTCACAGGGAATGCTTTAATATGGTTCTTCTCCCATGTACCAGGAGTAACAAGAAAATGTAATGAAAGAGGAATAATGAGACAGCTGGCTTTGACAGCACCTTGGCAGCCGTCACTAAGAAAGTAAGTGCATTAGTTCAGTGGGGTCCATTCTTCAAGACATCTAAAGAAGTATGAGAAAAAAGCATCTTGTCAGAGAGTAGCAGAAAGCTACCACCAACAGTGGTAGCACACGATTTACTTGAATCAAAACAAAATTTTGTTTTCTACACTAATTAACACCAAATAGTAATTTGGGCAGTTTTTATTAGACTGTCTTTGCTGGGTTTTTTTTCCTCCTTTTATCCCAGATCACCAACTTGGTTTTTAGCTCTTTGGAGATGAAATAAAAACCTACACTTGGGACGTCTCTATTCCACAAGCTCACTCAACAATTCACTCTTTTGTTTCTGAATGAAATTTTTACAAAGTGCTTTTTGCCATTTGTCACATTAAGCTGGCTTAACACTATTTCTGCACTTAAATAGGTCCTGCCTGGAGCCAGCTGGTCTGCCTAGGAAGGCTTGGGAGAAAGAAAATTAAGTTTCAGAAGCAATGGGCTAAATTCTCCTTTCAATTATCCATTGTAACCTTATTACATACAAAATCAATGATACAATGTGCTCCCATGTTTTGCTAGTAGAATTAATATAATTGTCCTTATGGTATTCAAATGCTACAAACACAGCAAATGTTTTTATTAAAGATAGATAAGTGCAACTGTTGTGGGTTTAGAACTAGCTA
>VWYI01013852.1:8124-20525 GCA_013399455.1 Anthoscopus minutus | reverse complement strand
CTGCTATTCTGTGGAATTAAAAATCCACCAGAAGAATCCCGTTTNGTCCCAGGTGGCTGCTATTCTGTGGAATTAAAAATCCACCAGAAGAATCCAGTTTCTTGTGGAGAAGTCTCCATGGCATGGCAAGAGAAACTCCTCTCCCTACAAGAACTGATGAAAGACTATTGTAGAGGTGGTAACTGATTGAAAATTCCAGGAATGGTCTCTATATTGTCAGTGGGAAAGAAGAGAGGTTGTGGGGAGAGGAGGAGAAATGTTGTGAAGGTTTTATTCTGATTCTTATTATTCTTTTAGTTCTATTAATAAAAGTTTTCTTTATACGTTTTGAGCTTGCTTTGCCTTCCTTCTAATTCATATCTCACGGCAGGAAATGAGTAAATAATTCTAGTATAGGTGCACTGGTAGTTTTAGCCAGCTCTAAACCTGCTACATTATTTGGTGCATTGGCTGGGAAACTCATATTGGTGAACTCAATCCAGTACACGGGCTTTCAGGCAAAGATACGAGAAAAGAAATGGGCGGGGGCAGCCCGCCTCCCCAGAACAGCAGGGAGAGGCTTCCTGGCAGGGGAGAGGGGCTTGGGGACCTCGGGATTTCCCCTAAGGCACTCCAGCAGATGGTGAAGCGTCCTTTTTTTCAGGGGGGCGGGATGCCAGTAAGGTCCCTGTTCAGTGGCAGCTCTCACGAGCAAAGGTTTATCCACAGCACAGGAAGCAGGGCAGGGCTGAGCTCCAGCTTTGGCAGCGAGTTCTCCCCACCAGCAGCAGCTCGAACTTTCCCGAAACTCCGAAGCCGGGAGAGCAAGAGACCCAGGAGCTGTGCCTAGCCCGCTCTTCCCTAGCCCAATACTTGCTGTGTCTCTGCTCCTCAGAGAGAAACCCTTCAGCTGAGAGAGTAGCCAGCCACTCCTTTCCCCCAGAAACTTCTCTCCTATTTATCAGTCATTACAGTTACTTAGCGACAGATGGGACAAAATACTGTGAGAGAAAGAAACAAAAGGAAAAATCCTAAATCCCAACAGCGTATAATTTACCATGAGCTACAGATTGAGAAAATATACATTTCACCTTGTCCTTAATATAAACTCAATAGGGAAGCTTAGCCAATCTCTCTAACAAGAAAAGCTGACAATTTAATTTGATTTTGAAGCTGTTCTAGATACACAACTATAAAGGACACTTGTGCATCTATTTCACTTCACGAAGTATCAAAGTTAAAACAATTATAAATAATCCTTACAGGAGCAATTTTTTATTAAGAAAGAAAAAAAACCTTATATTTAATGTTCAGACAGAAGATCAAGGTAAAAAATATCTCAGCTTTGTAAGATACTGCTTTCTACACCAAGCATTAAATAATATGGAGGGGAAAAGTAATTCTCAGTAGCCTACAAAATAAAACGTAAAACAGTACAATGGCAGGCATAAGAAATTCTGGACACAGTATTCTCAAATCTGTATATGTTACACAAGCCCACACGAAGCAGCCTTTTGGACCAGTTACTAGAATCCCGGTGTAGTATCTGAAAATATCCATTTTCACTGAATTATCCTAGAAGGTTCTGAATGCTAAGCTGCTTCAGGAGAGGATATAATTGCTAAGGACAGAAACTCAACATACTTACTAAATGGTAAATACTAGTATTAGCAGAAGTGCTGTTTACTATGAAAGTCAACCATCAGTACACAGGCAGATTTTTATGGATACAACCACTTCCAGTGCCTTTCTTTGAAAAATATTATGTTTTCATGTGTGAAGTGTTGGAATATATGTAAAACAAGAGCAGAAAACAAAATTTATTGTAAGGAATTAAATTCCTAAAAATTTACTAGCCCCTGAGCTTCAAAAGAGTAAGCAAAAATAGTAGGAACTGAAAAATTACTAAATGTCATCTTTCCACCCAACTGAATCCATGTAAGTCTGGAAACACAAAGCAAAACAAACAAGAAATCCAGTAAGATAAATCCTTGACATATTTTTGCTTTCCCTTTTTGGTTCATAATAAGTTCCTTTGTGTTCAGCAACTCTAAAGGGCCTTTGGTTTGCTTATGTACGTTGTTGCCAAACAAACTAACTTGTGCTTTATCATTTAGTGGGTTCCTGCACTGCTATTCTCAACAGCCAGTTCTGTTGGTTACTATTTGTCACAATTTCATTTGGGAATCTGAACATGCTCTGCCTACAATACATTCAAAGTTTGTTTCAACTGAGACTTAATTACTCTGTTTATTAAACAATATTTCTTTACAAAAGCACCCTTTATATGGTTTGCTTGTTAAGATTGTAGGCCAAACTAAATATCTTACATAGATTCAAATGGTCTTGGATATACATTTTCCCTGAAGTAATTGTTCGTGAGGACTGGAAAAGCTACAAAGATGCTGCTATCATACAAATTGTATGCTTGTCCTGCTGTGACAGGGCAATTTTGAGAGGCCGTAAGTTAAAAACAATTATCTTTCTACGCATCACATGAAGTAATTAGGCCGTATTGACAAAGAAAATACCACAGGCTGCAGGAAAGTTAAGAGTGTAAGACTATGTCTGAGACAACTTATAATCAGCAAGCCACAGATGAAGTCACACACCTGGAATAACCCAACACACCACAGGTATTACGAAATTCAACTTAGATATCTTTACTAAAGACAGCAAATGGGAAGTAAAACTGCAAGAAACTTGCTATTGCTACACATAAAGCTGATGAATTTAAGCAATCTCCTCTAAAACCAGTGAATCAAACTTTTTGTATCTATTGCAACTCTACGAGAAAAACAACAAAAAAACCATTAGATCCATTTGTCATACTTTTCATGCTGCTACTTACATCTTCCTTTTGATTGATGTTTTGTTAAAGATTTCATTTGACATTTCCTCAAAATAACTGAAAATATTTACAAACAAAACAGATGAACAATGTTTAGAATACTACATTCTCTTTAAAATGTCAATAGCAGGTGCTCTAGGAATAGAAAGGGAAGGGAAAATAGAAAAAGGCTACAGGCAAAATATGGATTTCCTCTTTTTCTCCAGGGCTTTACCTACCCATGGTGGATAATTTCTACCAAAGTGCAGTATTTCTTACAAGATTTCAAAACTTTTTGAAAGATGGAATCTTCAATTTGTAAGGATCACAATGAATTCTCAGCTGAGTTCCAGCAGCGGTCCTTCCCCATTTGTACCATCTAAATTATTAAGTATATTCCCAATACCACCATCTGGGGAGCGCAGAAAGCACTGAACACTGAGAGCTGGACTCTCAGCAGGCATCTGCTGAAGTCCATTTACATTAGCCCCGTGTTAAGAGTAACCCACTGATTACATATGGAGCTGTTGTTTGAATTTTTTTTTTCCTCCCATAGCTGTAGCTCTCTCCAGAGCCATGGGGAAGAAATAATATATTGGCAAATATTAATCTATATTATATATGTGCTACATATATGTAGCATATATTTCATAGGATTTTTCCAGTCTTCTTTGCTTAGCTGTGGTTAACCAAGACAGGACTAGGATTCTGGTCCTATAAGTCTGCCATGTAGTGTAGTCTGTGTCTATATATGAATTTTTAATATCAACTTTGAATTCATCTGTATAATAAATCTTCCTTTCTCATCATAAGTTTTAGTCTATGTGGGGTAAGCTTTGAATTTTGCTCATATTTGGAGCTCTGACATGCTAAGCTCAAAACCATAGGTTCGCTTGTTGTTTAGAAGAACAAAACACAACACTGTTCCTTGATCACACAGAAAAACCAAATGTGAGCATTGACAACAGAGAAACGAGTGAGAAACAAAATTAGAAAAATAAGTACAAAATATTGAATAAGGATAATGCGAGACTGCAAGAAAAAACAGAAGATAAAAATGAACCAATTAAAAATATATAACATAAACTGTGAAGAACATAAAGCAAAGAAACAATAGGACAAAGTTAAAAAGAATGGAAAAAAAAGACAACAAAAGAAAATGCAAGTCCATAAAATAACATTGGAACCAAGTACTTAATTCCAAGCCTCAATACAGTAATTCAGTCCTATATTTTTTGGAAAATAGTCATACATATTCAGATACTTTTAGCATCTTTATTGACAGCACACCAGCCTCATTTGGGATTTTAAAACCATATTTCAAGAAAAGCATAAGCTATATCTTCCTGAATCCCCTCAGATCTTCCCATATGCTATGTCCTTTCTCAATCTAAGGAAGATTAATTAAAGCTTAAAATGCTTTGCTTTTTCTTTTTTTCTCCTTTGAAATACATTGTCAGAAACATTTGTCTTAGTGAGTGTCTCCCTAAACCCTACCCTTTCTGAATTCATACTTGTGTTAAGTAATTTTTTTATTCTTACTGTAATATTTAATTCATTGTCATACAAAGCTCAAGGAAAAATTATTAGAGAGGGTTCTTCTTGTTTCCCAAGAAGAAAGAAGAAAGGAGGAGGAAGAATTAGAGGAGAAAGAAGTTGCCAGGCAGAGCCTTCATCCACACATTTTTCTGGTTCCAAGCACCTGTCACTACAAGCAGAAGGACTCTTTTCTTATTATTGATTTCTCCACACCTCAGTAACCAACCAACAGAGTAAATCTGGGAACCAGAGTACATCAGCAAACCAGTACACCAAAATAATGACTACCAACATTTCTACACAGGTAAAGAGATAAAATTAAAGCAGTCTTCAACTGAATACAGTTTGCAAAATTGTACATGCATGTAATGAAGCAACAAAACTGGAAATTCTGGAGAGTATTTTCTGAGAAGCCACCATTCCTCTATACAAATGTAATGTGGAGGGGGACATAGAGGGGATCTTTCATTTGCTTTCAAGTGGACAATATGCATGGTTTGGGTTGTTTTGTTTGTTTTGGATTGGGAGGGGTTTTGTTGTTGTAGATTTGGGCGTTTGGGGTTGGTTGGCTGGGCTTCAGGTTTTTTCAATTTTATTTTCATATTCTATTTTTCTGAAATTCCCTAGTTTATTCAGTTACAGTTTTCCTTCAAGTGAATTTTATTGAAATAACACCAGGCAACACCATCATTGTCTCTCAAACTTTTTCAACATTTTTGAAAGTATAATGTAATGTTTAAAAGTTAGGCAAACAAAAAAGAAAGATCCTCATTATTGTCCTTGTCTGTCACAAAGCATATCCAGATTCACAGAAGTACACACTGTTCATCAAGAAAAATAACTGGTTTTGTTCTGCCTGTTGGAAATTTTAGCATGAATTAGAAAAAGTCAGTTCTGTAGGTCAATGAGTTTAATGGAGGTAGGTTGATGACTGATTAAGGACAAGTACAACAAAAGCATTTGGCAATGTGTATTCCTACCAAGAATGTCTCAGTTTCAGGGCAGTTACTTAGAGCAACGAGGCCAAAAATCTTGTCTTGTAAGGCAGAGTAAGAGCTCAGCTTTTCCCCCTGGAATCCCCATTGATCATTTGGTTCAATCCAAGCTGATTTTCATGTAATGAACTATGCTGTACTTACTACATACCAAAAGTTGATCAAGTCATGGTGGTATGCTGTAATGACACTGACATGGAAACAACTTCATTTCCCATGAGATCAAAGTTTTCATTTAAAGAAGTTATGAAAATGTGGTTACTAAAATAAATCTTTCAAATGGGTATTTAACCTGTAACAATCCAGATGTAACAGTCCAGATGATAGTTCTTAATAGGTTGTGATCCATTTCTGTTCATTTCAATAATACATTAATTCCTAAGCTGAGTAATGATCATTTAAAAAACCTCTTCCAGGTACCAGATGCAACAGAGTAACTAAAATTCATGCAAAAAATTAGTTTTTAGGACTACAATACCTTTATCATGTAGCTGGTGGATAGTTATCAGGGAGGGCAGAGGAGTAGAAATACCAACTGGGCCGTAAAAGCTGTTTCACAAGGCCAGATTCAGATGACAAATAGAAGACATTTCAGAGCACTGCTGCTTCCAATCAGTTTACTTATTTTGAGTTGTATTCTCATCTTCTTATAACATAAAAAGAAATTTGTCAAAATTACTAGGCCAGAGTATTCAGATTGATTTAGTGTCCAGACTTCCATTATGTCACTTGCTCTGAGACATAAATTTGGATTATTCCTTGTAACAACACAATTCTTGTGCTATATTTACATAAAATACAGTGGCAAAGTTTTGCTATCCTCGACTTACCTTTGTTATCTGAAAATATCCGTCCTTTTCTAAATGTTTTTTGACTTTTATTTTTAAAATTTTTGAAAGAAATTAGTAAAAATTTTATAAAAATACTATTGCTTTAAAAAATGTAAATAAGTAGCATACCAGCAAGATTCCTCTTGTTGGCATAGTTTATGCTGTGTGCTGTTCAATTCCTCAGCAGTGGGGCTGCATGACCATGAGGCAGTACAGACTGTGGCAAAATCATTTCTTATACAGGCATGACAGTCATGGACAACATGGACATGACAATGAGCACAAATTTTGCCATCTCTTCCACTTTTATAAAGTACAGGACTGTTTATAATGTTTCTGAAGATATAGTAGAGGGCATCTCTGTTGATCCAGACTTTTTTCCCGTAGACATAAGCAAGAAGAGTACTTGGGTTTGGTGTTTATGCATTACTCTCAGATTCTCAAAAGACCATACTTGTTTTTTTGAATTAAGTATATGTTCCATAAATGCATAAATTTCTGCAGTTTATAACTTAATACAAAAACACAAGCCTCATATATTTCTCTTACGCATCCACCAAGCACTCTCTAAACCACTATATGCCAGACATTGCATTTTCTAAATAGTAGAGCACTGATACCTCTGAAGACTTTGGCCGCTTAAACATTCATTTGGCGAAAGCTCTGTCCTCTTAGTCCTCTCTCTTAACAGCTCCTCACAAATTCATGGTGTTTTTGTTTTCATAGGTCTTCCTATTCTTCTTTAATAATAGCAGTCTTTTACTTTGCATTTACTCTTCACCAGTCAATTAATAATGTACAAATTCATTGTAAGATTTTATTCAAATATTTTATTTTGCAGTCTTTTATTACATTTGTCATGAGAGTTGTAACTCGTAAGGAATTTTAATAATATCATAAAACTTAGCTTTTAATTGTTAATTTTTATACATATTTTTTAATAATTTTGGGCTTTGCATTATTATGACACTAAGATATTTTTTCTTGGCTTTTTTTTACAGACTTTTACAGGAAGATTTATCAGTAGTCTCTTTTATCTTCCATTTCTTGGGTGGCTTTGTTTTATGTCAGATCTTCTTTGATAATAAAAAAACAGGTAATGCTAAGGCTAAATTTTTTTAATTTATTGCATTGTCTACACTATTCACAGTCATTCTCTATTGCATTGACTACACTAGAGCTAAGAGTAAATAATTTGCTTTCATGCTTTCATACTTTCATGAGAAACTCAACCTTGTTCATTTCAGAAATAATTCTTCATTTCTGCAGTTTGAAGATTTTTTGTGCTAATGTTTGGGTTATTAAAGTAGGCTTTTCCCCCCCCTTAATAACAAAAGTGCTGATGGTTTTAATGTTCTGTTAGTAATGATACTGTGTTTAAAAAAATATAGAGGTGAAAGCAAAAGGTATCTCATTCTGTGAGCCATTTTTTTTTTTCTTAGATTTCCTTGTCTTTATATCCTATATTGTGTGGGGCACATCCAGATAAATTTGAAAAATTTAGTTAGCTAGCTTCCTGAGTGTTCCCACAGATATTTCTGTGTAAGTTCATGTTGGAATTACAAAAGTAAATATGTGTCATAAAGAACTAGAGAAGGTGGGAACATATTCTGGATTGTCTGATTAAGAATTTATTTCATTCTCTGGTTTAAAGAATGCTGTGGTTATTAATAGTTATTAATGTATGTTATTAATAATGTTTAAAGAATGTAATAGTTATTAAGTGCCAAATATCTTACCACAATAATTTCTAGAATCCTCAAAGCATCACTTAAATATTACAATCAATCTTTTGCAACACTTACAGAGAAGGTAAGTTAAGCAGACTTTGCCATTTTTACATTATTGCTAGCTTAAGCATGTTGTTTCATGCATTCCTAACCAAGAGAAACATGCCTATACTGGGCTGACAGCTACAGTCTCCCTACTGAATAAATTTTTAAAGAACTTGACAGCAATCAAAGTAGCCTCTTCCTCAGCATCTCTGCTGCTAATACACTGCATGGGCATTAGCCTCCTAAGTTAACTTGGAAATTGTTGAGTCTTCTAAGACAACAGAAGTTAGGAAAGTGTTCCTGTCCTCTTTACAAGTTTAACTGAGACTGCCTATATTAATGGCATTGACTGACTACAAATTTCTCAGCACAAATATGTTTCTTTGATTTGAAGGGTAACTATAAATTGACTTTAGATTCAAAATATGCCTGCAGTCAAAAACACTGGCTTCTAAAGAAACTGAATATTATATTTTTTATATCTTGATATTAGACTGGTACACACTGAAAATACATACTAATGTATGTAATCTTTGCTACAAAATAATTTGACTTGGTAAGCGTTGCACTGAGCACAGGCTGAAAAGAAGGTGCTGGAGGATCTCTGAAGTCAGGAAGACTGACACTTTGGATGCATAAAAGACTGAATGGAATTAGTATGGAATAGTCCCTCTTGTGGCACTCCTTTCCCTAACTTCCCAGTCTCATGAAATGATTTATGAAAAAGAAATGGCCATTAAAGTTGTGATTTTCAAATGCATTATTGTATTGTTATCTGTGATGGTTAAACAGTTTTACTCCACAGGAAGCCTGGTATGAAAGACAAGTACTTTATTTCCAGACACTGATCTCACCTCGCATTTGCAGGGTATAAATCTGTGCTCTGTTTAAAATGTACCATACTTACTTAGAAATACAATAATTTTAATTTCTGTAAAAATATATATTTTATAGAAATGTGGAAAAGTCTATCAGCGATCGAGGGATGGGGACATCCAGTCGAGTTCAGAAGCCAATTTTATTGAGTATACAAGGTGTTTATGTAGGGTTTTATTTGTATGGCACTTATATAGGGTTCTATTTTTGGTAATAATTTCCCACTGGTTACACATTCTTCATGACATCACTTCACCTGGTAACATTATCTCATCACAAAGTTTCACAACATGTTTCTTGGTCACTTACTGCCCAGGGAGCACTTACTGTCTCTCCCAGTTTCTGCTCAATCAGACCTAAGATAGTAGGCTCCTTTATCAGTTCTCTTGTACTCTCTGTTTTATTTCCCGTAAAAGCCTGTATTTTTTTGTTTTCATTTTAAATTTAGCTTTTAAACTTACAGGGCTTTTTTTTGTCTTACAAAGATCATACAGAAATACTTTCCTTTTTTTCTTCAGTACCTGCTTCTCAATTTCCTCTTCTCTCTATGTATCTGCATCTAGCGAAATGGCCTTTTTTCCTCCTAAATTTTACATATCTATTTTCCCTTTTTTCCCTACAAGGATGTCTCTTCACATTTCTCAGAAAAATCAGTTTCTCTTTCATGACTTATCTAGTCCATTACATTCTACACATCCTTGAAAAATATCATCAGAAGCCAACAGCCAGAGCAATAAATGGATCAGACAAAGATTACAACAAAATAGAACAAGAGAAACTCAAAAGTTGTTTTTTTTAAACGTTCATCTCAGTTGACTTTTTGGAACTACCATACAGATTAGGCAGAAGAAAGTCCACATATATACTTTTGGTTCATTATGAATTATAGACCTGCAAGGAATTTGACTGTAATGCAACATGTACTTTCTGAACTTAGCTCAGAGTCAGCTGCCTGTGGTCTTGAGAGGGTGCCATGGGAGGAAGCAACAAGCCCCTGCTTCCTGCAATCCATTAAACATCAGGATATGAAGCTGGAGTAAGGAAAAGTTGACAGAAACACTAGTTCAGACCAGAAGAAACAATCATGTCTCTCTCTTCAAGAAAGTTTCCAACATACATACCTCTGCTTTCAAGAGAGAACATTTTGTTTCCTGGTGATACATATTTTCAAACTAACTCTTGTTGCTTCCACTGCCCACCCTGCAACAGCCTTCGGCGCCTTAGCTCAGAGCTCGTTCCCCCATCCCCCATTACTGAGATACCTAGAAAAATCATTGTTTCTTGTGCATCCCAGACTGAGTTGTACCTGTCACTTCAAGTACCTGTCACTCACATGTTTCTCCAACATAACCCTGGGTTATGCTGATGAAGTGCCATCAAATTCACCACATTCCATGAGGATCTCGGAGTTCAGATAGAACAATTATGAAAACATGGAGTCTTACAAATTACAGAAAGTATCACCATAACCAGTTCCAAATGGAGACATATTGAATGTACCGTGTGAAGTAACTCACCAGATCTTCAAAACTGTTCCGGATGCTGGCTGACAGACAAAACTTAGCTGTGACTCAGCTTTCTATAGGGCAGATAAATCACCAGGAACTAAATTATAATCTTTCTTAAAAGCCAGCGGGACTTCGGTGCTGATTCCAAGGGACTAGAACTTCAGCCAAGACAGGTAACATAAAAGCAAACATGCTGCATTCTTTGATAGATTTGTTGTTGTTGTTTTTTGGTTTAGTATTAGTATAGTATTAGTACAGTATAATATAGTATTAGATTAGTATAATCATTTCATTACTGACATTGCAGTAACTTTACTAAGACTAGAAATAGACTGAAAAAAACTACAACATTTGACTAAAATGATCCTTAAGCAATAAATAAAACACTACACTGGTATGGCATAGTGTTATATTTAAATTTCCTTTGCAAGTATATTTTTTCTTATATAGAAAAATTTTTCATATACATAGACACAAGGAAAGCATGTGTTCATTTTGCTTTTTACTAGTATTAAAAATATTTTCTTGTCATTAGGAAATTACTTTTCTCTATATTGTAGCAGTATGATGTACTGGCTCAAAGCATAATCTCATGCATTTATTTCCTGTAAAAGAATTTAATTAACCATGAAAAAAGTAAGTGATACCCTTAAAATAGGACTAGCAAACTTCAAGGTTTTCTACACTGAATGCTGCAAACCTAGTACTATGTTTACAAAGGTACAGTTACAATTATAAGGTCATTTTAGTTTTAACTAATGTGATGACAGCACTTGCAAGTGCTGCGAGTCCATCCATATAACCACATATCCAGTAGCTTACATTTTTGTGCAAATTGAAAGAAAAGTCTAAAAAGAGTTTCAAAGTAGATTCATAGGCCATATTCAGATTAAAGTGGATATCAGGTTGTCTGTGTTACAGTAATGTTCCACACAGCCTAAAAAGAATGCCTCAAACTGCCAGAGTACCATTGATGGCATTGTCAAGCTCCCTGGCAAGACTAGGTTACTCTGTGTGATGTGTTTGATGTTGCTGTGGATTCAAGAACATTTCTGAAACACGAAAAAGCTTTTATTCAGTGGCCTGAATAAATACAATTATACCAGGAGTCAAACACCCATAGCTCCCGGGCTACAGAAAGGGACAAGACCAACAGAAGCTGAAGCTGGCTTAGGCCATAGCTAAGGCAGTCCCCAAGAGCCCCTGGGGAAGGGAGCTACAGACAGAACTGGCACAGCCCCACAGCCCTCTGAATTGGAGGGGCTGGTGCCCATGGGGCGACTGTGAGCATCAGCCTGGTGGACTGCAACTGCACTGTGGTGTTGGTGCACAGAGGAGTTTCTCCACTCAGTTATTAGTTAATCTTTCCTACAATTAACAAAAACAATCTTCTCGTATCACACATACAAAACATTTTGTTGGAGCCCCAAAATGCGAAGCTTTAGAGACAGCAAGTAAGTCATAGTAACATAGAAGATGCTGAGTTGAAAGGGACCTATCAGAAACACTGAATCCACTCCTGGCCCTGTGCAGGAATCCCACTACATGAATCCCACTACATGAATCCCACTCCAAGAATCCCACTACATGAATAGGAGTGTTGTCCAAACACTTGAACTCTGTCAGGCTTGGTGCTGTGACACTTCCCTGGCACGCCTGTTACAGTGCTCACCACCCTTTGGGCGAAAAATTTCCTGATACTCTAAATCTCCCCTGACTCAGCTTCATGCCATTTCCTCAAGTCCGGGCACTGGTTGTGAGAGTGGTGGGACTGGCACCTGCCCCTTTGCTTCCCCTCACAAGGATGTTGAATACCACAATGAGGTCTCCCCTCAGTCTCTTCTCCAGGCTGAACAAACCAGTGACCTCAGCTGCTCCTCATAAGGCTTCCCCACATCCTCGTGTCTCCCGTTGGAACGCTCTCTAGCATTTGACTAAATCCGATAAAATTTGAGAAGAGAACCAAGTCTTTTTTAAAAACAGACGCCCAAGCACGTCTCTTGAAGACCGGTATCAACTTCGTCAGACGAGGGGCGGGCGGTCTCCTACGGTCCCGGGGCGCGCCGGGG
>VWYI01013850.1:4403-15504 GCA_013399455.1 Anthoscopus minutus | reverse complement strand
ATACCAACTAAGGTCAAACCAGCACACTTCCACAACCAAATAATTTTCCTTTGGGTTAATCCTTTCAGATCTGGGCAGTTCAGCACACAGATCTGTTTTTCCATTTGCTCCTTATCCCTTTCCCAGAGGAAAGTTTGGCAGTATCTTGCTGGGGTGCTAGAGTTTTGGCCAGTCCTGGATTTGAACCATGATCGGGCATCTCATTTTGGATCTGTGTAATGTAGTGATGAAAAAGAGTAATTCTTAGCCTTGGCCTAATGCACTCTGCTTGTTTTATGGCATGTTAATATGATGTCCATATTGAAGCTAATCAGTGATTACTTCATTTGAGATGGAACCCACCTAAGGCTAAAAAAGAAGGCCAGCCAGATATTTTGTATTTTTTAATAGATCACAAGATTTTTGAAGATATCTTCAGCACCCAACTACAGCGAAGCACTTTTCTTCCTAACCTCTCTTCTGTCTGACTATATGACATTGAAAAGAAAAAAACCCTGCACCACTCCACACACACACACCTCACCCCTCCTTGCCCCAATTCCCCAAACTGGATACTTACACATAAGAAATCTACTAAATTTGGAAACGAGGCAATTTGATCGTTTTTCAATAATTGATGAAAATCAAAAGCCAGAATATCCTACTACTTATTAGTGAGAAACTGGGGATGTAGTTCTTTGAGGGAACTTTCAAATAGGGACTGGAATTTAGTACAAAAAAAAGAAAGAAAGAAATAAGAAGAATCACAGAATCCTTATCCTTTTTTTTAACTTTCCCAAACTGAGTCCTGTTTACTCATTTGATTAACTCTTTTTTAGGAAAAGCTAGCTGTTAATGTTTGCCACTGTAAGGGCTGGTATGAAAAAAAAGATTTGTGTTACAGATGAAGACCATGGAATTGGTGCAGCATAATGACAGATGCATCAATTTCAGCTGAAGACAGCATGAATTTTTGTGTCTGTTGTCATGCTCATGAAAAGGATGTTCACTTTTCCAGAATTTTAGTGTCTCTATCCTCTTTGCAGGTAGTGGTATCTTGTCTGCAATAACAAGATGAAAATAGACCTATAATTTTTGCCTCTTGTTTTCTGCTGGTTATTTTGTCATATTTGCAAGCTCAGCAAGTCATGTGTTTTCAAAATAACATTTTGTACAGTATTTTAAAAGAAACTATGGCTTCAGTCTGATTTGGAGTGGGTGACCATGAGACTGAAAGGAGAATTTTTTTTTTCTGTAAAAAACTACCATAACACAGATGACTTTCAATCAATCAAACAAATCTATTCAACAAAGTTGCTGACACAGGTGGTAACTCGTTTCTGCCAAACATCTACAGAGAAAGTGACTTCTGTCATCACAACGTGATATAGAATAGGCTGCCTTGTGCCTTTCCTTTGTGAAAAAGTCAGGCAAATATCTTTATAATGCTGTTGAAGAAGAGATTACATATCCTCACCTGAATTGGTAGCTGTCATAAGGTTTTCCAAAAACTATAACATAAATCTTAGTTTTTGATGATTTCTGAGATTGAATTCTGTAGGTCTGAAGCATTTACTGCATTGAATCGCAATGAGAGTCAAGGACCAACAGACGTGATTAAGAATTAAAGAGATGCAAGAAAATAGACCCAGTAAAAAAGCACAACACTTGGATGCCACAGTTAGATTGAGTCCTGAATTGCCTTTGATGGGTTTCTCAATCTTGTCAGTAATGATGGTCTCCCATGGTGCCAGCAAACTGCGAGCAATTTTCTCCAGTAGCTGCTGCGACCAGATTGTATTAAGATGAAATGTTGTCAAGAGATATATACAAAATCTTCTTCTTGTTTGTGTCTGATGCAAGGAAGAAAACCATCTTTCTCTACTTGGTGAAGCATAGAGAACCCACCTCAAGTCAAGGCTGGAAGAAAATATGTGTTTCACTTGTAGGCTGTTTATTGTACCTTCATTAGAGACAACTTTTGTAACTGGAATAAAATGAAATTGTACAGGCTATTTTCAGTATATGAAATAGCATTTGGTCATGTATGTGGATATATCATCAACAGTGATGTTTTTTAGAATAACATAACGTAGTAGGATTTGTAGATAGCACTTCATTGTGCCTAATGCATACTTTTTTATGTAATTAATTTTTTTATTTCTCAGATTAGCAGTGGATGGATAGCATATTTCGGTTGGAAGGGACCTAAATGAACATCTAATCCAGCTGCCTGACCTACTCAGTTGTACATGAGATGGGAGAACAAAATTGTTTAGATGTTTATTGAGGGACACTGATGGAGATGACAGGTATCTACGTCACAGATGTTCAGTTGTGTTAAATCCATTGCAATCTGCCATTTGAGATCTTTAGGATAGTGGAAGTTCACAACTTAACAGTTCTCTAATGGAAATTTAGGTATTTTAAATTAAAAATAAATATGAACCTAACTATGCCAAAATCTGGAAACAACAGGAAGTCATATCCAATTAAGTTCAATTAGGAATTCTTGGGCAGTATTTTGGATAAGGTTAGTTCTTGTAATTACTTTTTTCAGTAATTCAGGTGCTACTGAAATTACTTTTTTCAGTAATTTCAGTAATTTTCAGGTGCTGCATGCAAAACAGTTTCTGCTTATAACCAGTAAATCAGAAAATTTCTGTCTTTGCATAATTGTGAGGAATAGTGCGTTCTGTTTTAAATGGATAAAGTGCATAAGCAGTCAGGTATAGCTGAAAGTAGAGCAAGAGTTCTAAATCCTTCAGACATATCATTAGCTGATAGAATTAATGGACACATGGATAATGAACACATGATGGTTATTTAAATAGAATGCTTGGCTTATAAAGCCACTCAAAATTGTTAGCAAGTACATGGGTAAAGGATATTGTTGGGGAAGCTAAAATTGAGAAACCCTATAAAAATGAATGCTCAGCAAAAGAATCTGAAAATATGAAACTTATAATCAAAGTACGAATGAAAGTTAGCTCTGAGACTCAGGATACTGAGTCAGTTACTCTATAACTCAAGAACAATAGCCCAGCCAGCGAAAAGAGAATCCTCTGGATTCAACAAAACCCTTTTGCTGATAGAGAATCCAAAGGTCAAAGTAGAAATAAAAGTCAGTTTTACCACTGAGGTTGATTGGCAAAAGCCAGGCCAGACAAGGAAGAATCTGAGGAATGTGAATTCAGATAGGATAATAGAGTCACTCCTATAGGCTGTATATAAAGTCCCCTGGATTTCATATTAGATGTTGGTTGATTAGTGTAAACTAGAAAATTCATTATAGAAAGAGATATAATGTATTGTAAGAAGAACCTCGCTCTTTTTTACCTAGCTCTTTTACCTCTTTTGCCTCTTTAACCTCTCTTTTACCTCTTTTTACCTCTCTTTTTGTCCCTCTCCTGATCCCCCTCCTTGTCCCTCTCTTTTATCCCACTTCCTTTTCTCCCTCTCTCCATCTTTGCCCACTCTTTACTCTTAACTCTCCTATCTCTCCCTCCTCCACCTTCTCCTCCCATTTGCTTCTCCACCTCTATCCCCATGCTCTCAGGCCCAGCTTTCTCTCTCTGTCTCTGAGCACATTGTTGGCTAAAGCTGTAGCCTCAAACAGAGCTCTGTCCTTGTTAACAATAAACCGTCTTTCCCCTGGGCTAGCCAGGCGTGACTAGAAAACCTGTAGAATCCCAGAAAGAGTCTCATGCTGCAACAACTACCACCACCACAGATACCTAGCTCTCTAACTTCTACAGGATATTGTCAGAATTTCCAGGTGGCTTTCCAAAAGGTGACTTCCCAAAAGTTTTAAGGAAATCAAGTGACTAAAGGGTTGCTGCCTCTACAGTTCCTTTAGTAGTCAGGTAGTGGATTTAAAAAAAAACAACAACAAAAAACAACAAAGAAATAGAAATAATGAGGCTGAATATAGATATGACCAAGTTTGTCCATGATATTAACTTATCAGCATAGAAACCACAAGGTTCAGCAGCAACCAGCTACAAGATGAACTTATAGACTCAGTGATTGAGCAGTGAAATGGCAGATGAAATGTAATGTAAACAGATACAAAGCGATAAAATCAGAACTTGACACAGAAAATGAAGGCCTTGAGCTCACTGTTAGTACTCAGGAGGACCAAGAGTGGCCTGGCCAAGCTAAGCACATCTTCCCCTATAAGTTAAAGGGGGCTGAACTGAAGCCAGCAGAAAACAGGTTTGCAACATTAAAAGGAGGCAGGTTTTCAACAGCCATGGTACCTCTTGAGACAGAATAGAAATTCTTATGTGTTAAAGCTAAGGAACTAAAATTGCCCTAAAAATTGTTTCAAGAATAGTTCTCTCTCTGATGATTCCAAAATATGGCCTATATTAGTACTAGCACGTGAAAACATAACCACCTTCTGTGACTGGCGCAGAGAGCTTCTAAACTGTGCTGCTGTCACAAGCAGCCATATAATAATACTGACAAATCTGTGATGTGTTGCTTCACTGATACTGTTTTTAGTCTTGTGAAGATAAAAAGGACAAATCTCACAGGTACTGTGCTGTCCTACCTGAGAAAGAGATCTAAATTCTGAAGTTGAATCCCTCATGGATGATGAGGTCAGCTGAACAAACAGGATGCTTCTGAAGTAGTTAAAGGGAGAAATTGCTTTTCTGAACTCCTGGACCTAAAAGCTGAGGCAGGGTAAGGTGAAATGAAGGAGTTGAAAATACGAGAAATGCACTAGCCAAGGTGATTGAGGTTGATGGATACATGTGAGCAAAGTGCAATAATAGCACCCTGTTAGAGAATCTCTAAAAATGCATGGGTTATCAGGAGTAGGATGATCTCAGTTTCTGATTCACAGACTTGAGCACGATGTAACTTTTCAGATCGCTGCCAAAATGAGTACTTCCAAACATAGTTTATGTGTATTAGAGTAAGTATGTTAGAAAGAAATTCTTCCAGAGAGCTTGTGAAGTTTTTTCCTTCTGACCATGACAAGATGTGACAGCTTTACAAGTGCAAACTCAGAGGAGGAAAAAGAACACTTTTTTTTCTTCTTTATATTTTGTTGAGTAATTTCCTTTTAACTGAAGTAATATCTCATCTATCCCAGTGCATGTCTACTCTCTGGCTGATCTTAAAACAAAAGTAAGTCCTTGTTGGTTACAAAGCCAGCACACTAATATTACTTATTATCATCTTCTAAGATTGTTTTTTGGGTCCTTCAGTAATTTAAGTTGCATTTTAGAAAGGCAGTAAACATATACTTCAGTAATCAATTTGAGGTAACTATTTGGAGAGACATGTACACACGTAAGGGCTGTTACTATATCCTTTATCCTGCAGGTGTACAGCGTATTAAAAAAAATAAAACATAGCAGGATGAGAGTGCTGAAGACCTCTGGAAATTGAGGAAACATGTGGCTGTTCATCCTGAGAAAATATGTGGCTAACTACTGTTAAATATGATTTCTTTATATATTGCCTTGATTGATTGATTAATTGCTTGATTAGGAGGCTTATAATGGTTAATATTGGTTCTACCATTTCTCATGGATGCAGGTAGTATTTGTATCTCTGGTTGGCACCATTCATTCAGTCCTCTCCTCGCTTTCCGCATCTCTATTTTAGCTTCTGGTGTTTCCTTAGGCCCGCTCAATGTTTCATCCCAATTTTGTGTACTTTGGGCATCTCTCTTGAGTAGATACTCTGCCTTTTGAAGTGGAAAAATCCCATCCAATACCAGTTCCTTGAACTGTTTACCTTAAACTACCCATATTTTCCATACAATTTTTCTGTCGATTGTCCTTTATTAACCATTTCATTCTGAAGCTACTTTTTTTAAAAAACCTCTTTTACTAGGCATTTCTTTTATTCCTCTTCAAGCCAAAATTCTATTTTCCGTTTGCCTGAAGCCTCCTGATATTTTTCCTGTAAATCATTCTTCATACAATCCCTAGATAATTTCCACTTCAAAATATCCCTTCCCATCTGCTTTCCAAGATGTGTACTCTGTTAATTCTCTCCTTGCAAGCTCTGACACCTTTCTTCTTTCCATATCGTATGGCCACCTGAATATTTACACGTTTTTGCCTCTCATATGTACATTGCTGTATTTTTACTGCTCAAGATCTCTTCTGTTTCAAAAATTACCTCCTTGCTTTGCTTCTATGTATTGCCTTTGTGACTCTCTGCCTCATCTCACTGGGTTTTCTTCTTCTCTAATCCTTGTATTTTCCGCATCTGAGAGGGCACTTACATTTTCCCATCCTGTGAAAGACCTTCTATCCTTTAAGAATCCCTTTGCTGCTCTTTTTTTTTTTCATCTCAGTCTCTTTTTGGGTTTCCTTCTCAGTCACACAATGTAAGCTATAGAAAATGAGGTTTTTTTATCAGCAGTCCTTAAAAAGTGAGCCCTATATTTCTCATTCTTCCTTGTGGCTTTCATATTGCATATTTCTGGCATAAAAGGATGTTCCTGTTTTCTCATGAAAGTGTAGCTGCCTTTTTAGGTCCTTGGTATGAGTAGAATTGCACTTCTGAAAAGCTGAGGCTGTATGTGCTGCAGTTAGTGCCCAGCCACAGGATCAGTTTGTGGACCAGAAGATTAATTTGAACCATTTCTTACTGTGAGACGAGTTCTTTGGATACTGGCTAACCTCATTTATAACTTGAAGCAAAACAATCTGTGTGAGCTTTGACAATAAAGCCTTTGCAACAAAGAATTGCCACAGAGGCGTTCTGGTATTACTTCCAACAGTGCACAACCTGGATGCTGAATCTGTAGGACAGGTACAGATAAAAATGATTGGCCAAGAGATTAAAGTTATCTATCAGGTGATCAAAAGATATTAGCTGCCTAAAATCTAAAATATAGGCTGTCAAAGTTGTTAACATCCTGCTTCTTGAGCAGCATGATGTGGAGCTAGGGTGAGAGGAAAAGTTATCACATATAGGACTGAGAAGAATGTGTATTTTACTGGTTTCTTTCAATTCTACTTTCACCAAGCTTTCTGTGTGCAAAAGAGGAAACAAATTAAAGTGGAATAAAGACTTGCATAGTAGTTTAGAATTTAATTTTATTTATAACAGGTTACAGTCCATTTCCCACCAACCCATATGAATTTTGATTTTTTTTTTTTAATAAAAACACAGTGGTTTTCAACTTTCAATAGGACTGCAAATAACAGAATAGCTGTTCTTTTTTCTGAAAATATATCTAAATGCCTAATTGGAAAGGCTTATTTTTTCCAATGCTAATGCATCTAACTGAAAGCAACTCTTCTAAGGCATAAGTCTTTAGAAGTCTTTAAACTTAGGTGGTATTTTTAGTCGAGTGTGAATCTAAAGGTGCTTATTACTGGAGGGACATGTGTAGAGAGGGAAAAGTTCCTATTTCAGCAAGCGTCTCCCATATTCAGTTTTCTGTATATGACTTAGAAATCAGTATGTCAGTTGGCTGTTTCTGAGGGGGAATTTCCTTGGCTTTCATGGCCATAATCATTCATAGCTCGCACAATCTGCAGTTATGTGAGAGGTGTTCTTGACTTCACTTGTCACATAAGTGATGGAAAGTTACTGTTTTGTTTCCAGGGAATCTGTAAGGCAAATGCGCACTGTCTTACAGTAATTGCAGAAAAACTAAATATGTTTTCCCCTTAATCTTTTTAAAACTTTCATAACAATCTATGTCTTCCCATTTCAGAAATAAAATTTGAAAAGATAGCCTGTAAAACATGGCTAATTTTCGAGTAGATTTTTCCCTTGTTAAGTTTTTTACCTGAATAGTGTCAGACAAAAGTCAGTGTTTCTGCAGAGCAATTAATACTGAATCCACTCATGAAACTCAGGTGTGGGTATGTCCTGCAAACACAGCATGACTTTCCTCCAAGCTCCTCTCACTAGTGCTTCCAGACTGAGATGCCTTTCAGTAGCACAAACAGGGAGACTGAAGTGCCAAACACCTGAGCTCAGTGTGTTGGTACCTGTGCATTCCCACATTAAAACGTCATGCTGGTTTCCCATCAGAACTGTCTGGTTCCAGTTCTTTCTTTTTTCAGGGATTAGCACTGGCCATTGCAACCTCACCCAGGGTTGTTTCCAGCTGATGAATCCAGTCTGTGTTCTGCCTTTTTGTACAGGGGGTCAGAAAATACATGGGCTAGGGAGGGTGTACCCCACCATTTTTTGGGATGATTCCTACCTGCAGAACTGCTGTGTGAGGCAGTAGCAGCTTTCAGGCATGGGATGAGATAGTGGCACTGGGGCAGGACAAGGATAAGCAGACAAAGCTGCTTATCTGATCATCTTGAAATAAGTTTCTTGTTGTGTGGTACATATGAATTGGTTCTGAATATTTTATGCAGTGATATCAAAACCAAATTATTTTTTAAAATTCTCCCTGGAGTTTCTTCAGTTTCTGAAAATAATTTTTCGCTTATGCATGCCAAGTACATGTGAAATGCTCTTATGTCAATTTAGCACTGCAGTGAAGTCATTATTTCTGCTTAATACTTCTTGCTTCTGCCCAAGAATTTAATTAGTACTTTTTATCATAACATCAACCAGTGAGTTTATGTTCTCTCTGAACCTTTTCCAGCCTTATAATTTTCCAGTTCTGTCCAGAACTTCCTGTTCTGTCAGTGTGGGCCATATTTGTGGTTCCTAGATGTGCTACCTCCCCAGTAAATGGTTTCTATGCACCTACTTCCTTCTGCAGATCTGAATTTACAAGCATTCTTTGTCTAATTTGAAAAAACAGCAGTCTTGTTTGTCGGGGTATTTTTATTTACTCCTTCATGCTTTTTAAAAATTTTTAGTGGGATTGTCTCTAGTACTGAACATTTCAAAACTGCATGTTCAGCAGTCTAATTTTAAGACCCATTAGATATTATTAGATAATTTTAAGTTGTTCGATATGCCTCGTGCATTCTTTACTGGTATTGTCTGGTGTTGCAGTGTTTTCTAGTTTGTAGTTAATGTGATTCTAGCTGAATCAATATAAAATTCTAAGAATATTGCAGGTTTGTAGTTACCAATTTATAACCTTTTAAAATAGTAGAATTGGGTATGGCTGCCAAGACTTTCATTATAGAACCACAAATGCAGTGTTTAACTGTATTCCCATCCTCTAGAAATCAAATCTTTGGCAATCTTTTCTTTCATTATGCACAGTATTCATACTTCTTTGTTTGCCTTTGTTGGATAATGAAATGCTAGACTTCCTCCAAATTTCTTAAGTATCCTAACTATTAAGTGGTTTTTATAAAAACTGGTAGTAGTGGTTGAAATATTTCTCTGCTCATCTCCATAAGGTTTTGAGAGGTCATTATAAAAAAGAAGCAGTTGAAGTAATTCTTTTCCCTAGTCCATATTGTTTATTTATACCCTTAATTTACTCACACAGCGACAAGAATCCTTATGAATTCTCATGTGATGAGTACCCCACTGTGTTCTTTGTAAGTTCAAGTATTACTTAGATATTTGAGTCTCATTGGAATGTCATGAAATTTTATCATTTCCATTTATAATTGAAGTTTTTACTATTGCTGAGTATTCTCATGTTACTATATTTAAAAACCTTTTTCATAATGGCTGTATACCTGCCATCTGTGATTTTATTCTGGTTGATCTTAGATTGCATTCCCATGTTTCTGATAACATCCATCCTACTAAATAATTTCCCCTTACTTTATCATTCTCCAATTTGGCATACAGCCCTTGGGGAAGTAGTGATAAAAAAGGAGAAATGTCATCTAGTTGAAACCTATTATTTGTTCCAGTTCGGTCACTGTGTAGTTGTGTTGGAATAAAGAACACAGCTTATTTTTAGGTTTACCAAAGCAGTGACATTTTTAATATTTGTTATCTGTACAGAATATTGAGTTCCTAAAAAACTGTGAGAGGAGCAGCTCAAAAAAACAAAAAAAAATCACAAATGCAAGGCTATTTTAAGAATGAACAACAAGTAAAATAAAATAGATTTTACCAAAGCAACCATGTTTATTAGTTTAGTCAAAGAAATTACATAGACCTCTTGGAGATAGTTAAGGTCTGACATAAAAATTGTGTGAATCTTTTGAAACAAGCTTTTATTACCTTAAACTTCGGTGGAGTTAAATTGTTTCCATTTTCAAACCCTTTTCTAAATATGCCTGTATCAGTAGGCCAGGCATCACATCGTGAATCCAAAATCATCTTGCTTGTTGCTCCCTCTAGAAGTCAGGTGTTGATATTTTCTGAGGAGCTGTTGGCTGCATAGTTGCTGTGCTGGAGCCAGATTGAAGACATATAACTGTGGAGTCTGTGTTTTTTTGAACATAAATGGAATACCCCTCCAGCCTGCTGTGACAAATTTCCTGCACAGTCATGTCCTTGAATCACAAGCAATCAGTGAAGCATGGTTGCGGGAGAAGATTCTGGTGAAGAAACCTGGGGGATAACTACCTTTTAGAGGAAAAAATGTAAGCAATAAAACTATAGCTCAGATACCATATCAGCTCCAGGTTAATTCTGGAAATTAAGTGTAGCAATCCTGCCACAGGATCTTGGGCTTGAAAAGGCACATATCTGTTGCAATGTTAATCCTAAATGATACAAGAATTGTCCTACTAAATTAGAGATACTTTCATTCTTTCATAGACATGGAATAAAAACCTACCTTCAGGTTTTTTTTATCAGGTGATTAATGCTTTGCAAAAGAGCTGTTAGTTACTCATGCCAAAAAGCCAAACCTCTTGGATAACAAAGTATAGATTTAGTCTAATTTTAGGCACTCTTGAAAAGAAATTAAGACATTACTTAGTGCTCCTCAGGGCAAAAATCTCTGTATCTTTCTGTTGGATAAATGGAACTAACAACTGATGCAAGAGTAGAGTTGGTATTCTACACACAAATTGCAATTGCATACATTTTTTTACATTCCTCAAAAAGAACTGGCTTTTTATGCATACAAAAGCTGATCGGGCATCTTCTTGTTCCTTTTTTTTTCTAAATTCCAGCTAAATTCAAGAAAGTGGTTTAATCTCAGCACCCATTCCCAACAAGTTTCCATTTTGATATGGACTTTGGGAAAAAAAGGATTGAAAGTCAAGGTTTTTTATACTGAAAATTATAAACTGATAAAGAA
>VWYI01013842.1:6081-22585 GCA_013399455.1 Anthoscopus minutus | reverse complement strand
TACCTGTGTAGGTCTCTTCAGATTGTGTCCCATATTAAAAAAAAATTTTTTTATTTTATTTTTTTAATGAGGATTTTCTGCCCTTAGGTCCTCGATAGGGAGAACTTCAGACAAAAATTTAAATATCATTTAAGAGAGATAAACCAGCATGGTTACACATGATATTTTTGGGAAAATGGGACACAGCCAACAGTTACCTGCTGGGTTTTATCCTTGTGAGAAAATTGGCTGCAGCTTTAGTCTTCATAGCAATCTATCAGCCTGATATGGTATGTCTTAGTGGTTTGTAACCAGCCTGTATCTAGGCATTCTGAGCTTTCATCCACCCCTCCTTTTTCAGGGGAGGGGAAATGAAACACATTAGTCCAGAGGAGTTGAGTAGAAACATTACCACTGTTTTTAGGGATATTATTATTAAAAATCCCTCCTTACACATCATTTTCAGGAGTCACTACACCTGTGCTAGTGTGGCTGTGCATACTTCTATGCCTTGCTCTGATAACGCCTCTTGATTAGGTCATGCTGTCATATTCCATGTGACTTCCAAATTCCACCCAAACCATAAATCCTTGTACCCATGATGATGAATATCAAAGCTGCATCCTGTTTCTGTCAGGAGGTATGGAATTACACTAGGCAAGAGATGTATCTACACAAAAGCAACAATAGGCAATTTGGATTTTTCCAGGCTTGAACTCCAGTTTTATCTCTGTGTTTACTGTGTACCAGGCTCTTCCTGGAACCGTGAACATCAACACAGAGTGGGTTGATAATACATTTAAGATAAACATAGTTATAATCAATGTTTTCCAGGAATTAATAGGATACTAGGTTATAAATTCACTAGGAAACCACTCAACAAGGCTAGATCTTTGCTGCTGCTCCAAACACCTCTTGAATGAGACGTGTTAGAATAATAACACATATTTAAAAAAAAAAAGAAAACAAGTAATTAAAAAGGAGAAAAATAGAGGGAAAGGGAGAAAAAAGACACTAAAACCAGTAAAGTGCAGACAAATAACACACAAGCAGACATTAAACAGCAGAGCTACATGGGGACTGTCCTACAGCTACTACCTCAGATCTAGGCCCTTTTGCCAAGGAGTTTTTCAGCTTTCCTCCTTTTGAACTCTGCAATTTCTTCCGGGAATAACCCATGAGCTCTATACCTGCAGTGAACAGGTAGGCCATTAGAGAAAGAACCAGTTCAGTTTCATCAAAAATAAAGAGCAGACTGTAATGGAGACTGAGGGAAAGGTAAGTGTCTTCTGGTGAGAGAAAGGAAAACAAATATGGGTCCTCGTTCTGGCTTTATTAATTCTTCTCTTGTACCACTCACCTTACTGCAAAGGATGAGGTCAGCTAATTAAATTTTAAGTGTCCAGAGAGCTCTTGGCACTCTAGACACTTCTGCCAGGACAGGATGAATGACTCTGTTGATTGAGAAGCACAAACTGTATCTTTATCAAGGCTGTTTCCAGAATCTATTAAATAAGATGAATCCTGGGAGAATGATTCCATTATTCCATTGATCCTTTCACACATTCATTAAAGGGTGGAACAGAAAAAAACAGCAGTGAAGACCTTGCATTTGGTTAGTTCAGTTCCTGCTTCAATAGCTTTTGCTCTTCCAGGGATATTGCTTTCAGAAGCTCTCAGCTCACTAAGCTGTGGACACATTTCCTGGTGGAAATCCTGTTTAAGAGTCCCTAGAGATAGCCAGTTGTCTCTGAATGCTGAACACAAATTTAACAACCTTTCCTGGGGGAGATTAGAGTCAAGTTTCAGGTCTTTGGCCAGTTCTGCTCTACAAATGGAAATGCCTAGACAAGTTGTCCTCCTATGCCTTATCTAAATCCTGAGCTCCAGGAACATGTTTCTTCTTTTTAGGAACATTGATCCCTGTTTATAAACTTCCTCATGAGTGATGGTGCCTTTAGGGCTGGGTCCCAAGGACTGGGAAGCCAGGAGGATATAATCCCGATGCATTCAATGAGGAATGACTTCTGGGAATCTCCATCTCAGCTCAGGTGAGATTTAGCTCCCTGGAATTTTTTTATCTGCAAGAGACATGTCTCCATTGAAGCCAAATATCTTGAGTTCAGTTCTGAGCCAGTGGAAGGAAGCTGGTGCTGCTGACCACAGCAGGAGTTTATCTCAAAGCAGAAGAAGATCAACACCAAGAAATGTCTGTTTTTCTGCACTGACTCTTAAAAGACATGCAAGGTGACCCGATCAGATGGAGGCAAATAACTTTTAATAAGATGAAATCCTGCCTGTTGGACAGAGAAAAGGAGTCTTTGCGTCCAGACAATTTATGGAAGGAATAACAAGATTCAGTCACACATAGATGACCATCAGGTGTTTGGTTTTTGAGTCTACCCAGCAAATTTTCACCTACAGGGGAGTGGAGGAGGCTGCTGCCTGTGTCTGCACAGCAGTGCAGCAGGTTGTGATTCACAGAAAGTGAAGGTCTGACCAGGGTATTTGGTGATCAAGCATGGTGTTAGACTGCCCGAGTCCACCTCCAGACACTGCACAAGTATCAAATAACTCTTTGGCTGTGACTTGACTTTCAACCACTGCACAACAGCAAAAAGAAAGATCCAGTGTAAACAGAACTTGCACATCTCCTGAACTCACTAATGTCTGAGCGACTGGAGAAGTCTGGTTCTGCATTATCCATCCCAGCTTCGAGCAAACCCCTTATTTTTGGAGACAGTTGCTATTTTGCCAAGGTCCTGTCTTCCCATAACCTTGCTTGTAAAACCAGCAGGAGAAAATCTGTAAAGTTATGACTTTGCTTCCTCTCTGAGCACTGCATTTAAGTTTTCTTGCTATTAGCACAAATTCTGTAATATTCCAGTAAATTCTCCCAGAAACTTCAGCTTGCTCAGAAAAAGCTTGTTGAAATATAAAAGCTAGTGCAATCACATCACAAGTCAAACAGTCTTGTTGAAAGGGAGATGAGTCACCAACTTTCATTCCCTTTCTCATCCTCCATCAGATCTCAGAGAAACAGTATTCTTTCTCGCTGTCATGATGCCACAGACATGATCAGAATACTTCTTTGTCTTCATTCGGCAGTTGTGTTAGGCAGTCAAAAATAATTTGAAAATAAGGGTTTGAGTGTGAAGCAAAACACATCTGTCCTGACATTGCATGACCAAGCCTACGAGAAAGAGGATGCTTTGATTTCCCTGAACAGCTCTTGTTCAAAGTTATATAAAATTTATGTAAGAAATATTTTTATGCTGTTGTATAATTCCAGCTAGGGAGGACAACAAGAGTTTTTTCACTGCTGTTTGGTCCAAAAGCTCTTTTATTTTTGATTTAAAAGTGCATTTAACAGACTTCAAATAGGAGCCCATGTGGAAATGCTTTACTTTTCTCCTCAGAAAGACATATCAGCAGCAACAGCAATAGAGAGAGACTCTCTATGGATCCATCCTACCAGGGTGCTCCAACACAGGCAAAACAATGACAACCTTGTACTGGGTAGAAGAAAAAAACGTTTTGTCCTAATGAATGTCTTTTTCCTGGCTCATAAAAAGGTGTTTCTCACTTGGGGCTGGGAGATGGATTCTTTGAGTATCCTTCACTGTTTCACCCATTTATCTTCAAACAAGGATCTCAGTGCTTCCTCCAGGGCTGATCTTTATGCATGTGAGGATGAGAGGTTCCCAAAACTCTCACCTATTCCTGGCTGCATCTTCAGTTTTCAGTGATGTTGCACATCAGGTTGCACTTATCACTGTGAGTGGTAGTGGGCTAGGAGGGCCTATCAACCCTTCTGGATTTATGTTAAAACCCTTCTGGGTTTATGTTAAAAATCAAAAACTCTTATATTCTCTCTAGCTAGGCATTGGGTTAATGGTTAAAAGCCTTTGAGAGGATTGACAACATTATTTTTGCTGAATTGTATTATTTCCTCCAGTTAACTTTCGAGAAATAATTTAAAGGGAAGGTTTCTGAATAAAACTACCTGCTGGGATACTACCTGGTTCTGATGCTTTCAAACACTGTATTCAGTACCAGAGAAAAGAATTTCAGAACCAGGATGGGAAAAGTGTGAAATTCAGAGGACCAAGAATGTCACTCATGTCCTTGGAATGGCAAATGAAAATCATCCTTGCTCTTGGTTTTGTTCTCGTTTGGGGTTTATTTGTTTGTTTGTTTTGGGGGTTTGTGTGCGTGTGTTTTGGTGGTTTTTTGGTTTGGCTTGATTTCGTTTGGCTTGGTTTGATAAGTTGGTTGGGGTTTTTTCTTTCTGAATTTCATTAGCCATTGAATTTTTCCTAGTGTTATCTGTTTTTTCAGTGCTTTTCAGATGCAAAAGGCATCTGAGATTTAGTCCAAGTCAGGCTTTTGTCTGGTAATTTAGTATAATCTCATATCTTTTCTGCTTTTTTGGACAAGATGAGTGCTCCACTGGAATTGAAAAGATACTGCCTGTTCCAAAGCATCACAGGATGCCAACTTCAAATATCCCATGTTTATATACTCGCAGCTTTGTGATTTTTCCTTGTCTGATAATTCAGCCCCCCAGATAGTCAGCTGGTGTGCCCTCAAGTAAATTTCACAGCCTTCCTTTAAACCTATCAGACTGAAATCTCAAAGGAATGTCTATCCTACAGGTAGTCTTCTGCTTGACTGCTTGGCATGCTTAGTTTTGCTGTCTCTTAATTTCGTTATACCTTCTCTATGTCCAGTTTGCCATTATTTCCTGTGGCAGTACCAGGTGTAGAAATCTGCCTTGAAGCAAGAGGAGGTCTAGAGAGACTATAGAACTGTCCTGCATTTCTCTATGTCATGCAAAGTTAACCCAAAGCTGCCATGAAAACCAGATAAAACTGAGATTTGAATGGACTAAGAAAGCAGGACTTATCCTTTGAACAGGAACTTCAAAAACTTCTATCCATAGGATCTGACCCTTAAATCCATGGCCTGCAGGTTTGCAATTCCATAGCATGGACATAGGATCAAGCATGATGTACTAACCTTCACTTAGTACGAAACGCCTCTCAGCATGGCCACCACAACTGCCCATCATATAAGTTACCTCAGGACAGAGTGAAAAAAATGAGTAGAAGAGGAATTTATTCAGTATTTCCTTCTTCAGCTCAAAAGACTACAAATGAGGAAATGTCTATGGAATTATAGGAGGCAGTGACTTGAAACCACCATGTTGGCCAAGTAGAGAGAATAAACTTTCAGCCTCTTGATTTTGTGCCAAAACATGAATCATCAAGATAAGGCTGGAAAACAGGACATGCCTGATACCTATCTGATAACAGCACACCCTATGCATGAGGCAGTTCTCCAACTATTTGCTTCACTTCAACATCCAGTTACTTCTTTCTGTAACTTGGCATTTGATTTCTATGGGGTGTAAGTTTCATTTTTCCCCTTCACTAGGACAAATACGATTTTGTGTAACTTTGTTTTTTTCTTCCGATTACTGTCAAAATCACTCAACAGCTGCATGACCTGTGGGTCCAATGATACTGCAAAAGAACAAGATCTGGGTCTTGGGACAAGAGTAGATCACCTCTGTCTCTGCAATGTTATGAGTGGACTCTTCAGAGGCTACACATGGATACTCAAGATCCTCTGATCCTGAGTATGTGGGGAAATGGGGAATTTTTTTTATTTGCTAAGAAGGAATGAGGCCATACGTTGAACAATAGTGATCAGGAGAAGTCAGAGCTAAGTTAAAACAGACCTTGTTTGGTGTCAGGCATTGATCTCTGAGACAGTTGTTTTAGGACCTCAACAAAACAGATATCTTGCAAAGATGCCAATAAAATCAGACCCCTTAGCGAGTATTTCTCTTTATTGTCTATAAAGGGAGTCAAGGCTGACTGCCTTTAATGTGGGTGATCACGCTGTTCTTGTCAAACAAATCTGACTCCTGGTTTTTATATCCTGACCACAACATCTTTTCTAGGCATACAGCAGGTGACAGCTGAACAGGGAGTACTCTGTTTGCAAAGTCAGGCACTGCAAAGCTAGAAAATGACTTAATGAATTTCAAGCGCTCAGTCTTTGCCCACCACCATCTGTATGGAGGCAACATCATTAATTACATAACAGTGCAAAAAATTTTTAACACAAAGCTTTCTTATTCTTCTGTTAGAATGAAAGGGAAGGAATGTGATTATATGTTCAAAGAGGTTGATGTTTTCAGCAGGAAAGGGGAAGGGATGGAAGGGGAAAAAAAATATTGAGAATCTCCCATACACTGATGATGCCAGAGACCTGAAAGTGTCCCTGCCCATGGGTCTCCTATATGCACACAAAGCAGGAAGGACGTTCATGGAGGAACTCCCTGGTGTTCAGTCTCCAAGGAAGTTTAGGGGAGAAGCAGGAAGTTTCCATGTCACTTAATGGGAACTGTGAATAAGAAGAGGTGCTGAAGGAACTGCATCACTTCTGAGTCCCAGTACTATGCCTGAAGATGTAAGTCATCTAAGGAATATTATATAGACTTTGCAAACAGATAACTTGAACAGGCAGATATCCAGCCTGTGAGCTCCAAAACACACATTTTAATGTATGTCTTAGACAGTGATGAAGTCACACTTACCCTGGCTTTATTTCAGGAGGTTTAGGTAAGGGCTTCTGGAAGCCTTTTTTCCCAACCAGCCAATATGTTTCTTCTACTCCTTTACCCTGAAATAAAACCAAAAATCCAAATAAAAAGCAGCTCTGACTGCCCACTGCTTGATAAGTAATTTTAGTCACTACGTTTCTCTGGCTTCATATCCAGAGACAGACCACACCTGGAAATCTTGGGCTGTCTTTCAGAATAATCAGGGATTATTTGAGTTTAATTTTCCTGAAAGAGTATATTCATTATCCTTGTTCCAACTGTCACTTAAAAATTACCCTCATTGATCTGGGTCACTGAAACTACACAGCTGAACAGAAATTGGAAACTACAGGATCACTAATCATCTTCTTTGGCAGCACTAGCATTATTAATTGAGAGGTTTTACAACTTATTCTGAACTTCTTCTGAACTGAGCATAAGAATAATAACTTCCTCTCCCACCACTGATGATTTAGCTTTTAAGGTGTGATGCATCTGATGAACTGTAGGTACTTATAGGAGAGTCAATCACACTTGACTGAGGAAGGGGAGGAAAACCAACATTCATCTTCACACAAACTAGATCCTTTAAGTACTTCAGGTTAATGATTTCTTAAAGGGCCAATTTATCCCCACTAACTATGTAAAGGTTTCTTTCCATTGACTAAGTATGGAATAACTACCCTAGATCTCCACTTGCAGACATATGAACTTGGACGATTCCATTTGTTATGTAAGATTTTTGAGGGACCTGAGGCCATATTTAGACATTTTATTCTAGGTATTTAAGGCAAGCAAAACTCCTACTTCTGTCTATTGACTGTTTAAAGGTAAAAATAATGTTTGAATTATTTAGTACTGTCTTGTTTGGACATTGAAAAGTAGAAGCTTCTGTCAAGGGTAGACTGAATAGATGACTAGATAAATACTTATATCCAGCATGTACAGCTGATTGTTTGATCCCACAGTCCTTCAATAACCACCTAATGTATTGAAACAAATAAAAAGGGCAATTTTGGAAAGATTCAGCTGAAGATTGGTGTATGAAAGCCAAAAAGATCTAAATATCAAAATTGCTCAAGCAAGATGACTCCCCTGTGAAGTGCTTCACACAGCCCTGGTCTTCTTACCCTCAGTTCTGTTTTTCCCCTGGGTATGATTTCATAGCCTTCATTCAGATTCCGAAGTGTATCCACTGTACTTTGGCTGACATGAATTCTGTAAGCTGGGAACAGAAAGCAAAGCAACTGGATCATTGTACTGCACCCATACTTCAAATTCCCCACTGCTTCATCCCGACAAGAAAAGCGCTCCACTGCAGGAGTGCTCCAGTTCCAACTCCAAGGTGTGTGGCTGTGTAGCTGTGTGGTGCTCCTCCATGTAGAGTTTAATGCTAGATGGATAGACTGATGAATTCTTCTAGGCAGGGCTATAAAGAGCACCGGGGGAGAAGAGATCTACTCTGAGGGCTTCCTGGAGAAGGATATCAAAACCACTCGATGTAGAAGTCCATCTCTCCATAAAGATGGTAAGTGGTTTTCCAGTAACATTGTCAGCTAGACTGCCATTTTATCTATTGCCACAGTATAACTAGGGAATGAGAAAGAAATGAAAAATAGCCAACTGTCCTGCTCCAGACACACAACATAATTTGAAAGCTGAGATGAAGAGAAGAGAGATGGAGCTTGCAAGGGACCATAAAGAAAAAGTGGCTATGCATGTGGATATGTCTGTATTTTTAGTAGTTTATTCCACACAGAGCTGCCATTTAGTCTAGGAACAAAAAGGGCAAAGATGGAGAACTTTGCTGAATTCTCATCTTCCCCAGATTGTTTTACAGCCACTACTGGAACTCAGTGAAATTTTTTATTTTTCTGCTTGTGTGAACAAGCCAGGAAATATTTCCAAAATATTTCCACCAAAATAGTTTATTTTTGGTTTTTTCTTTTTTGTTTTGTTTTGGTTTTTTTAAGCTTTTATTTCAGTTTTGCCAATCACATTGTCTTCTCCTTTGAAGGATGAGGTATGACCTGATTAATTTTTTTTCCATAATAATAAGAAAGAAAATGATCAGTTTGAATATGCAGAGGAAGATCACACAGCTATGAGCTACACTTCCTGAGAGACTAACCTACCATTTTCCTATTTATCTATATGCACTTCTACTAATAAGTAACAATGTTCTCGTACCTGCAATGCTCCTGCTGTCTCCAGGCTCAGTGGGATTTTCTGAGTATGATGGAAGCAGTGCCTACATGTGCTTCAACCCTTGCTTTGTACTGGTCATGAAAGGTAAATGCATAATTTTACTGTGCAAGAACAGCTCTGAATTAAGGGTTCTTAGCACTGACAGAATGCAAGATCCAAACCATACTGGAGGAAAGTAAGGCAAGATTCATGTTGATTTTGGTTGATGGGATTCAAGTCAGAGGACTGCAGCTGGACCTAGGGTCCTAAAGGCTGACCTACAATGGCAGAAGTGGTGCCCTCTCTTTCAGGCTGCTTTGAATTCTGTCATTTGAGTTTCCCCTTTCTCTGGCTGTCCCAAATACTCACGCAGGCCCGTGGACTCCATTCTTGACGCTGTGTTCACCGTGTCTCCAAAGAGGCAGTACCGTGGCATGGTCAGTCCCACCACGCCTGCCACGCAAGGCCCTGAAAGACATGTCAGCTGCATTACCCAGGTGGTCCTGCAAAGATCTAGGGGTTCACTGACTAACAAATCTCCTCTTCTGATACTCAAAAAACCTATTGAGAATACAGAAGAAGGTTTTCTAAATATCTTATTTGCCTAGATGTTTGCTACAAGCAGGCAAAATTTAGGCATTGCTCTGGATTTCATGCTGGCGTTTCATGTTGGAGAAAGGTCACGTGTGGTAGGCCCTCAGTTCACCATAATCTGGAAGAAATTTGTTCAGAGTTCATGGAAACTCAAGAACTATCGTAATCTTATTTTAAAAAGGTATTTTTCCATGTGAGAAAAGTGCAGATCCTGTGACATGCCCTGTAACCCACTGAATTAAAAATCAGCCTTGGTAGCCCAGAGGTCCTGGCAGCACTCTGGACCACCCTGTGTCCCCTCCTAGGAAAAGAAGACACTGTTAGCTGGCCTGTCTAGTCAAGACCTGGTTTTTCCCTCTGTCTTATTCTTTAAACAAGATACATTTACTTCCTAAGTAGCTTCCAAAGAATTGTTGCCAAGTTGTCAAGGAGAGGTATGTGCTCAGGATCCACATGAAAATGCACAGACTGGGAGATAAAATGTGTAGAAGCCAAACAACACAGACAACTTTCATCTGGGGGCACTTGGCTTAGCTCATATTTAGACTGCACTCTAAAAGAGGAGATGCGAAATTTCATTGCCTACAATAGAGAATATCAAGCCTGCAAAATAGGTATAAAAATAAAAAGCAATGTGATAAGGTGTGTGGCTTCCTGCAAATAAAAGGAAGGACTCTTCATATTTTCCATTAGATGCATTCATGAGATATGCCTTTTCAGGCTTTGCCTCCCTTTTCCATGTCATGAGCCTTCTGAATTAAGATTTAGTATAAGTGATATCTAAGAAATCTTCTCCCATGCAAGATCACAAGAGATGTGAACATTGTGCATCATCAACAGTACCTGAAATGATGCTATAGATTAGGGTTTTCATAACTTAAAATGGTTATAGGTTAAAATGTGGCTTTTAAAACAGTAATAATATAAATAGTAGTGATTGCAGCCTAATTTAGAAGTGATAAGTTACTTAGTTAAGTACAGTACAATTTTATGCTGATTTTAGCCTTATTTAAAAAAAATTGATCATATAGTTTTCAGATCTATCTTAAGGATAATGAAACTCCATAGTTGAAAGCTATGGGGAACTTCACAAGAACTCCTCCTGCTGTGACCTCTGAAAAGCTATTGCTGCTCAAAGTTGCTGAATTTTAAAATACTTCATGAGGATGCAAACTCAGAGGTAAGACAGATATTAACTCATGCCTGATGAAGCATTGTTTGATAAAAGATTTTGAAAAAAGAGAGGGAGAATGGTTCATACAAAAGGTATTACAAAGACTTGAGAAGCATGGATCAAACTGGTTAAAACAGCAGGCAGACTGCTGGAGATCATGAAAACCTGATTTAAGGGTTTTTTTTTTCAACTATCAGTGTACCTTGGACAAAACACTGTTCCTCAGAATCTCTCACAAGTTAATTCCAATCTTTATCAGTACTCTCTAATTTGTTTCAAGCTTTTCAGGAGAGGAACTATATCCACAAGAGGAAGTTTAATTCCGGTTTCCATCTATAGGCACTTTTATACACAACCATAAAGGCACTGTCAATAGTTTCAGCCAAGGACCTTATGGTTCCCTCTGGTCCTCATTGTGTGCATGCTAATGTGACATATACACAAAAAAAGGTCTTGTTGGAGACTTCTTACTCATGCTTCAGTAAGAGGTTTCCCTGAGAAAACACTGTCTCACAAAACAGTGCCTCTCTTTTTTTTGTGGTGATGACAGCAGCAGTCCAAAATCTCACTAAGGACCAAAGGTCCTTCTGTAATAGGTGTTTCAAGGACACAAAAAGGTAGTTCCTGTTTAAAAAAGAGCCTTCACGGAGGGGGATTTGAGCTCCATTGGTTAGCACATGGTGCTAATAACACCAGGGTTGTGGGGTTGATCCCTGCATGGGACATTCACCTGAGAGGCAGACTCCATGATCCTTGTGGGTCCCTTGCAACTCAGAATATGCTATGATTCTGTGATTCCATTTTAAGGAGCACAAATAAAGGCAGATGAGCTTCTACTGTTGTCAGTGGAGGCCAAGTCAATGTGGTCAACTGAGCCATAAGAGCATTTCCACTTCTGCCCATGAACAGATTTACAGGATTCATGTACATGGCCTCATGAGTGCAGGCTCCCTAAAAGCCCTGGAAACACCTCCATGTAGGTGCCTGAATTCAGGTTCCCTACTCAGTCGGTGAAATCATCCAGCCATTTCTGCAAAGCTCACAACACAGGAGAGGCAAGATTTTTAGGGTGAGGTGCTATCTTTCTAGAATACTTCTTTTAAGCCTGTTCCATTGCAGGAAGTTCTCAGCTCAAAATCAACTCTACCACATAAACATTCCCAAAATTACACATTCTCTGTGTTGAAAGCATCTAAGACTTAATTTGCTCACTGCCTTCACCTCCTGTGTGTGTTCCCCGTTTTCCAAACAGCTTCTGCAGAAGGCTAAGAAAAATTTCCATGGTAAATCTCCCACAGTTACAAGTTTCAGAGGAAACCAGAGACCCTGTGATGAGGACATTATGGCCTAGTTGTTTAATTACACAGGTTCATAGGTTTGCTTTGAAGTGTCTCTTGCTAGGGCTTGCAAGGGTCAGTTAATGAGATGCTCTGGCTAAGACTCTGCAAGGACCATCAGCAATGCTGCAAAGTTTAAGAGTCAAGATCAAAGTGCAGGGCTGACTGCCAGAGAGCCTGACTGATACACAAATCATCTTCAGCCTATGTGGAAAAGCTTATTTTCTCACCACTGCTCTCACTGACTGTCCTGCTCCAGCCCAGGCATGGATAGCGGGGAAACAGCTGAATCAGCTGAGTTATCCTGGACCTGCAGTGAAGTCAAGAGAGGACAGCCAAGATTCCAGGATGTGTTTAAAGCAGGGGAGAAAATGTAGACCAACCACTGGTCGTCTTGTCCTCTTTTCCTTACCCAGGCATTGCCACAAGCAGACCAGGAGTATGGGCCATCAGAAGTTCCCAGAGGTGCAGCTTGCCCTCAGGATTGAAAAGATATGGTCAGCCTATGCCCAAAATGAATTTACTGCTTTTTCTGAGGCGGCATCATGAGCTCTTCTTGGCACCAGTTTCCAGAGAGCAGCTGAAGTTCATGACTGGAGGTCACACCCTTTCTCCATCCTTTCCAGTACAGTGAAAGTGTCAGCCAAGTTCTCGACTCCCCCAAGAGCTTCCCCAAGGCTTTAATGATGCTGATCACTCCCTCTTCATGCATCTTTTCTCAGGGGAAGTAGGGTCTGGGGTTAATCAAACTGCTGTCAGCTCTGTGGCTCAGAGAGATGATTTGCTTTGGAACATGTGTGTATGGCTGCTCCCATGACAATATGAGCTGCCAGATCTGTGCAAAACAAAATCTGCAGAGTCCTCCCCCTTTTTCCTCTCACACCCAATACAACAGTTCATAGCAATTCTTCTTTCCAGATACACAGAATTTATAAAAACAACAAAAAAAATATTACTACCCCCTGTAGACATCACCTAGGGATGCATTTTTTGTCCAACTGCATGTGAGATAGATTGCAGAACTGCTGTCAACAGGCAGCAGCAGATGTTGCACAGTAAATTGCCCTCTTTCCATGTTGAAAATATGCTGTTGGTGCTCCAGAGACTCCTGCTCTGGGCAAGAAAATCTGCAGCTGTAGTCTCATCTAATTTCTGACAAGAGTATAAAACACACAGTGCTCCTGCAATCACTCCTTAGTACTTTACGCTTCTGTGAAGGGTCAACTAAGAATTGCAAACTTCAAAGAAAACAGTTTTAGAGATAACTCTAAAAGAGGATCTTATAAGGTATAGGATTCATAATATTGATTTTAACTCTGCTAAAGTCAGAGCTCTGTTCTTTGGATATTCTGACTGAGATACTTCCTTTACTCTGCTTCTGTTTCCCAACATGTACATCAGGGTCTGAGATACCGACATCTTCAAAATTCTTGCATGCCAAAGCTGTAAAAGTGTGGATATTATCAGATCAGCAGATGGATAAAACTCCATATAATATTGGATCAGATTCCTGGGCATTCTTAGTCATTTTGTTTGGCTTCCCACAATGGGCAACACCTGGTACTTTAGAGGAAAAGGTAGGAAATCTGGCGGCAATCAGCTGAGGAGAATCTATTAATGGTTGACTAAAAATGTATAGAATTATGGAGGTTCATATATCTTATACAAATACTGATTCATTATAATAGCAGATGTATTTTCCTACATTTAAAATACTTTCACTTATGTAACTGTAGTGCTACTGGCTTGGTTTGTTTTTATTTTTAATGTGGAGTTTAATTATATTTTCTCTGTGTGTGTGTGTATATATATATATATATATATGAGGAACTTCCTCCTTTCATTTTAAACAAACAACTTTTCTGTTGATTGAATATATTTTGACTTCTACATCAGAGATAATGTTTTCTTCATAATATACCTTTTTCTCAAGAGCTGTATCACATTTTTCTTCCAGTATATCCTAGTAAAAAAATCTCCAACCTTTTTATTCTTTTACTTTATATGCCAGTGTTTCTGTGCTTTTTCATTTCAGAACAGAGTTGCAAAGACATCACCAGATGTCTCAATATCCCACATGTGAAGGTCCTATGGCATATTGAAGAGTTATCCATACAATGAAACACTTGTGACTAACATGCCAGATGTAGTTCCTGGCTGGGACAGAATACAGAATCTCTCCTTAAAATGATACTGGGCCACTTTCCTCCACAAACCCCCTCTGGGTTTTGTTTTTCCAATTTTAACTCCCTTGTTGATGTGGAAGATTTTAAAGTGTCTTGTAAGGGTGTTTTTTGGAGGGCAGGCATAAAGAAAGCATTCAGAGTTGGAAATGTAGTTGAGAAGGAGTTCTCTGATATTCAGGTGCAGGCAGATGCTGCTGCCTACCTGTGTGCAGCCCAATCCTTATCCTGAGGGGAATGTCTGGCATGTGTCTCATTTTGAATGTTCCCACGGAGCTGAGGATGTCCAAGGACATGTTGGCTATTTCAGCTGCATGCTTGTTTCCATTCCGTTTTGGGAGCCCTGAAGCAACCATGTAGGCATCACCAATTGTCTCCACCTAGAAAATACCATTACATTGAGAAATAAATATAGGAATTGAAAAAGATGTAAAGGAAACACAGAATAAAATTACTTCTCACCTTGTAAACATCATGGTTTCCGAGAACAGCATCAAACAGAGAGTAAAGATCATTCAGAAGGTCAACTACTTCAATGGGTTCACTAAGGGCTGAAATGGATGTGAAGCCCACAATGTCATTGAAGTAGATGGTCACCTGGTCAAAATACTCTGGTTCTACGGTGCCACCAGTTTTGAGGGATTCAGCCACTGATCTGAAATAACAACACAAAAAAGATGGCAGGGAACAAACCTTTTTCTAATGCATGCTGAAGAAGTCAGACTCTTGTTTTCCTGTGTTCAGATCTTCCACTAAATAGAAAGTTCTATATGGCTGTAACCAGTATGGATTAGAGTTTCTTACTTTGTTTTGAAGGTGCTTGTCAAAATTGATGGTCAGGTCCACAATGTTGCTTACTTCTGGGGAAGAGTTTTGTCCAGACTAGCTATGGGTTTGTTTTGGGGTATTTTTGGTTAGGTTTCCTGAGGAATTTTTACCACCTAAAGAACCTGTACTTACGGTGGAAGCATTTGTGACAGCAGTTTTTCTGTCTTCTGTTTTTCAACCTCTAGCTCTTCAGTCCGCTCACTGATTAAATCTTCCAGGTTACTTGAGTATTGCTCAAGCATCCTGAGCATTGAGTCAATGATATTGGTCTTTTTCCCTTTGTTGATGATTTTGAACTGGAAAATCAAACTGGAGAGTTATTTGTCTGCCTCTTTTCACCACTGTAGCTCTCCGAGTTTGGAAAGGAACAAAAAGCAAGCATTTCTTTTGAATGGTTAGTGCTAAAGACTGACTTTTCTAATGGCAAGAGTTCAAAGATAAAGGAAAAGGTGAATTATAAGGTAAATTTGCATCAATCAGTGAGAGTTAGATGAAACATAGCCTTATAGTAGTTGTCAACATGTACATTGTTATGGAGTCTTGTCAGGCTGCAGGTCTTCAAACCCATTTATCCCATGAGCAATCTTTAGGGTAACTTGCAAAATTTTGCAAAATTCAGAGGCACAAAGTTCAGGATGTTATCAACATTTACAACTTTTTTACATGTTACTGGACTTAAATCCATCTTTGCACACAGACATGCGCGTGCACTGCCACCTCCATTTCCAGTTCTTCATTGAGTTGTGCTTTCTCCTCCTGACTTTAAATTGAGCCACTGGAGCTTTTGTGTCAGTTGTGGCTTTAGAAGTTGCCTTAAGCTCAATAATGGAGTCACCAAGCTCAAAATTATTCACAGCTTCATAGAACCAAAAGGTAAAAATTATGGATATTTGTTTACCTGGTTTGAGGAAATGCCCTAAAGTTGTGTCAGGGAAGGTTTAGATTGGATATTGAGAATTTTTTTCACAGACAAGGTTTGTAAAGCCTGTTTGGAACAGACTGCTCAGGATAATGGTTGGGTCACCATCCCTGGAAGTGCTCAAGACAAATGTTGATGTGGCATTTGAGGACATGGTTTAACAGTGCACACAGTAGTGGTATGGGATTGATGACTGATGATATTTTCCAGCCTTAATGAGTCTATGACCTTATAAGAACACAGGAACTACATTGCTTGATCAGAAAGGCGGGTTTTTTTGCCAGTACCTGTCCATAAGACTGGCCAGTAACAGGTATCTGAGAAAGCTGTTAAAACAGGCCTCAGATACAGTCATATTTCCCTGGAATATTCTCCAAGCTTCCACCAATCTGGAATTGAGAGACCTCCTATGTCAAATGTATCTTTGCCTTAAACAGTCTTTGACAAATTTTCCTTATAGTCACCATTTAAACACTTTAGAAGATTAAAAAAAAAATTGATCTGAAGGTGCATAATTTACAAATCTTTCATCTCCATGAGACCATTTGTGCAGGTACACTACAAAAGTGAAGACATCAAACCCATGTCCAGGCTGCTTCATCATCCCTAAGTCAGGACTCCAAGGCTCTGCAACATCTCCATTCTTTAATAACTGAGTTAAAGCAAAAAAAATAAAAAAGTCCCAAA
>VWYI01013840.1:28713-73843 GCA_013399455.1 Anthoscopus minutus | reverse complement strand
GAGAGAGCCTGGCATGAAATGTTGTGACCTCCATCACAAATTGATTATATGGAAATTTTTACTGAATAAGTTCCCAATAAAGCAGGCCATGTCTTGAATATGAGTTGGACACGGCAATGTTCATTATATCATTAGAAATCGTCACATGATGTTTTTGCACCATAATGGAGATACTGAAAACATTTATTATAAAGACCAAAGACTTCTTATATTTAATTTTTAAAGAATAATTATGTCCAGAGAAAAACCCTAGAATAAAAAAATAATGCTTTCTAATATTCCTGAGGCTGAAAGGGTCGTCAGAAAATCTTTGTTAATGTCCCCTACCATTTATAACAAGTTTGTTACAATTTTTTGTAGCATGATAGTGGTGTAATGGGGGATCAACATCTGGCTACAATAAGAAATACTTTATTAAACATCAAGTTTGGCAAATATGCTATTTTTTTGGCCATGCCCTTTTTTGAATCTTCAGACTGAATCATATGAAGCGACTTAATTTACATTACTTGTCCCCTTGAAACCAGCAACTCAGAAATGCTGTTAAGTTCTAGTGCATTTTTCATTAGTGCTGGCTCTCATGAATTCATGTCTTCTAGTATGAAACAGTGATTGAGAGAGAGGGAGAGAGAAGGAGGTCAGATGAAAAGTATCATTTACAATCCATTGTTTTCTTCTTTGTGATATGCTCTTAAATATTAACTCAAAGAGTTTCGATCCATGAAAGCCCATCTTTCCTTCCCACAGAGAACATATCAAACTTTATAAAATATAAATTTAGAACTGATTATCCCAAGGGATCATCTGTCTTTTTCTTAAAAATTCTCTATGGTTTGAGTATGTTGAATTAAATGGGAAGTGCCACAGGGCAGAATTCTCAGGAGCCTTGAGGAGATCTCTGTAGTTCACTCTTTGCTATTAGCATAGACCCAAATGTGTCATTGCAGAGTAAATGAAAATAATGTCTCCCTGCAAGTAAGGTTTTCACCAGCTGGATGAACCATGAGCCAACAGTCGCTGAAAATCTGCTCTAGGAAGTTATCTAGAATTTAAGTACTTGATTGTGTCCTTTGCTTAGAGGACAGAATATTTTTATGTGGGCAGGGTCAGTCATTAGGAAGTTTAGCTCACATTTCTGATATTATAATCAACATTTCTTATTTTAGATATGGGAAGTTAAGACTAGAAATGTGTATTGTTAGATAATTTTACAATTGTGCTGTAATTTTTTGCAATCCTCATGTATTCTCAAAGCTGCTTATCGCCTCCATACTGTAAGTTCCTAAAAAGAACGAAGCGTGTAACAGCTGTTCTTATCAAATGGCTTGGGTTGGGAGGGACCTTAAAGATAATCTAGTGATATTTCTTAGCTATTATCTACAAAACACTATTCCCATATTTCTTATTTCAATATTTGTCATATTTCCCAGGGAAGAGAAAGGCCATATTTCTGAAATAGCTTTTCTAATTTTTGCATTTGATAAAAATTGAATGTAAGAAAATCCATGTTTCTCTTCCAGCTATTGTGTTCATTTTATTCACCAAAGTGAGGCTTATATTCACAACATCAAAATAAGTTATTATATTGTTATATTGGGTATTAAAATAATCTAAGGATAACAGCCTTTTCAAAGTTTTAGTTCGATGTAAGTATAGAGCTAATATTTTGAACAATGCTGCATTGCTTCTGAAGACAATTTTAATAACTGTCATTCAAAGATGACACAACACAAGTAATACAACAGTACCAACAGAAATGCTGATCATTGTAGACAGATTGTGCTTGTCTCATCAGCCCACCAATTTAGGCAAGTTCTCAAAAACAGACAAACAAACAGACAAAAAGACCCAAACCAATCAAACAACCAAACCCAATCAACAAAACCCCCACTCAAACAAAAAGAATTAAAATGCTGGAAGGAACCTTAGCCAGAACAAACAGAACAGTTCTGCCCCTTGAGATGTAAAAGCTAGAGATGATGAAAAAGAGAAGCTTAAAAACAAAACAGGAAGTTTAAGTCTGTATATCACAAATTAAATGGAGAGACAGGATTGCAGAAACTAAAGGTGCTTGGAATTTGGTTTGATACTTCAAGGACATAGTGTTATTACATGCTATTCAACATGGTCACTCTTAGATGCTGATATATGTTCAGATGGAGTCAAGGATGTAACTGAAAGGTCTGCAGTGGAAAAAGGTATAAAATTAAGATGAGGGAAACATTTCCATTAATTCTTTTTTACCGAATTTCAGCTTAAAGCTAATTTTGTTTCCATCAGATGGGGATAAAATTATCTTTGATCAAAGACAACGTTTAATTCAGGGTTAATTGTTCTACACATGAAAATACTATGGAGGTCCACAGTAGCAATATGTTGTCATTGGTATCCTGGGAAAGTTGTTGCACTTTGCATAGGCCATGTAAATATTCATTGCTGACAGCACTGGATTGCCAGGGTATGGTGTCACAGCATGGAGGTATTTTCCTGATTTTCCTGCCTTTTCCTTAATCAAACAGGAGAAGTGGTTAAAACTTCTCTGCTCCACCTTCAATGTGAGCCATTGAACTGTGGAGTGATGAACAGCAAGATGATAACAGAGTCCCCTGCTTTGCTTGTAGTTCCACTTCCTCTGGCTTATGAATCAAAACTCCAGAAGTTTGTTCTTATGGAATAGTTGGCAATACTATTCTTCAAAACTGCCCTGAATGCACTACCAAATACTTTAAGTGAATGATCCCCAGAGGATAGGATCCTCCTTGATGTAAACTTATTCCAAAAGCATGTCAAAATCAAATTAGAAAAACGAATTTGCTGCTGTCATAACTTCATTAGCTGAGGTACAGGCCAGGTACACACAGTGTGGACACTTTTCAGAGTAGAATACATTAATACCAAATCTTTAAGAGAGGATGATTTGGAAGGTGAAGTTTTATCCTCTTTTTTTAAAGAACAGTGCCTGAGCTACTTAGTATAGATGAAAAGACATGGGTTATGATATTTGCAAAAGAAATGTGTCAGCTTACTGCTTGTAAACAAGATATTTCACAGTCACTTAGATCCATTCAAGTGAAGCTCTCTCCAAAGCTACAACTATTGACAAACATACCCAAAAAAAGAAAATTACCACCCTTGAGTGATACCTGGGCATTTAATGAGGAAATGATGGGCTTGGGATAGAAATTTAACTACATGAGTTATGGCATTTGCAAGCTTTCAAAATTGTGAGGTTCCTGAAGACTTAAAATGAATTATATGATATTTGCAGCTTTGAACGGCAACATACTGATCTCCAGAACTGTCTATTAGATTGAATTTTCGGCTGCTTTTATCCTGAGTTCACATCTAGATATTTCCTGGAAATTCAGAATTCTTGTCACACTATCCCTTGCCTCAGTAGCTTCTAGCATTTGAGCTACTCATATACATAATTGTAGAGGGTAAGTTAGAGGGTGGGTAAGCTTGATAAAATGCTCCATGCTTTGATATGCTGCTCCAGGCAAAATGTAAAATGCTGATTGTAAATTTTACAAGTTCAAGGATTTTTAGAAGATAATATATTCAGACTCCAATGGGGGCTTTGTAGAAAACTTTATCAGATTTGAAAGAACGAAATATTTTCTCAGATGATTTACTGGTGTCATATAGATTAAACTTGGTTATGCAAAAATGCTGTAAAGATAACTGCATAAGATCTTTTCAAGTGTGCTTATTGCAATTGTATAGACAAAGAACTAAGCATTCCCATCTGCATAAAATTACATTCACCACAATTGCAGAAAAGAATTTCTTACTTTTAACGGTCGATGATTGTACTCATTAATTGGTGAGAAAAATTAGTCACAATAGATACAAATTCTTCCTTACGAAAATTATTCTGTGAGAAAGATAAAACTTAGTTTGTTACAGGACACCTGTCTTAAGCAGGCATCTGTATACATCCAGCTTAACTGTAATGAAAACCCTGATGCTGCAAGAAAATGTAAGTCATGAAGATTTATGAAGAAAGTTGTGCAGACTGATAAATTGCAACGTCACAGAAATGAGAACACTGCAGGCAGCCAGCTAGTGAAATATAGGATTGTGCAACAGTCTGATAATAACTGCAGTACAGTATAATCACTGTGCATTTAAATTATAGCATGGCATAGGACATAGTAGGTGTTGCATTTGCCAGTACATTGCCACTATTCCCTAAAGTAATTTTGGGTGAAAGATATTAGATTCCAAGAGTAAATGCTAAACAAAAAAAAAGTACATGGCTTATCTTAAAATTAGCTATCAATAAAAAGCAAATATATATATATTTTGTGCACATATGTATATTAGCAGTGATAGTTTTAAATACATAATTTTAATGTTTCAGAATATTTTTCTTTATTGATGAATGGCAAAATTCAAGGAAATTAAATTGTATTCCTTGGACAAACAAAATTGGTAAAATCCACAGATATGCATATTGAATTAAATATGTTGGAGCACATTCATGTGTAACTGTTGCAAATTCAGTTTCAGACCTGGCTTGTTCCATGCATACTTCCTGTCAAATATGTGTGATAATCTCTGGTTTATGCCTGTTTGGAAGGAGGGCTTAAAAGTCTTGGGAGGAAAAGCTGCATTAGATTAATTCACTTGGTTTTGAGTTGAGACACCATGGAAAATTATCCGTAAACTTCCACTGATCTCCCTGACACTGTACATCCTAAGTCATTGAAACCCATCACTGGAAATGTAGATGATGCTTTTCAAGTTTATGTTCATTAAAAATTCCAAGTGAGAAGACATTAAAGAAAAAATCATATAAGAAAGAATAAGCTTAAATTGCAGCAATGGATAAATAGGTTAATATTAGGAAAATATTTCAGCCTACAAAAATAGTTGGCAATTGAAACAGGTTACCTGGAAGGCTGTGGGAGCCCTGGCCCAAGCAATTTATTAACGTGGATTAGATAAGACCAAGCCAGTCATTACAGGTGTTTAATGTGACCCTGACTCAGAGCTTTTGAGTGGACTACATGATCTGATGCTCATTCCTTCCCTACAATTCTGTTACCAGTAAACTAAGGATTTTTCCTAACAATATTTTCATTTTTCAACCCTTATTTGCTGCTGAATTTCTACAGCCTCATTGGTTTCATGAGAAACTCTTGTGCTTCAGTATGCAAGCGAATTCTGACAGAAGAGACTTTGAAACTAATGTGTTCCAAATATGCCTTCAGTGTTTGGAAATGTTATGAGTCTTGTAGAAAGTGGCTGCTGATCCTGCAGGTATTTTTATTCAGGTACCACCTTACTATATAAAACATGATAAAAAAATTAGGCCACCTTCTGCTCTGAAACACATGCACTCACATTGGGTTCTCAGTGGGAGTTACACATATTTAGTCACAGGAAGATTTTGGCTCTTAGGTTGAAAATACTGCTGATTGCTACTTAAAAATAAATTATGGTACATTTTCTGTCATTTTAATGATGCAGATTAAAATAATTTCAATATATAATATCTAATATACCTTTGTAAAATAGAATTTCCAGATTAAACTGTATGCCTGTATTGACTGAGTGCTCATTCAAGTAATGAGGTAATGCCATGATTATTGGATTACACTTAGTTCTCAGAGAATCACTTTTTTGTAAGTTTATTAAGTTTTTTAAGTTATTAAGTTTTTTAGGGTTTTAAGTTTATCAAAAAGTGAACATTGGTCAGGTTTTCTGTGAAAGAAAACCTGAGCACACAAGATATCTGACTTATTTATCTATTGATAATGACAGGTACCTAGTATTGTTTTAGCTATTAATTATGAGGTAAGAGAACTATGATTACAGAAGACCATTTCTGTTTACTTTTCAATATTTTTGAGCAATGTCAATAAAAAGTCATGAGTGATCAGTCACACAATCTTGCTGCTTCTTCATATTGGATGAACTTGTAGATTTCTCCAGAAAAAGTACCTCTACAGGGAGAGTTCATTTCCAAAAAATGTGTATGCATGCAACTTTGGAATTCTATATCTGGAATTACTGATGTCTCTACAACTCTTCATCAAGAATCCAAAAGATAAGGAGCAGGAATTATGGGCAAATCACAACCTCTGTTATTTGCAGAATAGTTACCCCATGCTGGCTATCATTTATAGGTAAGGCATTTTGGACTGTTTATTGTGGATTATCATACTCATGTTACTGTTTTTTATAAGAATGGCATTAAACTCATCTACTTGTGTATCTCAGTCTTCTCAGTTAGAGGTGCTGTAGAAGCAACCAATTATCCATATTCCCCTCTTCATGCTTCTAAGAGAATGTTTTCCAGCCAGAGAGAACATTTCCTTCTGAGGTTCTGCCTCCTTCTGAGGCTGCTAAATCAGGTAACAATTACTGTACCTGGCAAAGCTAGGCAGCCTTTTGACATGGAAAGCTGAGCAATGAGATGCTCTTACAGTTTTGTGAAGATGGCTGTTTAATCCTTTTCAAATCTCTTTTTCTTTGTTCATAACTTTCTGGAAATTACATACCATTTCTAGCTTTTAATTAATATTTTTCAATTAATTTTTATAAAAATAACTCTATCTCTGCTTTTACTTTTCTTTCAAAGTTTCATGATCACTTCTGGTTGAGTGCTCAAAAAAACCCTATGATTTTTTTAGAACTTACCTTTTGACCTTTTTATAAATGATGGAAAACCTTTCTTTTTGCTTCTGGTTAAAACCTGGGATAGGGATCACCAGAAATAGATTTCTGTGCGTGTCAGCTTTTAAACAATAGGAAAAAGCAAATGTTCATGCCATCATCATACATAAAAGATTTTCCATAGCTCAGCTTAGTGATACGAAGACTGACAACAGCAAAACCCCTCAACATTAAAGTTAAAAATCAGAGTTGACATTCATGAACTCATGCAATTGTACCTTTGTTTCTTACTTTTCAATAGGGTGATTTAAGGACAAAATGTCAACCTGAATTTTTGTCCATAAATCTTAATCTCCATGGTTTTGTGGAGTCAAGTCATTAATTCAACAGCACTTTCTAGGGGTTAATAGCAGGCTAACCCATAATATTTTTTCTAATATAAAAAAGAATACTCTTTACTGCCTCTAGACTAGCAGATTGAATTACATCCTATGGGCTGTGAAAGAGAAAGTGTTCCAGAAAGAAGCCAAAAGCCTAAAACCCATTTAAAAAATAATCTAAGTTATTTTCAGCAAGCTTTAATGCCTCCTTACTGCTTGGTACATTTAATAAAACCTTCTTGCTAAGTTTTAAGTTCTTGGCTACCTGCATATCTGTCAAGATGAAAAATTTGAAGTTGTAGAAACAGATAACATTGCATAAATCCTAATGTAATATTTTCTCCACAAAACCAAAAGATAGTTGGCTTTTTCTTTTTTGAAAACTTCAAGGATGAAACTTCACTAAAGTTCTTTACAGGGTATATTAGTTTCAGAAAAAGAATAATACAGTTGTGTAGTACAAAATCAAGCAAATCTGCATCTCACATGGGGTTTGATCAAAGCAAGGGGGCTAGGGCACTTAGATAAGTAATGGATGCATAAGCTATTAAACACAATAATTGAGTTTATACATGGCATAAATTTCTCTTTGGTTTCAACTGTTCTTGGCTGGCTGCAGCCACAGGTATAGGCATTGTTGATGGGATGTGAAGTGGGGTCTCTTTCTGAGTTGGATTGTATCCTATCTTGGTTTCATTTTGATAATGCGTTGTACTGTTCTAAAGAACTCAGACTTTAGAGGCATTTATTTGAAAATTTATATTGAAGGTATATTTGAGATTTGAAAATATTTGAAATATGTTTATATTGAAAAATATTCAGAATAGATTTGAAAATTTAGGAATTTTCAAGCTATGTTCACTCAAGTGTGAATTAGTCCACTCTGAGTAGCGCACGTTTCAATTTACATATGAATATATACTAGAAGAGCAGTGGTTGATGAAGCCTTCTCTCAGCATTGACAACTGGTACAGATGAACCCTTACAAGACTGAAAAGATAACAATGAATAATAAGTTAATCATAGTGTCATAAAAATAATAAGATTGGCAGAAACATCTGTAAGTCATCTAGTTTAACTCTCCATTCAAAGCAGATCCGACTTAAAAGTGAGCTCGGGTTCTCACCTAGTCCAGTTTTGAAAATCTGCAAGGACTTCTTCCTCTTGTTCTGGCTCTGTATCCTTTCAGCTTCCATACTGAATGGACCAGAAACATGAAATGTAAGGCCTGAAATGAATCACAAAAAATCACCCAGTCCCAGCAAAATTGAGGAATATATTGCAAATTGAAATACATGGAAACAGAGCTGCCATTACTAAGGATTCCTGAGGGGAAAAAATATAGGAGGAAATGAAATGTGCTTTAAAAATCTTGGAATACCACAAAAAAAAAATCAAGGAGAGAAGTTATTCACGGTTAATCGAATTAATGGATTTTGGATTTCTACTATTTTATTTTTGTTCATTAAGGTGTAAGTAGTGGTTGCATGTAGTATAGTTGCATGTTCCAAATGTTGCCAGCTGTAAAACATGATAATAATTGATGGAAGGTGGCAACTTTTTTGCTATGTCTTCTTATTCTGAAAAGGAAAATGATTACATTAGAGAGATGCAGAAAAAAGTCTGGTTGAAAAGAAATGAAATGCTTTGTCTTCGTATTTTGAATTTTTTACCTGAGTTATATTTTGCAGCTTCACATTTTAGATTTCTGGTGCATTAATTTTCAGACTCTAGTCTTTGTAGGCTGCAATTTAATTGTTGAGGAAAGCATTCTATTCCGTCCTGATGTTCTATGTAAAGACTGAGATATTTTTTTCTCAGCAAGTAATTGTGAACAAAGACAGTATGAGGGTAGAAATAAAAACAACCCAAAATCAAAAAGACACATGCTTAATTTATAAGGCACCTTGTACATAATTCTTTATTTGCAATTTTTCATTGTGTAGACTTGGTAAATAAAGCAAAAATGTAATGCCTTCAGGAACTATATGTCAAAGCATTGAGATTCCAGGATTTTAACATCTATGCCTTGCCCTGGCTTTACCTGACTGTTTCCAGATGGTTTTCTGTATGATTGAAAGCAGCTTCAGTGTGAATGAATGTCATGTCTGATATCTAAGGGTACTACTTTTTCTTAACTTTAGGAGATGCTCCCTCCTTAACTCATGACCTGTGGCAAACCCTAAAAATACTAGAACTATTAAAAAAAATAAAAATATTTTAAAATGGGAACCAAATTAAAACACAGAGTTCCTTCCTTTACCCTGTGGTAAAGGTCTTTAGAGGAATTCAGAACCTGTGTGTTTGCTTTTCATGTCTGAAAAAATTCCTTTTGGGAAACTGTTTGATCTCTTCTCTAAAAATGTGGATTCAATAGCTTGGTAGCTGAAAAGATTCAACAGAAAAGGTTTTGTGGTTTCCATGGATCTTCTGCGTAAATGCTTTTCAATTTTAAATGGGCCTCTGGGTTTGCAACTGAATACTTCTCGTAGACCAGGAAGATTTAATAATCAAAATGATATTATTTTTATTTAGTGTGTGGTTTCTTCATGTCTTAAACAAGACTGTTTGTCCTCTCACTTTGCCTGAGGATACATCTTGCTGTAGCTGTGTGATTAGATTTTAGATACATGCAGTTGAAAATAAACCAAATTACCTAAACAAATGGAAGGTAGCAGTAAATTGTGATTAGCACATAATTGTAGACCCAGAGATGTGGAAGCTTGAAACACTAAATGTTTAAATTTGGGGATGTAGCACCTAATCACTAACGATACTTTGACGATGAGGCATTTATTACCTTATTAGTAAAATGCTCAGAAACAGTAAGAATGCTTTAATACTTTGAAGTATTAGTATTTAAAAGCCAGAAGAGATACTTCCATGTATTTTCTATACACAGTCTATATATGTCTTGAGTATGGTGCCTGGGTGCCATTTAAGAATATGCATAGGATATGCTGAACTAATGAACTTTCATCTGGAGGGATGAAATTCACCACTGTTCTGTACACTTCATAAGAAAACACTTTATGACATATCATCCTATCAAATATGACTCTATCAAATATTAAAAATATGTATGCATAGTGGCCATAACATGTATAATTTTAAAATCTTTCTGAGAGGACTCAAACAGTAACAACCCAGTCACTGCTGTGTAAGAGAAACTGATACGTTCAGCAGTTTTACGTACAATTATGTCTGAAGCTGTAATTTTCATTTTCATTGAAGGAAGACAGTTTAGGGGTTTTTTTTGCAGAAAAAGCAGATTTCATGGGGCAACATTAAATTTCCTAAACTGATTACTTTAATGGCTTATATCAATCAAACAGGCTGTAAAAGATGCTTGAAATGTTTCCGAGCAAACTGAAGAGATAAATATGCTTTTTAGCTTTCTTGCTGCTATATTCTCTCTCTAAGTAGTAACACTAACATTCATCATTCAGGAATCAATAAACTAAAGTAAAATTTGTGGTATTAATGTAGAAAAGCAGGATATTTTTGAATACTGCATTTAAGATTCATATTCGCTAAGCTTTGAACCATTGAAGTTCTCATTTTCACATTTTGCCTATAATTCTCTGTAATGGAAAAATGGAAATTTATTCTTATCTATATTTTGATCTCCCTAAAGAAACAGTTTGTTTAAGGATGTGTCTGTTGTTGAGACTTTTCATGTCTAATAACTCAGCTGTAGTTGGTCTGAGATTGATAGAGATCATTAAACATCTCTAGGTTCCACATGACTGCCTGGGCAGGTGAATAATAAAGATAAATACCTCGACATAAGGGAGGGCTGAAGTTACAGAGCAATGGCAGAAAGATCTCAAAGGAGGCTTGTAACGTTTTAGACACCAAAAACAAACATAAAACTTGAAGGAAATCAGATTTTAGTTTTTCCTATGCCCACATAAAAGTTCTGCTTAGAAAGCTAAGATTCTTTATCACCTGCCCTCTGGAACTGGGACTTAATTTTGCATAAAAGATACAAACCACGCCAAACGTGCAAATTAACAATGCCCATCCAAAGTTTCTTTGGAAATGCCCATCTTTGAAGTGTTTCTCATATTTTTCACTTTCTTCTAAATCTAAACAATTTTAGCTCCCTCTGGCACTTTGGGCAAAGATCTTGCCCTTCATATAAGATCATTGACTTATATAAGAGAAAAAGGAAAAGAATACATTAATTTAGGAGAATAGAATTAGCATGATCTCTCTAGAGCTATTCCTCCCGAGTTCCTGTATTCTATTTTCATTGTCTGTTTGAACACTTCTGTCTTAACTGCTCAGCTGAGCAAATCTAAGAACAAGGCAGCTGGGTCTACCGTTAAAGTCCCCATCTTCATGACGTTAATTGCTTGCTCATTAATATTTTCTGAATGAATCTCTGTGTGTACAGTGAAAGAGTTTAACAGAAAATAAAACTGAGTATTACTCCTATGTTACCTGTGAATCTCATGCAATCGAAATTATTTAGCTCTAACTTGGTAGTACAGCTCATAAGAAAAATTAATGCTTCAGAATATCTTTTTTTAATACAACAAATATACTTCATACCTAAATTCAAAAATTGATCAAGTAGTGAATAAATAACCTCTGAATCAACTCTCAAAGGTTCTTGTTCTGTGAAAGTTAAAAATACTGTGTTTTCAGGTGATCTGAGAATTACAGAACTTCAAAGCAAGGCCTTGAATGGTCTGCTAAAACTTTTTAAAAATTACTGCAGAAGGAATAACATTCTTCTCAAGAAAAAAATGTTCCCTAAAAAGCAAGTGAGTGTCAAAAACTCAACAATGCATGAAACACAGGGGAATTCAGGAAGTCATGTTGGTGACTGTCATAGTAAAACACAGGGTTGACATAAATTCCTTTTTAAAAATATGATTTAAAACTTTAGTCATAGGAGAACATAGACCAGAACCTCTTGTCAGTGACTTTCACAGTCAAACCAAATTAAAATAATATGTCCTCCTGATAGTTATTTTATTTGGTTCCTTTGGCAGCCTTAATGAAATATTAGCTCAAGTAAAACCAAAGAAATCCATATTTTCTGTTTAAAATGCAAGGTACTGACAGTCATAGGACATTGATACTAATATAAAGTGATCTGAGTATTAAATACATGACAATATAGGAGCACAGGACTTATTATCTTTATGTGCTTTACTTTTCATTTCACTTTCATATTATATAAAATGCCATTGCCACTTATAGGCTGCTATCAAAATCTCTTATCTGGATGAGGGTCGATAGTTAATGGTTCTTTTCTCCCCTTTGAAAGGCAGAAGGACATCCTGGTGGTAATTGACTTTCTGGAGGTGCACTGCAATGCTCGCTGAAGCAGTTGTGTTTGATCCAGTAGACTGGAACGGCAAAATGATTTCAGCTAACAGCTCTACGCCAGAATAGTCAAATGCCTGGAAAAATGAGGTAGCAGTGAATACCTCCAAACAAGACTATCAGCCATTTTACTGCTAGAAATTAACTGTGGAAACAGAATTGGAAGGGCTGTTGTGTTCTCTAGGGATAAAATGATTGTGTAAATGAAAAATACTCAAAGCATGAGTACTATTTCTTCTCCCATGATTTCTCTCCAAGCATTACCATAAACAGTGTTCTCTCTATAAGCATCATATCTTTGAACTTTTTCAAATATTGAATCCTTAAGAAATACTAAAAGATCTATTTTCTTTCTCATCAAAATGATGCTTACTATTTTACTTATTTTTTTCCTTCAGAAGTGCATTGAGGCTGGATTCCTACTTACCCTGACTTAAGTTATTTATTCATTAAATTAGGCAGAAGTCAATAGAGGTAAACTGCAGCATGGAATACACTGTAAGAACCATCTCTGTCTGATTTCCAACAGCTCCTAAGGCATTCTCCAATAAAATAGGGAAAAAAAAGGCAAGGTGTCTCTTGCTTCTTAGATACAATAGCTCTTCAATTAGTCTAGCTCGCGGAGAGACAATACAGTTATCTCTATGTAAATGAATCTCCTTTCTCTTCTAAATTTTCTCAGAACATTTTTTGGGTTCCTGAATTCATTTTTTTATCCTTTTGTTACACCCATTTTTGGTTTTCTGTCCTCTCTGCGGGCTTAGGCTGTCTCATGTACTCCTGGTAAAGCAAACTGCAGCTGTACTATCAGCCTGTAAATCCCTTCTCATCTGCGAAATTCCAGATAAGACGTAATGGCCAGACTCTCCATGAAGGGTGTTAACTGAGGAAGGTGAATAGAAATCACTTGAGTGCAGCTTCTGGGCTGCCTCCAGCAGCAGGAGCTGCAGTCTCTCCCTGCCGGGCAGTGCCTGCCGCGGTGCAGAGGCAGACCCGGGATGAATCCCAGGGCTGGCAGGAGAGAGCTTTGCCTCTGGGTCATGGGTGAGATTCAGCACTGACCAGCATTGTCCCCTTTATTGCCCACCTTCCCGTGACTCTTTAAGGACAGATGAAGAAGAATATTTAAACTCCTTTCTCGTGGCCAATTTTAATAAAAAATTGATTAGTTTTGTCAGCTAGTTTTGTCAAGTAGAGGCCTGGACATCTTAAGCTAAACAAACAAATCTGCAGAGGCTTTTCTTAATCAATTTTTTTACTTCATCTTTCTGTGGTTTAGTGTCTAAATGGAAAAGATTATACATACTCTCAGAAGGACATTATGATGATTAATTAATTAATGTTTGCAAAGCTCTTAAGCTGTAATAAGATCTAGGAACAAGGGATATATATAAAATAAATTAATAACTACCTGTCCGGTGATCTTTGTTTCTTCTGTGCTGAGTGAAATATCTTATGGAAAAAAAAAGTGGACTGTGAACAGGCAGTTAAGGAGAGTAACAATATTGCACATAAAAGGTGATAAATAGGGTTTTCACACAACCCTTACTTCTGCTGTTATTTACCATTTAAAGCTTGACTCGCAAAAGTAGAGTTTATTTTAGCATTATTAGTAGATCCTTTTTATGTTTTAATCTGTATTCTCCATATTTAGATCTCCTCTGCAGACAGGAGAAATGCACTGAAGGAAACAGGTTATTTCTCTTCAAAAAGGTCATTGAGAAAAACAAACATGGTATTTGTAAATATGTTTTTAAGTCAAGACTGTCTGGGAAGAGGATTTAAAATTGTTGGGTCTTTTTCTTAAAGGAAAGGTCTATTCTCAGAATCTGATAATTTCTAAAAGCCTTATTTTTATTTTATCAAAATTCCCAGGAAAAAGGGCCACAAAATTATGTGATGCATAAAAAATTGAGGAAGAATAATTTGAAAATCAGGCTCATAAATTCAGCTTTATAGAGAGCAGCTTATCTGTCTGCATGCCTCCTGGGTACTTGAACTGTGGCATCTGGTTAGCTCTGAAGTTAATGACCATTTTCTGTATGAATTATTTTCACAAAGATGTTAAAACCAAATCCCAGTTCAAGGAAAAGAAAAGGGAAAGTCATTTTACTGTGACTCTTCTTTTATTTTGATGTTTATTTTGCAGGTGGCTAGTCTTCCTGTATGAACTGTGCCCTAAACATAAGTAGAGCTAAACTGATAATTATTTATTTTTTGTACTACGGGCAGAAAATAAATTAATGCTTCAGTGGTGTCTTTATATATATATCTAACATGTACCTTTCTAGATTTGTGCATGCAGAGAGGAATAAAGTTAAATATATGTATATTTTAATCAAGTAATATCTGCAATAAAGAGTATTTCAAGCCTTTTAAATCACTTCCTGATACATTGTCATTTTGCCAGCCTCTGCAGAAAGAAACCCTTTTCGTCAGTCTTGCATTACACTCATAAAGCCAAGGTCTGATCCCTTTCTGGAAAAATTCAGAGTCAAGGTTCTTAGTCTGGAAAAAACTTGGGCTAGAAAATAGCCAGACTCTCAAGCAAGAAATTTATCACTGGGTAGAACTCTCCTTTTACTTGCCGACTTACTGAGTAACATTTATGAAAAGAAACGTAGTAGAATATACTGCATGTTAAGTTATCAGGATGGATGCTGCCTGCAGGCCGTTGCAGTCATTCTTGCTGACATTATCCTGTTTCTATCAGATTGGCTATGTAGCTCCCAGTACTCTGTGGTAGAGTTTGCCTTACAAGAGCAGTTCTTGCCGAAAGGAAGCTGGAAAACAGAAAGGCAGGATGTCAACAGAGGGGCATCACCTCCAGCAGCATCTGCTGCTCTGTTGGGGGGTTGTGTTTGTGTCAGTGCATGTAATAAAAAATATTGTACTTGCTGGTCTCAGGGAGTCTCTGCAGCAGAAAATTTGGGGTTCCCTGTAATGTTCAAGGAATGTGATTCCTGCCTTCAGGTTACTGCCCATCCCTTGCCTGTCTCTGCCCAGTGTGTTCAGGCTGTGGGTGTTGCTGCATTGCAGCTGAGAGGTGCGAGTGCATCCTGCTGAGGCCTACCAGGCTAGTTTTAATCTAATTAGCTTGGATAACAATGTTAGTGAAGATGTGATGGAATGAGCTTCAGTAAATAAATGTATGCTGATGTAAAACCCTGTTAGGAATCATCAGGACATCCTCGGGTGGCCAGCAACTACAGCGTAAAAATCGGAAAACCTCTTCCCAAGGGCTATTGAAGCAACGGCTTGGCAGTTGCTTCAAAGCCCCAAATCATCCCACTGATAGTTTTTAGTTCTCCCTGTAAAACAATTTGAAAATATTATATAAGTTAACTGCTTGTCAAGAGAAAATTTTAGCTGGGAAAAAGAGATTTTAGTTTTCTCCTTGGGGTTTCCTAGTCTTTAAAGATTTGCATGCATGGCTATCATAACTACAGCCAATCTCTGTGTTTGCGTTCATGATAACTGTTACATCACTCTTCTTACTGCTGCATACAGGGTTCCAGTATGAATATCCTGATATACCAGCCTGAGTATCACTTATGTGTGTTCTTGAATGGTTGAAGATGAAATTAGCTCTGGGTTACTGCATGCTCTTTTTTGGGGAGGAGATAGCCCACTGGTGTGATGATAAAAATTAGAAAATTAACTCAGAAGTAGAAAAGGTAATTGGAGGACAAAAGCTGGTTACTGAACCAAAGGACATAGACCTTTAAAGCTTTAAAACTCCAAGATAGTCGTAAGAGGAAATAGTAAATGAAAGATAGGCAAACAGTACAGGAAAAAAAGTTATCTTTTTAAATAAGAAAATATTCTTGGTGTGGAGGCAGAGGTGGTTGAAAAGCATGTATTTGCTCAGTCTACAACTTTCACACTTCTGGTACAGCTTAATTAGTCCTTTATTCTGTGAACAAGCATTACTGGACAGGAGTATCACCTCTTACTTTTCCTCTTGTATGGCTGAAAGATGCCAAAAGTTGGCTGCAGCAGCATAAGAAGCAGCCCAGCATCTCTCTGGTTACAACCCTTACACCTGGACTGCTTTAACTGGGCTGGAACTGGTCTGTGAACAAGCCCAGGTGGTGCTATTCCAAATATCAGTGAATATTGGTATTAGGGCTGCACAGGGAATAGCACTCACAGGCTCCTCCACAAGTCAGGCCCTGGCGAGGCTCAGTGGGTACTGGGAAGACACCACCGTGATCAGGGGAGCATTCAGATAACATTATATTCATCTTGCTCCTGCTTGAGCTGAGAGAGGGGCAATTGGGTTTCTTGGGCTTGGAGATAAAATCCTAGATGCCATGGTTTGCCCAGTGCCTCCATGTACAGTTACAGAGCCTTGTGTGTAAACATAGGATGGGAGTTAAGGAGTCTCATTTCCTGCATGGCCTTGAACACCTAAGCTCTCCTTGTTTTCTTATCTGTACAACAGGAACAACATTGTTTATTGACAGCACAGGGAGGGCTATAAGGCTAAATTAATTCATGTTAAAAACCCTTTGATTCTCTTAGATAAAAGGTTTTCTAGAAGTATGAAAAACAGCTGTTTATTATCTATATTTTTGTCACTTTTTATTTATGCCCCATCAATTCTACTGCAGCCTTTTCTTCAGAATTATTTGCCTTATCTCATCTCCATGAAAAAGAATTTGATAATAACCAATTATTTTGTAAAAAGTGATATTTGAGAAGTCTGGTCTAAATTTACTAATTTCAAGTGTGCCTTCTCACAACTAAGATGTATATGAAACTTATTGATCAATGTCATTTCTTTGGTGACTTTACAATATGACCTTTTCTTCTTTATATACTGTTTCAGGTATCCACAAGCTAACACAAGTGGACAGGAGTATGCTTCTGCTCTTACAATTAATTTAACTTCTGTATCTTTGATTGTATTTTCTATTCTATTCTAATAGGTCTGTTTTAATCTTATTCCTCAATTGCTGACTTTTCTTCTATTAGACAACTTTTATTTCTCTTCACCCATCAAGACTCCTGAACCCACCAATGAAGAGTCATTTGTATACACTGCCATTTCTATTTGATATTTTCTCTTTTTTCCCCCTCAGTGAGACAGGGCAGGCTGTGTGATGTGCACCTCAGGTCCACTGAAACATTTGACTTCACCTTATGTCGTTTCTAGGATGTCTTTTCTTGCCCTTAGCCCTGAGCCACAACAGGAATTTGGCTGGATTTTGCCACATTTCTGCAGCACTCTGTAGCTAAAGTGCTTCCAGAACATCTGTTGCTACTGTTGTGTTCAGCATCCTGCTGAAGTGTGAGCTGTGAAGTAGCTTATCACCCAAATACTGGCTTGTCTGAAACTTTAGATAAGAATTGATTTATATATATGTATCCAATCTGTAAAAAGTGGTGGAAAAAACAAAATTATGGGTTGCATTTTAGGTAAATTCTATGGTGTAATCACTTCAGAGGAGTTCAAAGTGCAGTTTCCTGTTCTTGCTTCAGTATTCCTATTTTTCTGCTCCTTCCTATTTCTTAGATTAATTAGGATTAACTTTTCTATGCCTCATTGCTGTACCCTAGTAATTTCCTGAATTTCAAAAATGCCATTGAAAATGTCTTTGTTAAAAAATAATAATAAGCTATTAAGCTAGATTATTCAACATGCTCAAGTCAAAAGATATTTACAATCATTAAACTGCAGTGGATGAATGGATTTTATAGGAAGACAGCTTGTTCATTGGAATTTTTTGAGCTCTTCAGAACAAGCCAAGTTGAAGAAAAAATTAATTTCATATACTCAGTGACTTTGAATTTATAAAATCTGAAGGGCTTCCTGATGAGTGCAAAATATGATTTTCTCTGGTCCTTTAGGCTATTAGGACACAGATTGACTGCAAATGCTAAAATTAAATTTTCTGAGGCCTGACCCATAATTCTGCTTTGGAAGGAGGTGGGAAAAGAAGTTAAGAAATTCTGATACTAATTCTGGGCTGGAATTAAATGCTGATTTATTTAATCTTACTGTTGCTCTGTTTCTGTAAAAATCGTACCTTGCAATGACTGTGAAATTTCCTAATATTTATAATATATTATAGAAAAGTAGTGGCTAGATTGTGATCAGAATGTGTCCCACACATTACCAGGCTCCTCTCAGACCTGAGGGACACAGCAGCAGAGACTGGAAAGTGTCCATATCCCTGCATACTGTTTCCACACCAAAGAAGTGGCTTGAAAAGAAACCAATTTTGTCTGCTGACAGAGGAGCATTGCTTAAGCCAGGAAATGAGTCAGGATTTCAGAGAAGCAGCTGAGCTCCTGGGTGCAGTGGAACATTTTCCTTTTGCCACTCAGCATCGTCGCTCCAGCTGCAGGAATGGGGGCTGGTGCCCTCCACCCCAGAGTCTGCAGCGGTGGCAGCACAGTGCTCCAGACATAATTTTGTGTTTTGTTTATATAAAGTTATATAAAGATGGTTCATCTTGCTGAATTTTGACATAGACATGAAGGATGCCAAATTCTGTGAGATTCCCTGGGACTTCAAGGTGGCCTAATGTGCCTACATTGGAATGGCTGCTGCATCCAAGTAGCTCAATGGCATTTAACAGCTTGAAGGGGTGCGAAATTCTGTGCTTTCTGTCTTACAATACAAGTCTTTGCAAAAAGACTAACACTTTTCAGATGTTGCTGAAGCCTTGGAAGCACTCACATTTTAATGCATTTGCAAGGCTGGGTATTGAAGGAGTGAAGAAAAATGAGGTATATGCAAAATCCTTCCAATTTCTTCAGATTTTTCCCTGTGAAGAAATAAACCAAAACATTTTACCCAGTGGACAGCCCCTTTTCTCTCTGGCTAACTGAGCTTCCTTTCTTTTATCATGTGGGAGACATGAAAAAGTTTCTGTGATTTCACTGAATTTCCCTGGTAGCACTTGTACGTTAAAGTGAATAAAGGCACTTCGCTGGAATATTTTTAATTTATAATGCTTGCATATTTAATAACTATTAAATATGAATATCTAGGTGAGGGGAATAACTTTATTTTGCATTTAGGTTCTGTCATTAGACAATGTTTTGTTTTACATATTACTTCAATAGTAGCTACATTTAGTAGCTGAAATTATAAATCAAGTGTTTGTTAAAAGTTGGTCCATATAAATATTAAATATTAAGCTTTCTACTCTTTCCTTCATAGAGTACAGTTCTTATTGTGAAAATACTTCATTCTTTGCTTCTCTGTTTTTAGGGACTTGTTTAATATTTCAGCAATATTTTATTCCCAAAATACTTTAAGAACATACAATTATTTAAAAAGTCAGTCAAATTAAAATATCTGTTATTCTCTCTCAACAGATTTTACCTGATTAGTGGTGGAGTTCCATTCATTATCTGTGGGATTACAGCAGCAACCAATATCAATAATTATGGGATTGAAGGCAATGCACCATAGTAAGTATAAGCTACTGTCATAAAACTTTTAAGGAAAATAGACTCTGTTTCTTATCCAAGTATATGTAGCTGGCTTCATAAAGGGTACAAGCATGCAATTTTGGATGAAATCTGTTACAAAATTTCATTAAATATTAGCTGTGAAAGAAATGCAATGTCTTAATCTGGAGATTGCTGCTTCACCTCCACCAATTTGACTCCATTACTGGCAATACAATCACCTTTCATTAACAGATTTACTTTTCATTTACATCTGAATAAGTTAAAGATATTAAAAATACCTAATGAATATCATATCTAATGCAGCTATTAATTATTTAAATATTTTCATTTCATTATCAACCGTGATTTGATATCCTTCTGGCAACTTAGAGCAATTTAAAAACAATAATGTAAGAAAAGGACAAGTGAAAATCCCTTCCCCATTTCCTCCACTCCTGTCCCTCCATTAAAACCCAAATATTTTGGAATTTCACCACCTGAAAGTGTTCCAGTCACAGTACCTGGCAATCCTGTCATAATCCTTTCGTGTCCTTGTGTGTAGGCAGGTGTTTCAGTAGACCTCCACAAGCTCACCAAGCATCACATTGTTATTAATTCCTAATTCTTGGCATGGAGCATGTAAGTACAGTAAGTCTTTCCATAAAAGCCTAGCAGAAAGTGAATTAGACTGCAAAGTTAAATGCAGTGTGTGTAACAGATCAGCATGGCAATGACTGGCACACTAATGGATATTTTAGTACTCTGGCAGCACTAATACTCTAGAGGACATCACTCTTAGTTACTGCTTTGAGCATCTATTGTAACACATTTGAAACTGGTTATGTTCTGGGCATGAGAAGTGGCAGCCAAGGAGAATGGTTCATAAGTGAGCATCTGGCTCCTTAAGGACATTTGTGTAGGTAATTGAAATTTAAATTCCAGTAAGAAATCAGTGCGTGCCATGGCTAACTGTATGCTCTGCCTAGGGCACAACTTATATATTTATTCAAATTTATCTGATTAAACGGCCAGTTTATAATCAACAGTGTATTATAAAGCTCTATTACTTATGTTCATAAATATGAGACATTTTTCATTTTGATGCAGTTACTGGGGTTTTACTTCTTTAATCATGTAAATGTAGCAAATCAATACCTGGTGCTACCGTGTGCACAGAAAACAAGGAACAGATGAGGAATTATAAGATTATAAATTAATTATAAGATTATAAATTATAAGATTGAGTAAAAAGCTTCTAATTCCGTGGCAGCATAGTGAGTTATGTGCCTTATTCTTTTTTTATAATATTAGTAAAGTAAATTTAGATGCTCAGACTTGAACATTTTTTACAGAATAGATTTTGTAAGTGATCCACAATGAGATTCTACTTGAAATAACAGCATCCCATGAGACTGTTCCACTTGGGAGCGTTCCACTTGGGAGCATTCCACTCTCCACATCAAATATGCAGCGTTCAAATGTATTTCACATATTCATGTAGCTTTGTGTTCTCTGCTTACCCAATTAAAAATAGGTAGTAATTTACCTATATTTTCATGAATATCTTTCAGGGAATCTTTTCTTGTGCCTGTCTAACAGTAAATTGTATACTCTTTGGAGTGTTTCTAAGTTCATCAATGCATTTATGTATGTTTCTGTTTAAGTTTCACATTTCAAAAATTCAAAGTCATTATTCTGCAGTTTCTTGCTGTAAAACCCAGTGGGACTGTCTCTATTTAGCTGAGAGGTTCTCAGCCTGGGAGAAAAAGTCATTCTGTCCTTTTTATAGTAACTTGTAGATAATTCCTGGCTAGACAAGAATCTGATACCAGAAGTTTCCTCACTGGAACTGGAGGAACTGCAACTAATCACACACATCTAAATGAATATGAAGTGTCACACAGTGTCACTTTTAGAGCTAGAATCATCTTGACAGATCACCTGGTCTGTCTTTCTGACCCCGTGGGAAATTAGCTATATCCAAACCATTCCTGACAGTTATTTATCTGAGGTACTTTAAATCCTCCTGTAATGGATAGACCCATTTCATTCCAACAGCTTATTATCCTAATTGTCCTAACAGCTAATAAACTTTTTTAAAAATCTAATTTAGATCTTTCTTAGTGCAGTGGGCTTAAGCCCATTACTTCTTGTCCAAGTCCAAGAGACAAGGTAACTTATTCTTCTTTCCAGAAATCCATGCAATATTTAGGATATAAGAACCGAGTAGCTGCTAGGCTATACTGCCAGCTCAGCTCTCTGTCTGTAACCATGGCTAAAAGCAGATCATAGAGGAGAGTCAAAATGAGGCAAATGTTCCTTCTCCCTCTAACCCTCTTTTCCAGTTTCCATCTAGGATTTCATTAATGTTTTCTCCTCCCATGTTGGTTTAATCAGATCATTTGTACTTAAAACAGTCCTCTCAGACTTATGCTGGCCTGTGAGCTACTTCAAGCTGCTCTAAAACAGTTATGGTTATATTATTTAAAGCCTAGCAAACCATAATCATGCTACAATGATATTGTGGTACTAACACATCACAAAAAGACCATCAGTTTCCCTAATTTTTCTGAGGATATTCAGATTGACAGGAACTCTAGAAACAGTGCAGAATTCAGAAATGGCACGTATCTCTGAGGTCTGCTCACTGCAGAAAGTGGTAACAGTTCTACTGGAAGTCTTTTTTCAGCCTCTCTTGGTACTGAGGCTGTTCTCTGGAAAGAAGAAAATTCTGTAAGAACAGTCTCCAGGCGTAAGAATTTGTAGCAGTGTTCATTGATACAAACCACTGAAATCTGTACATTTCTATTGCTTACACAGAGTGTATAAACTATGCCTCATTTGCTTTTTAATCAAAGTATTAGTGCTGACATTTTAATAGTAGAAAATGGGTTGACATAAATGGTCTTATACTTCACTGCAATTCTGGAGTCTAAATTGACCTACTTTTCTTGGAAATTTTCAGTTTTAATAATCTGTAAATGATACCATATGTTCTATTCTATTAAAAAAAATTAGAAAGTGATGCCTCAGCTTAATTAATATTAAAGACAGGCTCCCTCTCTCCACAAGTTGAACTTCGGAGATACTGCTGTGTCACACTAGTCAGACAACAGTCAGTTGTCCATCACATCTAAGGTGGGCTCTGAAATGTTCCTGACTCTCTCTTTTTATTGTTTTCAGTTGCTGGATGGCCTGGGAGCCCAGTCTGGGTGCATTTTATGGGCCGGTGGCATTCATTGTGCTGGTGACCTGTGTTTACTTCCTGTGCACGTACGTGCAGCTGAAGCGCCATCCTGAGCGCAAGTACGAGCTGAAGGAGAAGACAGAAGATCCACAGAGAATGCCAAGTGCTGATGTGGGCCATGGTCATATTACAGACCCTGTGTCCGTTCCCCAGGCAACCTGCCCCATGATTTCTTCTTCCTTATTGGAAAATGAGCATTCATTTAAGGCTCAGCTTCGAGCCGCAGCATTCACTTTGTTCCTGTTTACTGCCACTTGGACCTTTGGAGCGCTTGCAGTATCTCAAGGTCATTTCTTGGATATGATATTTAGCTGTCTTTATGGAGCCTTCTGTGTGACCTTGGGGCTTTTCATCCTGATCCACCACTGTGCAAAGCGAGATGATGTGTGGCATTGCTGGTGGTCCTGTTGCCCATCCAAAAGAAACACCTATTCTGTGCAAGTCAACGTGCGCCCAAAGGTCAACGTCAATGGCGACACCCAAGGCCACGCACCTTGCCTGCAGGAATCACCATGTCCCAACAAGTCAGCTGTGTTTAATCACCCAGCAGCGAGCCACTGCAAGCTCACTAACCTGCAGGCAGTTCAGAACCACGTCAACTGCCTGTCACCCGTGACGCCCTGCTGTGCAAAAATGCACTGCGATCAGCTGCTTGATGATGAAGCCCACATTCATGTCCACAACGAGGGAACCTTCAGGCCCAACATGCACATTCATAGATGTCTGAAAAGCAGAACTAAGCCACGTTACTTCAGCCGGCACAGGTCTGCGGGGGAAAGAGAGTACGCCTACCACATCCCATCGAGCATTGACGGCAGCATCCACAGCTCGCACACAGACAGTCCCCACAGCACGCACGAGAGCCAGTCGGGTCACAGGCGGGCCTGCTGCTCCAAGAGCGATCCATACCCGACCGTCAACCAGCCCGAGAGCAGCGATGCGAGTACTGTGATATACAGCTGTGGTAAAATGCCAGACACTGACTCTGTGCACCACCCAGCTCACTTTGAAATGCACCCGCGGACACAGTCACTGCCATTTAACACAGCAAATCACAACGGGATTCTCAAGGGAAACATGCATGAAGCCATGATATACAGCTCAGATAGTACAGGAAATATCAAAACTGGCCCTTGGAAAAATGAAACTACTGTGTAGTTTGTGGGCCATCATAACGTGTTTTTTGCCCTAAACCATCGTTATCTTTGTTTTTATTCCAAAATAAATATGGCGATATGTTTGCGTAGCTCATCAGTAAATTGTACAGCTTTTCATTTTCTTTGTAAGTGTCAAAAAAAGAGGGATAGTGACAGTTTTAAAGTGAAGTTATTTTTAAAAGAAAGTTATAAAATTATTCTGAATGATAATGAGAAAATGAAGTCTAGACAATTGAATAAGAGAGGCAATATCCTTTTGTTATACAGAATGATCTTTCTTTTAAAACATCATTTGCATTCATGTTTTCACTTTTTTTCTTTAGTAACTTTAGACACTTTTTATAAACATATCAGCATCTTAAACTTTTACTTATTTATTTTTGTAGAAAAATATTATTACTGTGCCATGGATTTTAATCAGAAGTGGCTGTGGTAGAAATGATAAACAAGATTTTTTAAAATTGCAGCTTTTTAGATATACAAAAGTGATACTGCCTCTAAAAACCTTCTGTAGCATATGGCCTGTAAAGTCATAATGTACAGTCTCTGTTCTGTCCTTTTTCTTGTTGGAGAGAAGTGCTAGGTAATGTCTCTGTTACATTTTTGGTGCTGTATTGGTTGTATTTTGCATGACATATGTCAGGATAAACCATTTGCTGTTTTCTAGTGTTATACGTGTTTAAAAAAAGAACAAAAAAAGTGTGGTACAAGGCTGTGAAAAACCCTATCGATAGTAATCTAGAGCATTATAAATCTACAGGAAAAAAATCACTCTGCACTAGTTTAAGTGGCACAATCCTTTGTATAAGGTTATATGATAGCTTTGATAAGGGTCCACTCTAATGTCTTTACAGAGCATGCACTACTCATTGTATGTGGCACTGTGTGGTGTAATTGCAATTGTCTCAATAAGTTTTACACTCCTTTGTAAAGTATGCCTTTTAAACAAATCTGTAAGCTGTTCCATGGTAACCTTTCCACATCTTTCCAGCAGTTTTATCATTAACTCTTTGAGGACTACAGTTATTTTCTTAAAGTAGCTTATTCTAGTTCAGAGATACTGTATATATGATATTGTCTATTTAGTTACATGATCAATGTAGTCCAGAGTTGTCAGGAAAGAGGAAGTACAGTAATTTTCTAAAAACACACCTTCTTAGAATCCATCTATTAATTTCACTACTTGCTTTCTGAAAACCCATTTCCTCCCCTAGCAAATTTCAGATTGTCTTAATCCTTTAATGCAAATTTGACCTTCAGAGAAGTTCTTTATGTTCATGATTTCTGCTGAATTGTAGGGCATTCCAGGGTCAGTGGCATTCTTTATTAACAAGGCTCTTGGCAAGATTTTTTTCATGTTTCCATGAACATCTGGACACAAAGCATCAACTCACAGTACAGAACTGCATCAGAATGATCCCTATATGAAATAAAACTGCTTTTTACAAATAGGGAGGGCACAGAATAATAATAGATTTCCGAAAGTGAATGGGAGCATAGAGCTGGGAGGAAAATGTCTACAGTAGAAAGTGAACAGTGCATCCAGAAATGAGAGAAAAAGCACAATTCTGTATGTTCTGTATTCCCATTCAGAGGTTTCCTCCCAAATTTGCCCTAAACCAGGACAGCTACACAAGGAAGTTTGCTATGTTGTCTTCACACAGGCTTGTGTAATTGCTGCAGAGAGGAAATAGAAAATTTCATTGAGACCATCAATCTGTGATTCTCTGTGTCTATGTGACAGAAATCTTGACCATACTTCAGCCCCATATTTTTTTGCTATTAGAAGTTTATTGGACTCTACCTTGTTTTTTTTTTTTATAAGTAGGAATAAATTTCCTAATAGTGTACATAAAGATGACAATTGTTAATAATTGTTAGAATGTTATAAAAACATGTAAGTCAGATGAATGTGTTCTGCAGTGTTGCAGGTGGGAATTAGTACTCAAAGGGTTAATGCTCAGTATCTGAGTGCAAGAAATCTTGTTTTTCTGTATTTTTGTAAATTTTAAATATATATTGTAAACTCCAGCAGTGCAATGTATCCATCTCAGATTGTGTATTTTTAAAAGGTAAGCAAGAAGAATGCACTAGGTGGTTGTCAAGTTTTAAGTCAGTATTCAACAGTTTCACGACTGCTTCTTTAGCTAATACAAAAAAAGACAAAACACTGAGCTTTATTATGTATATGCTGTATATGCTTGAACTGTCTCTAAACTAAAATACAGTATTTTTCTTTGTTTGCATACCGAAATATTTTCTGTTTCATAATTGTTTTTTTTTAATATTGCTTTTACTCATTCCACATAGACAGTGAGCCCTAAATAAGCATAATGTGAAATCCACTTCTCTGTGTCTCAGCACTATGTATATGTATATTCTGTAACAGTAAAATTGTAGGAAGTCTGTAGACCATTACACAAAATATCACACACACACACACACTCACAGAGCCAAGGTGAAATGCTTGCTCTGTAAGAATCCACTCAGTAAAATCCTTTATTCAGCTTGTGTTTTAATCACCTCTGTTATTTTGTCTGAGAGGCCAATTCCATCTTCATAATGGCTTACAAAAAAGTAAATAGGTGCTGCTTCCCACAGAATATCTTACGTGATAAAACTCTCTGGAATTCAAACGTAAAATATTAAAACACTTTTCTTATTCTGTTAAAAATTAATTTAGTGAATATTTCTGGGCTAATTTGGAAGAGATGTGTTATGCAATAATCTGTTTGCACATTATTTTTCCAGAAAATAGACAGCATATCTACAGAGTAGGAGACATGATATTAAATAAATATAAAAATGTTTTGTAACATCAAATTTGATCAAAATGCTTTTTATGCTTTTGGTTTTTTTTTCCCCCGTTAAGATAAATGAGATCATTTCAATGCTTTGGAAGTCTGGTTTTGATTTATTGTGGGGTTTTGGTCATTTATAGTCAGTGAACCATTACTATTTTACTTGATTTTCTTCCTTATAAAAATAAAGTCAATGAAATAAATAACCAGAGTATAAAAGATATATTGTCCTAGTAAATTCCTCACAGACACACGTAAAGTATTTTAAAGTCAGTTTTAGTTTTGGTGATTCACTGATGATAAAAAAAATGGTTGAACAGATTTTACTGTTCACTTTCTGTCCGAGATTAAGCAAGAGGAATTTCATCCAGAGAAAGATCATTTTCGGAGAATGATGCAATCAACAGAAATCTGAATAGCTTGTACCAGGATAAAAATATGCTCTTGCTGTAGTGTTGTTCTCTACATAGAGAAATTCCAGTTTTCATGACTGAATTTGAAATCACATAGGCTGTTTACGAGAAGAATTCCTACCCAGCCTCATATAATGAATTCAGGTGTAAAAATAAAGCATACATTTTTGCACATTATGTCTGGTCATATGTGTTGTTCCCAAGAAGTCTGTTGATTGTGTCTGCACTGATGTGACTGAGCAGCTGTTCTCCTTCATCACACAGCTGCCTGCCAGCTACCCTGTGAGCACCCTATCCAGATGTTAGCCCACCGCAGGAGCTTCACTGGGGCTATAAAGCATTCATCCTGCCTGAACCAAAGCAAAGTCTGTGCTTAAAGCAAAGTCAAGGCACCTTTGATGCACAACACAGGCAATTGGGCAGCCCCCACTTGAACACTAAGCTTTGAAGGCAGATAAATGTAATGCAAGTGGATTTAAACTGTTATAAGTTCTCCTCCCTCCATCTCTCTAAAGGACCTGGCTAGTAAGTCTACTGCCTACAGATAGCTACCAAATCCAAACAAACCCAGGTAAAATTAGACAGTTGACCTAAAATTCCTGGTTAGCTGAAATGAGTAAAACAGCAAAACCTGGTTAACAATCAGAGAAGCCCAAGCTGGAGAAAACCTCTTTGGATGCTCTGTCACAAAGACGCTTCTTGTTGGTTATTTGTGGAGACATGGAAAGAAGCATCCTAGATGCCTGAAGATCTGAAATTGCTCTTGGGCACACACTGTTGCAGCTTACAAAGCTGATATCAACACAAATTCAGAAGTAGCTTCCACTGTAAATTATATGCCTCTTTACAATGAAGAGATTATCTGACATTTCACTATTTGGGAAAAAGAAAATTGTCGTCACAATCAGGCTAATCACCATTTAATCATATGATCTTCTTTGCATGAAAACAGGAAAAAGGAGACCACCTGTACTCCTACTGAGTTTTTACTGCCTATGAAATGTCAGGCTGATGAAGACATTGGCAGCTCAGCAGCTTCCTTGCCAGAAGATAAATTCAGGTTCCTGTAGCAGCATCCTCCAGTTCAGAAAGAAGCTGTAGAAGGCAGCTGGATCAATCAGAATTCATTGGCTGGATTTAAAGGCTGGCTGGCTGACTTCAGTTAAGCAATTTCAGTAGTAACCTGGTGCTCTAGGCAGCTTTTACTTGCTTAGTTAACTCCACAAGGAAAGGAGATTTTGGCCTGGTTGTTTGGGATTTTTTTCGCTGTGCCCTGTAGACTGTTTTCTAATTAGCAATTGAATAACTAAGAAGAAAACTTCATCTACAAGTTACCTTGACTGTAAGCCATGGCTTTCTGTTCCCTATTAGGGGGTCTGTGAAGGTGCAAGTGAATCCCTGTTCCCTTACCTGACCAGCCTATTACCTGAGTTTTTTCAGAAGCCAAATAAGAAAGCATCAGTGAATTCGGGAGAATATTAGAGAGCTCACTTCTCTGCAGGGAGGGTTGAAATTTGTAAACTATAGAGCTATTCAACCTGAAACAAATATCCTGCCTTGAAGTTGTGCAGCTGGCCATGCCTCTGAGGTAAGGGGTTCTTTGTAAACATGGTGTCTGCATACCCCATAGGTACTGCTGTCTCTTTACATCTTGATCTGTTTGACTTGTGTAGTGCCTTGCAGTCTGAACAACAAAATGACTGACTGTTCCCATCAGCCCATCACTCTGCTCCAGCTGTTTGCCTTAACCTGCAGCACACTGCTGTGCAAGATTCTCCAGCATAGTCAGTGTTTTCATTCATTGTTTCCCAGGTACTCAATAACACCTGAGGAAAGCAGCAGGAGGAGTTTATTTTGGGACTAGGGGGAATTTCTGGGAGAAGAGAAAGCAATAAAACACATTATTCATATTCTTCTCACACTGCTTTCTTTTGGTAGCCCATTTGTTAGTGAGCTATAAGCAGTTACAGTCACTTATTCTCCGATTCGTTCCATTGCAAGACCTTGTTCTCCACTAATTATAACATAGCTGAAAGTTAAGCATTTAGCTTGATTTATGCCCCCAGCAATTACTGCCCTCAGATGGATGACTTTACAGCAGCTGCAATGTTTTCAACAGAGGCTTGATGAAAGAATGTCTGTCCACAATAACACCTCTCAGTGATTTTGTAATAGCTCTGTCTTCAAGGCCTACTTTTGGAAAACTTTGAGAAGCATGGGTATTACAAGAAAAGGGCATCTCTTGCTGGTTCTGTAAAGGAAGTGGTTCAGTAAAGATAATTTAGCCACTAAAAATATCACAATATATTACTGTGAAATGTCTCCCTTCTTAGGCTATGTATGCCCCAACTGGGACCACACTCACTGATCTTGTGCTGCTCTAAAGGACCAGCCCTATAAATGATACACTTCAGCTGCCCTGAGCTAGGACAAGGATTGAAAACAGGGAGCTTTGGTTCTCACCTTCTCTGCCAAATGCTCCAGTTTGTCCCCTTCAGAGGCACTGTGATGGAATGGAGGGGAGAACTGACTGGCTTGTACGAGGGAGGCAAATGCTGAGCTAGAAAAAATCAAAAAGACGCTGAGCTTCTAGCACTGGATCAAGTTGAGTGGAGCAAGCTGATCAGAAGGAGAGAGGCTGGTGTGAGTATGGAGTTGCAACCTGTCTGCAGGACTAATTTGAAGGAAAGAAAAAGAAAAAAATTTAAAAGAGGGACTTGGAGGCTGGAAATAAACTGGGACCAAACTGGTCATTGGGAGAGAGGAGGAGGAGGAAGGTGAAACAATTATGTCCATGAATCTTTCCAAGTTGAGTATGAAAGCCAAGCTTTGTGACTCCTCTGCCATGAGTAAATAGCTGAAAACCTACTGGTTTTCAGTAGGTTATTGCTATTCAATTATAATATTGTCCTCATACAAAATGACTGTATTAGTGCTGTCAGCTATTCCAGTAACATGACAGAAATCTGGGTATTGAATCACAGATGCTCAAAGCTGTTGATTAACCAGATATTTCATGTCCCAGATGACAGAATATCTGTATTTTTAATGTCTTTTGAAATCCAGGAGCTATCACAAAAAAGACAACTGATTTCACACAGTGTGAGTGAAGCTGAATGTCAAACACACCAAACTGAGGAACTGTTAGAATTAAGGCTGTCTTTGGAACCTCATTCACGGCTTCAGTCTGTCTTTTGATGTTGTTTTTCAGTATTTGAGTTCATGCTGCTTTCTAACACTTTGGCTTTGATGCTGCACATTTAGTGCTCTTTAAATGTGTGCTTTTTGTGTACACCTAGAGGTCAACCACTTATTTCATTGTAAGCTTTCTTTTCTATCTTTTTTCCATGGTTGGTTTGTTTGGGTTTTTTTCCTGGAACTTTTAGAGAAGAGGTTCTTAGAAGAATTTTGATGTTGAAACTTTCTGGCAAGACAAGTTCTGCTTCTCTAACCTTCCCTGAGCTGAGTACTAGAATGGAAGAAGTGGATTGAAGGACTTTCCATTGAGCTTCTGCTTGTTTGTTTGGGTTTGTTTTTTGGTGGTTTTTTTTCAAAAGTAGTTGTATAATTGTCCCAAGTGTTGTCATTGCAGTCAGGAGAAGGGGCAGGCTGAGGTCAGAAAATGCCTGCCTGACTGTGCAGTCTTATGCTCTCTTACCTTAATGATGATAATTTGTGTTGACAAATGGCTGTAAATCCCATCTTCCCTGCAAGAGAACCTATACTGGAAAGCCTCCTATGGAGCAGAGCCCTGGGGCTGCTGAGAAGGGCAGCACATGCCCTGCCCCTCCAGCCTGCAGGATGAGCCAGCTCTGGCCACTGAGGGATGGACATACTTTTGTCCCTGGCACTGTGCAGTGGCCTCCTCCAGCCAACAGCTAACCTTGCACACCAGGAGAGGCTCACTGCAGGTTTAGGTCATTATTCAAAGGTCATTCTGCTGTGAGATCCAGGAAGGTCCCTTTCCTTCAAACTCACACTTCCTTGCTAACTCTGAGCCCATTGCCCAAGCCAGAAGCTGGAAAGTCCCAGTCCCCTTGACAGGATGGCATAAGAATGCAACATCAGCATGGAAGAGTGGTTCCTCTGCATCTGGCATAAAACCTGATGAAACCTTCTCTGTGTTCCTATATATGAGGAACAAAAAAGCAGAGAGGAGAGAGTTAAATGACCAGCTAATCTCTTCTAGGATAATAAGGGGAATAGTTTAAGTGCTGCAACAAACAAAACAAACCCCCAGCCATTCTGAGTCAGTATGGAAGCCTTAACTCCAGCATTATAATGATGTTGTATTCCACCTGACAGCACAGCACAAGCAACGTGACACCCAGTCAAGGGCTATATAGTACATTCAAAGTAACTACACTTCACCCACAGTACTTTTCCCCTGGATAAAAATAAGCTGTACACAGTTGTACCATGGAAAAATTTTCTGCATCTTTTGATACACTGGTGGGCTGTCTTAGGTTAAGGACCCATTTAGTGTGGGCATGCACTTAAAATGTTTTTGTCATATTGGAGTGAAAAGTGGGAAAGTTACTTCTTTTTTTTTTTTTTAATTACACAGAAAGTCAATCATCAGTGTTACACTGAGATGTTGTTTTTCTTCAGTATGTAGATCACACAGACCCAGAGAGCTGCACAAAAGAGCACTACACCAAGGGTGAAAAACAACCACAGGAAGTGGGGAAAAAATCCTCTTACAGGATCCTGAGCAGTTCTCAACTATATCTGTAAGGGAATGATTTCAGATCATGCAATCTGCTTCATTATCCTGCTCATCTTCTCAGTGTGTTATTAAGGCTCCACTTGCTTAACAAAACCAGGAAGATCAGAATATGCCAATCAAATCTGAAATGACTTAAACAGTCTGTGGTATAAGTGGCTTACATATTTCATTGTAGGTTGATGCAGGGAAACTGCTGATACAGACAAAACATACAGGTTATAATTTCAAAGGCCCTGGAGCTGTAGGATAAAAAAATCTTTAGCAAAAGTCCTTTTACTTAGACAAAGTAAGAAGAAAATATCTTATGCAGGAAATAGGAGTTTTGAATTTAAATCAGTGAAACAATAAAAAGACTGACAAAGAGGCATTTTGAACAGCTCAGCATAGGCTTTCCTTCCTTGTGTAACCACTGCTGGATGTGAAAAAATGTTCAATTTATGCAGTCCTTAGTCAAACTTTTTTCCTTTTAGATGCAGAATTGGGCAACTTTCCTTTGGTTGCCATGGGTGTTAGACTTAAGTGCACAGTGAACAGCAAAGGCTCAGCAAATGGTTTAGAACCCAGTCTGAGACCAACAAACTGCAGACCTCATGAAATTGAGGTTTTCTGCCATAGCATGGAGTGAGTGCTGGCATGCATTCACAAATGGAAGGATCCAGAGGTCAAGTGTGTGAAAATGAAGGAGAAATGGAGTGTAAAGGGGAGGAGGGTGTGGTGATGGGTTACTGGAGGAGCACAAGGACCTGCTGAAATGGTGTGAACATAAGAATAACCACAAGCCCTGGGTGAGAAAAGGAGCATACTAAGCAGGACCAGTGCTTCTGTTGTGATGGTCACTCGGGAAGAATGACAAAACATTAGCTGATATTTGGACAATAGCATCAAAGATAGGTTGAAAACTGGAAATATGCTTCAAGGCATGTAATGTGCTCACATTATAGAAAGAGGGAAAGAGCAAAAAAAGTTGGTTTAATCACTGCCCACAGGTAACTAAATGGGTAGAAAGTACTTTACAGGAGGGTCTTTAATCTAGCAGCAAAGGTATGAAAAGATCCAGTGATTAGGAGCTGAAAGTAGCACTTCCCCTTTAATCTGCAGAAGTAATTAACTTCATAAAACTTTCTGAGTTATATGGTATGTTAAAATTTTTACCTCAAAAGAGGATATCTTTTAGCAATGTATTTTTCCCTTCAAACACAATTTTTTGACCTTGGTGCTATAAGAACTACAGGGTAAAATTTTCCATGCAGTTTACATTATATTTGATGTTCACTAGATTTAGCCTCAGGAAAAAAAATCCTCCTTTCAGACAGGTATTGTTGAGGTGAGTTAGACTAGGAAGGACAATATCTCAGCCTGCCTATGGAGAACCTATGAAACTGGGTTGTATTCCAACAACCTTGACTTTGACCTTCGTGGCACTGTTCAGTTTAAGCGCTATTTTAATATTTTCTATTCCAGGTTCTTTGTAAAGTTGTACGTTTGAGTAGAAAATCTTCGTATCCTGAAACATAAAAAAGTTCCTAGTTACTGTTTATAATTAAAAACTCCCTTAAATTCTGACAGAAACTACAATGGTGCTTCCTTAACTAGATGTTATCACTATATCTTGTAAAAGTCTGCATTAAATCAAACTCTTCCTTATCTCCTCTCTAGCACATAATTTCCAAAATTTGAGCTATATTAAGCTATATTTGATGTTTCTAATTTACTTCATTTCTTACAAACTTCTCGGTACTGCTGATAGTAGAATACATTCTTTATAGTCTTCTATTTTTCTGTCTTTCCTGAAACTGGTAAAATAATCCCAGATTTCTCATTTACAGTAGTAGAGAAATTGAACATCTCGAAAGTTTTCTAAAATATTATTCTAATGTCTAAGTCCAGTTCATCTTCCTTATTCTATATATTTACTTAGTCTTGATGTAAAATGATTGAGTCTTTAGTCTGTTGGGAGCAAGGTAAAGCAGCCTTGTGCCAGGATTCCAAAGTACTGCACAGAGATTGGCATCTTCTGGCTGGACGCAGCCCTGGTTTTGCACTTTGTACCTGTACTCCTCAAACTGTGATGAACAGGATTTCTGTTCCTAGACTGCAATAAGAGATGGTCCTTTTCTTGTTCCTCTTTCCAGCCTCATGCACAATGGTTTTTTTCATATCCTGGTTTACATTACCTGACTTTGGATTTTGCACTGACTGCTCACACTGCTGTTATTCCACTCAATTTTCTTGTTGTTCTAGAAAGGCAGCTTGGGTTCAGTGCTGACCTCATCTTACCTGACAGCCCCAGGTCTTCTGCTGGCAGGGTAGGTCATAGCTGTGATCTGAAATGCTCTTTGCTGTCTTTTTCTCTCTCCTCCAAGATATGAATTTATCCAGGGAGATAATGAAGCTGCAGTCCTCATGGTTTCTCCTTCTCTCCTGCCTGCTGCAGCATACTGAGTCCTATAAAAGGATCACTTGTGTCCTTTCTCAGGCATGCTGTGTAACTTTAGTGCCAGGCATCCACACTGTCCTCTACTTTATTCCTCCTTCGTGAAAATGCTTCTGCTGTGCAGCACTTAGCCCTGCTTGATTCTCTGCGTTATTTGTTTTGAAACATCTACATATTGGAAAGGTTGTTTTGATTAAAGACATGTGGCAAAGTGGATTGAAATGATTTCTGCTCCTTCTTTTAGTAATTGTTTTATTTGCCCTGTCACCACTTGTTTATGAGTACTGCAACATGAGCACCACAGCCTGTTTGGAAATGTCCTCTGCTGACATTCCCCAAAAGCACCCCATCTACCAGGAAGTATCATTCCTCATTTTTGTACTAAGCTGTCTGAATTCTTCCTTTTTCACTCCTGTGTTGCCCCTAAAGCTCCTTGCTATATCTTGGATTTCATCCTCCTTGTCACTCTTTGCTCTGTGTGGCTCAGACAGCATCCAGATGGTCTCTTCCTGAAGTGAGCCTGTTCTGGAAACAGCCTCACTGCTGTCACTCACCAGAGGACAAAGCTGACCTGAAAAGACTGTGCACAGCACAGAAAGGTTATTTCTCTTTCACTGGTAGCTAGGAGTTCCACAGCTCTGCACTGCAAATATGTGTGTGTGTGCGTGTGTGTGTGTACTGTGTGTACACTTAGAGATTCACACACAAAATTAACATTGGCTGAGTGCTTGTTACTGCCTCCCACCGTTTGGAACAAGCAGATCATGCTTTCAGACTATTTCTTCTAATCCGAAATATTCTGAGTATTTTTAGTATTTCCTACTGGCTTTAAATGGATCTTGCAATTTTCTAAGTGTTAAAGGTAATCCAACTCCGTATTAAAAGGCTGAACTATTTAAAACCTCAGAAGGTTTTTTTCAGTAGCTGTAATTGCTCTTTCACTTACAAGTGCCTCCCTAGAGATACAGGGAGCTGTAAAACTACAATTTTGCAGTGGCTAGACAAAATAAGACCTTTTATATATTTCATCTGAAATACGAAATATACAGAAAAATACAGAATATACAGAAAAAAATACTTTAGCAACTTTAACTTCCTTTTAAAAAACTCTCTTCCTTGGAAATGTCTTGATTTACAAGCAAAGGATACTACCATGCATTATTTTTAGAGAATTGGAGCCATATGGTTCTAATTCAAATTATTTCAGATGTATGTAGTTTGCAAATGGAAATTCCCCCATAAACCATTAGATATTGATGAGTTTATCCAGTTAAGAGTTAAATGAGACTGCAGTCTATCTAGTCATAACAATTAGAGGCAGAAATCATTAATAATTTAATTATAATCACTCTTTTGACTGTGGCTGGTGTTGAAGATTGCAAGTAGGAAACGCTCACATAATTATTATTCTGAAGATCATTCAGGACAAATAAAAGTCTGAAAAAGATGTTAAATCTCTTAAAGGACTTATTTTAATTATTTTAAAGTCATACATTAATTAAGGTGTTTACTTATTAATCCTTGGAAATTGAATTCTGTACTCAGAATTAAGTGCTGTAATTTTCTCGAGTAACTAAGTGCCGTGTTTCTCATACATGAGAGGTTGAATTGCTCAACCTTAACTTTAGAATTTTCTATAATAACTTGAGGGATGCTGACAATTAACTCACTCAACAACTTCTCTACGCCTCTAGCAAGTTTTGTGGCTCTAACATCTCTCTCTTTAGAAATCTTGTTGGCCTAGTTTTTTTGGGTCATTTACCAGTCATTGTCTGCTGCTTCATTTCTTACTGGCCTAATTTGTCCATCTGGAATTGAAGCAGAATGTAGGCAGAATTGATTCTGTGGCTGCCCTTGCATGCCAGCTATCATAACCATCTGAAGTTGAAGCACTTTGCCATTTGTGGCTACTCTGGAGAATCCCCTCCTCACAGACATAAGGGATGGGCATGTTGACTGTTCTCACTGCTTTCTTTTCCTCATGCTGGCCCTCTGAAGGTAGAAAGGAAACTTCATAGACATTCTTACACATATATTCCTCTCCCTGGAATATCTTTATTAGTCAGAGTTTTAGTTATCATTATGAAAAACATTTTAACTCAACCTGCAGGTTCATGATTTTGTTCTTTACCTCTTGTGTGCAACACATTCCCCTTCCTACCCTCTCTTGAGTCACCCATATAAAGCCCACACTAAGCACTTCAGCCTCAAGCAGAGGATCATCCCTAGTGGTTGTTTAAAAATACATTATTATGGTCCAAATATTTTTTTCCTAGAAAAAGTAATGTTTTGAGGTACATGGAACATTGTAAACATATTATAAGAGGCATGAAAGAAATCAGGTTGTTTAGTTTAAGACTATGAATACTGCAATACATTCAAAGGCTTTTTCCAGCTTTTCAATCCTTGCAGGTCCCTTTTAGTCAAAAGAACTTCACTTTGCCTTCTGTCCTGCAGTTCCCAGGGAAAGCTGACAATCCTGCATCTTCACCAGAAATGCAGCAATCTCCCTGCAGATGCAATAATGCAAAGCCACAGTTCTGCCACAGCAGCACGGAGAGCTGCCTGGAAGGGCACTGGCTCGGGAAAAGGAGAGGAGCCTTCCAGATTCAGCTGTAAGCAGGCTCGGCTTGGCTTGGCTTGGCTTCTCTCCCTCCCTCCTTCCTTCCCACACCCTGACTGTCTGTGCAGGCTGTGAGAACTGTCACTGCACCAGCTGGAGCAGATTTAAATTTCACATGGGAAGTAAAATGTTGGTTATGACAACGTGGATAATTTTACCATTGTGCTGTAGTATAACAATTACCATTCTCTCTCTCACGTGACTCCATCTCACAAAAAAAACCCTGCACTGGAGCTGGAACCAAGAAGCCTGAGTATTGGCAGCTGAAGCCATTTGTCTTCTGCCTGGCTGATATCTTCTCCCACACTGCTTTCTGTGGGTTGGAGTTTCGCCCCAGAGCTCTTTGCCATTCAGTGGTGGCTCTGGCCTTGATGAGTTTCCCCTTTTCAGCAGCAAGAGGTTGTTCTCTGAGCTATGAGCACAGCAGTTGAGATGTTGCCTGATGGTTGTTCCCCAGCTGCTGCAGAGACTGCTGGATGCACCTGGTTTGTTGTGGCCCTCCAATTCCAGTGACATGTAAGGTCTTGGCAGATGTTGGCTGTGAAAACAATTTCCCTGTATTTGATTGACTCTCCTGTTTATTCATCAAAGCCTTCTAGAAAAGTCTGGAGAAGTGTTTAAGTGCTGAAGTCTGTTCAAGCCATTCTGAATTTCCCAAGCATACATATGCCATTGATTTTATGTTAACAGATCTGCTGTCTGCAGCATCTTCTCAAACTGTCTCTATCATAAGAAGCATTCACATGTTTGTGAAAGTCAGTTGCCAAATAAAAGATTAAAGCTTCAGGCTTGATTGTGGCTGTTAGCACCCTTTCAAAGGCAGTAAGTCAATGGTCTAAGGTAATTTACCTTTTCATACTGTTGGACATAGAATACATAGAATTTCTCTGAATGCCCATCTGAAATAGCTCTTCTTAGCTACAGAGTCATTTATTGCACCTGTGATTATTGGAGTAATTGAGAAGGTCTATTTTTTGCACATTAGACCAAAAATGAAACATTTATTTTGACACATTGGGCTACAGCCATCTGTGCCCCAGCATCAAAACATTTTTTTAATGTTCCATTTCAGCTGTTCCAGTTGGCCTCAAAAGAGCTTAAAACCTGGCAAAAATAGCACCAATGTTTAACTGTGCACAGAAGGTATTATTTATATGTCAGCAGCAAATTGTTGACCTTCTAGGTCTTTAACAGCTGTATATAATGACATGATCCTTTACACATGCTAGTTTTCATGGAATGTGTCACATGGCTCCTGTACAGAGCTGGGGGTCAGAAAATCATTTTGTGTTCTTCTCTTGTATACAAGACAGTACACAGGCACTGAGTGGATTTTCATCATATGCCACATACTATGTTATTTCATCAAAAGTAATAATGCACTTTCCTGGCATATTTTTTGTAGAAAAAAATGATTTATGTTAACCTGAATCTTTTCTTCAGATATTGGGTGACTAGTTCCATTTAAATCTCTTTGTATAGACAGATAGGGTATGTAATACCCCCACGGGCAAGAACTAGGACTTGGCTCAGATGACCTAATTTTGAGAGAGACAATAAGATTACTGAACTGAGGTGCAGCTGATATCAGAGCCCAAGGCCACCCCTAAGCTTTATTGCAGTTTATGTGATGGAAGGTCACCTCACTTTAGTGTCTGTAAATTGTAAAACAAACAAAAATATCAGTGCTGCAAAAGGCCTCACAGAAACCTCTGTTTTAAATAGAGTCCAGTTCTTTAAAATAAAGTTCTTTATAATACTTCTATTGTAATTTTTAATTTAATATTAAAGAGTATGGGACACAATACGTTTTTCTAAACTCTAAAATTAATTGTAACAGAAAATAAAAACACAGCAATCATTTTAACTGAATATTAAAGAAATGTGAGATAAGGCATCTGAGAAGTAATAACAAAATTTATGCAACAGCCCAAATACTTAACCTTTTTTTGGTCTCAAATACTGATAAAATCTTCCAGTTCATAAACAATAAATTCCAGATGCTGCCTGATATGACTTTTTTCCATTAAACTGAGGATGCACCTCAATCTGTAGAAACATTGCTTAGAAGTTACAGGGAAAATAAAATATCTTCAGCCTGATTTTTAAAGGAAAGGCATGAATTGGTCTCCTAGAAAAATTGTGAAAGTTTATCCACAGTTGTTGGTGTTGAAATGAAATCATTAGAGAAATAAATATCTTTCAATTCAAACTCCCTGCATTCCATTGGGACAGTAGCATGAGGGGAAAATAGATATTTCAGAGTTGCCCAGCTGCAGTGTCCTTCCATAAGTTACTGCCCTGTAAAAGCCAGCAAGTGTCCAGTGTCCCTCTCTTCTACCTGGCCAATGCTCAAGCACCTCATTTCAATTAAAAAAAATTATTCAGGGAAAAGGTTAATATTTATTAAAGGTGTTTAAGATTAAAGGAAACATTCTGCATTTTTTAATGCATGTGAAGTAGTCTAAATGAGAAAGAAATACTACAAAATTCTGTGAGCAGTGAGCTGGGCATCAAAATAGCAGCAGTGAGAATCAAAGGATGATCTGTTCAACTGCAAGTTGAAAGCCATAACTGGCTTTGAAACTAGACAGGTGAGCTCCAGGTTTTGACTGCAGTGTTTAGTTAAACCTTATTCCCTTCCCTAATGGGGAAGGGAACACATATTCACAATATGTGAATACACATATTTACATACACATATTATGACACTATTTATTTTCCCACACCTCAGTATTGTTCAGGAAGCTTGGGGTTAACAGAAGTGAGCAAAATCTATTTTTGAGACTGTCTGGGAGTTCACTTGGATTATTCACGGATGAATCAGCATGTCGTCATCTCCAAGCTCCAGACGCAAGAAAGGTACAGAACCCAGCCCCATGCAAGTCACGACTGCAGTGCAAGCCCTTTATCTGAGCAGTGTGAGAGCACAGCCCCTCTGCAATCAGAGGCAGGCTCAGAAGCAGTCAAGCAAGAGCAGCTCAGCTAAAGCTCTGGGGAAGAAAAGAAAATCCTGGCCCAAAATATTGTAAAATATAAATAACAGGACCAGTTTGGTTTGGATAAGCATATGCTGAATGACATGTGAAAGAAATAATATTCTATAAAACAGAGAAATCTCTCTTTTCCCAAAGGTAAAGCTGTTCATGGCAGTTTAAGGCCTTTCTTGTTCTTGTGACTCTGCCATACCTGCAAATGCCATCTGCTCTGATAAATTTTCATTGCATCAGTGTCATCGAGAGAAAGGTGCATGGGCAGCTAGCTATATTTATTTAGTCAGCAGCTTCAATATTTTCCTTTCTCTGTAAAACTCATCTGACATAAATGCAGGAGGTAAAGGCTCACTAGGGATTGTAGAGCAATGCAAATTTTATAGACGAGCTCAGTTATTATCTAAAACTTACTTGTTAACAATTCTGTAAAGTCCCATAGGGCAGTTGGTGCACATTGAGTTTTCCACAGAAATCTGGTGATTTGTAAGCCCATCCTTCAGTATTTTCCAGTGGAAAACCATGGTTTAGCCACTGCATCTCTAATGGGATTCTCTGCAATGTTGCCTAACCTACAATCTTTGGTGAGATCAATATCTCAGGGGCAAAATCTTCTGACATGGGTGAATGTAGGATGCTGGGATAATATGTGGACAAAAAGCTTATATTTAAATATTAAACTAAATTTGTGCAAGGTACTAAAATATTGCTTCTGCCTAGAAAATATAGCTCTCTGGTACATGTTACAAGATGTGAAGGCACAGGCAATGTTAATGAAGACCAAGGGAAGGCTGTAACTGTACAGAGCAAGTTGAACCATCTGATCTGCTCACCAAATGCTGCAGAATGGCCCCACTGGCTTCTTAGCCTGTGAAAAATCCTTTCTTATTCGAGTAGATTTAATACATTGATCTGTGCGTGCCAGGTATGAAAACTGTTCTGTATTTGAACTAAAAATTCATTGCACCTTGTCTGTGATTATAACGATGTGAAACAGTCAGTGGCCCAACACCACCAAGCTGGCAAATGCAACTCATCCATCCAAATGAAATTAATGTGATAATATCTGTCCAGCCTGGCCCACATCAGCACAGGATGCTTGAAATATATAAACAGAGAGAGATATTAGTGAGTAAATCACTGCCAGTGTAGATATTTTTTAAATTTTCATAAAAACAGAGAGAGATGAGAGAATATCTGGAGAGAGACCAATTACAAATAACCCTGCATGCACATGCATAATTAACAGGATTCAAGAAGCACTAATGATCATTCTTTTAACACAGCGTAAGTCTGCCTAGAGAGGTGAACACATCAAAAAACCTCAGCATGAAATTTTTAAAAAATCTTTGACTAGTTGGGCTTTGGGGAGCTTGTCAGTTTATTAACATTACTTTAACCTAATTTTAATTTTGTTTAATGTGATTTCTTTTTCTGTGAAGCTCTTTGAAAAAACTGTTGTTTATGCAAATAAACTACATGGAAAATTGGTTTTGTAACTAAATGACAGCTGACAGACTAGGCTGTAATAGTCAACTGGGAACTTCTAAAGCAGGATTTGTTTACTCTAGTACAAATTGCATAGCTATGATTATTCAGGACAGTAAATATCTTAATAGTGGCTATTTTAATTAACAGAGTCCTACGGCTGGATCTCAGTCCCCACTAAGACTGTTTTGTGCTGCTCCAGTGACAGCAAAAATAGCCTTAATCCTTATTTCAGTACTTGCCCTATTTAATATTTCAGAGGAGCTGGCATAATGAAGGTCAGATTTGTCCCATTCATTTCCTACCAAAACAATGTTTCTTGCTTGACTGTTTGCACAAACAATATATCCTACCATTTTTATCCTCACTGGCAGCCCTGACTTCACTATTTGCCTTCATCTGACTCCATAGGATTTTTTCTGCCTGGGACGCAAGCCCCTTAAGAAATCTCTCTTCTCCAAATAATTATATTCTATTCCAGTGTCAGATCTTTGTAAGTTTTAGAATTTATTTCTTCATTAGAATGATAAGATATTTTTGTCACAGGGTTCTAGAGATTTTTTTGAAACCCCATAATCATCAGCAAGAATAATAAAAAACCCAAACACCTACTTCTGTAGCTGATGCTTGATCTATAAGTAATATAACAATTTTCTCACATTTTCAAATGTAGAAATATGGATGCTAAATAGGCAAAAAGCTGTTGCACACATTGCCACTTTCCTGCCAGAACAAGGTTTTGTCTGCTGACAACAATTTAAAATAGCACTTTATTATGGAATTATGCAACATCATAGGCAGCAGCTTCATTTCTGAGAGCCTGATATTATCAGTGACATCTTTATTAACTGATCAATATTTGATCATTGTGTTAAATAAATTTCTGCAAACATCTGAGTCTCTGTTCATCCTAAAATCAAAGCCAATACTCTTTCAAACCCACATCATCCTAAAAACACAGCTCCTCTACAAAGGAGGATGAAGGAAAAGCAATTCCAGAGATCATGGAAACCCTCAGCAAGTGAATTACCAAGGAATGAAGGAAGCCACCAGCTCTCTCCTCACATGAGTGCTCTTATGAGCAAATGAACCCCCTTGCAAAATCACTGACTCTGAATTTCAACATATTTGCTTCTTGTCCTTTCTTAGGGTTCTTTCACACCCTGGAATTCCCCTATTAGGAGGAACTGGGCACTTGTTTTCTAATCTGTTTTGCTCCACCCCTGGCTGCTCAGAATGCCACAGGTGGTGGGACAAATCAGTGAAGATGCTGCAGGAAGAGAGTCATTTGAGTAATTTGAAGGAGAAGATGACAGCAGTAGTCAGGTGAGCAGTGCCTTAAAGGAAATATTCCTAATCTAGCTAGGTAATCACCTGAGAGTACTGATAAGCACTAGAAATATTAGCACAGGAATTAAAATTGTCTGAACAACAAGAGAGATGAAGCTGAATTATGATGCAAGGTGTCAAGCCAGATACAATTAGGGTAGCCCAGCTGAGGTAGACTAATAATAACAGGATGCAACATAAATAGGAAGAGTACTCATTGTTCAGGCAAGCTAGAAATAAAGGCAAGATAGTGAAAGAGTATAGTAACATATAATGTGCTAGGCTTAAAAAAAAATAAAAGAAAAAAAGGTAATGTGATGAAATAGATAAGTTTGAGTTAAAAACAATTTAGGGAAGGATCAGAAAAAGGTTTGGATAATGCTATCTGCTTTAGCCCCTAGAGTTCAATTTGCGCTGGATGAAGATCTCCATAATGTTATTAGAAAGAGAAATATTAGCATTAGGGAAGATTTACTGTCTTTATGGAAGAATTTGACCTTCCAGAAACAGGCTTTAGAACAAATATTACTAATAATTGTACAATGGAGGAGTATCTCGCCATAGTAAGTGAAAGATTTTTTCACTGAACAAAGGAGGTATAAGAAAGCCATGGATCCAGGAAGGAAAGTAATAATGATGCATTTGGAGTTCAACATTTGAACAGTCACAACGTATTTGTGAGTCACTAATGTAATAGGGAAGAAAAAAAGTAAAAACTGTTCTCAGATACAGCAGGCAAACTAAAAAAAACAAAACCATAATACTAGACACTATTTAAAGTTTATCTGCAGCACAATAAACAGTTCTGGTTAGCTATATTAAAAAAGAATAAAGCATTCTGATAGCAATTTGATGTTAGAGCTCTTCTGTTATTTGACCTGAAGAGTACAAAAGGACAATATATAACAACATTTGAAGGCAGAATAAAGTTTGATAAAATATGATCTTGGCTTATTTAGAGAAAATAAATCAATGCTGCAGGGGGTAGTAACACAAGGAAAGGAAAATAATTATTGAAGCATAAATTATACCATTGGCTTAAAACCAACTGGATCTATGCTAATTCAAATATAGACTAAAAGATCGTTAATCACTGGAAGATTTAATTTCTCTGACACACCAAGACAAAGACAAAGAACACAGTGAAGTTATAAAGCTGTGATTTAATAATTCAGGTGGTCACTTCAGGTGTTCCTTCCATCCAGGAGAGATGAGGTGATTTTGATTCTTGGCACCAATGAACAACTGAGGTATTTTATCCTGAGATTTAGCATACTTTACAGAAGAGAGAGATCTCCAATTTGGCTGTGAGGTGACTGCTTTTCATTTCTCCCTGATCTTACATACCTTGTCGTTTATTTGGATAGTGCCACAATATATGCTCTTACAATAACTAAGTCGCAAGGCTTTCTTATTATATATATATTTGAATGCATTTAGAAGAAAAACGTAAAATGAGAAAAAATTGTTATATTATGTACTATAATTCTATTCTAAAAAATAAATTTCACAAATTAAATGGTTTTATTTATATTGTGTTACTATGGAGATACAATATGTTACATTGAGAGAAAAAAAGACATTTGGTTAGACAGATGCATACCCTCAAAATCATATAATAAAAGGGAATTAAAATGAATACACACTTCTCTTGAGGGGAAGTTGTATGGGGAGGGCTGAGGTCACTCAGTCTGTTGAGCCTGGAGGAGACCAAGGGGAGTGCTCATCGCAGTTAACACTTCCTCAGGAGGGGGAAAGGAGGGGCAGACATTGATCTCTTCTCTGTGGTGACAGTGGCAGGACTTGAGGAAATGGCCTGAATTTGTGCCAGGGGAGGTTTAGGATGGATATCTGTTGTGGGTTTAGAGCTAGCTAAAACTTACTAGCCCACTTATTTTCTGTTGTGAGATATGATTTTAGAGGAAAGGAAAACGCAGCTTAAACTTAAGACTATAAGGAAAATTTATTAACAAAACAAACTAAAAAGAAAATGAAAAGTCCAAATGAAACTTCCAGAACACTTCCCTCCCCTACTTACTTATTTTCTTTCCCACCTGACAACATAAAAAGAAATCTGGGATTTTTAAAATCAGTTATTACTTCTACAATAATCTTTCTCTAATTCACATAGGGCAAGGAGTCTTCTTTTTCAACAC